>JAVIAB010000050.1:59701980-60211980 GCA_032433765.1 Megaustenia siamemsis | reverse complement strand
GAAACCAAAGAGGCAAGGTCAGACATTTTCATTATTTGGAGTCTTTGTATTACCTTCTTAGTGAGATTCTCTACGTGTTTCTTCAAAAAGCTACTCTCATTCTCATACTAGTTAGACACATCGAACCGTTCGTTATTTCTAAAGCCAAAAAAAAAAGTTTGGCCAAATCACTAACAATTTACCCACAGAACAAAATAAATATAGACTCATATTAAAAAAGTCGACCTCAAAACCATAAAAATCTACTCCCACACTCATCTAAAAGTTACACCAAAACCGCACGAGATTTGCACCGTGCAAAAACATGCACAAGTTGGTTTCGGGTATCCCTATAGGGCCACTTTTGATTTCGAGTGTTATTTTGATAATACCGACTTAGCCACCACAAAAGCTGGCTCTGCTACAACATCTTTTTTAGCCAAACATGTCCCACTGTCCGTATCCGTGGCGTCTAACGTCCCAGGGTTTGGAGAGCCCGTCTGCTTTGTCACCGACGGCGATCCTCAGAACTTGATAAATCGAATGCTTAAATATTTAAACGCTATTGCTAAGGAGGCTTACAACATTTTAAAAAAAGGTTACAAAGAAGTATTTAAAAACCTGGCGGAGTGTGCGCAAAGGCGTGGTCCGGAGGAGGAGATGTCCAACCTGAGAGGTCGTCTAAAAGCATACTTGAAACAGCTCCCGGTGATAGGTTTCAACTCGGGCAGACACGCGCACCAGTTTGGCACAATGCACATTCGTAAAGGGCGTAACAATCAGCATTCGTAAGGGGCGTAACAATCATAAAAGTGATTTTTAAGTAAATTTTTTTTTGGTATGGGGATGTCTATTGGTGCATTGTGCCAAACTGGTGCGCGTGTCAAACTTGTGCATGTTTTTGCACGGTGCAAATCTCGTGCGGTTTTGGTGTAACTTTTAGATGAGTGTGGGAGTAGATTTTTATGGTTTTGAGGTCGACTTTTTTAATATGAGTCTATATTTATTTTGTTCTGTGGGTAAATTGTTAGTGATTTGGCCAAACTTTTTTTTTTTGGCTTTAGAAATAACGAACGATTCGATGTGTCTAACTAGTATGAGAATGAGAGTAGCTTTTTGAAGAAACACGTAGAGAATCTCACTAAGAAGGTAATACAAAGACTCCAAATAATGAAAATGTCTGACCTTGCCTCTTTGGTTTCTGCCCTCGCCTCCTTGTTTTCTAACACAGCTTCCTATATTTCTGACCTCCCCTCCTTGTTTTCAGCCTTTGCTTCCTAGGTTTCTGACCTTCCCTCCTTGTTTTCTAACACAGCTTCCTATATTTCTGACCTCCCCTCCTTGTTTTCAGCCTTTGCTTCCTAGGTTTCTGACCTTCCCTCCTTGTTTTCAGCCTTTGCTTCCTAGTTTTCTGACCTTCCCTAAATTGACGAAGACAACTTTTGAAATAGCATATGAGGGACAAAAGTTCCGATAGGTGAGCATGTCCTTTCTGACCTTCCCTCCTTGTTTTCTAACACAGCTTCCTAGATTTCTGACCATGCCTCCTAGGTTTCTGACCTTCCCTCCTTGTTTTCTAACACAACTTCCTAGATTTCTGACCTTGCCTCTTTGGTTTCTGCCCTCGCCTCCTAGGTTTCTGCCCTTGTCTCCTAGGTTTCTGCCCTTGCCTCCTAAGTTTCTGCCCTTTGGGATTTTTATGTCGACTTTTTAAGTATGACCCTAAATTTTTGTGTTCTGGGGTAAAATGTTTGCGATTTGGATGTAACTATCTGATCATTGTGTCTAACTAGTATCAGTATGGAAGTAGATTTTTTAGGAATACAACTAGACTGACAATTGAGCCTGAAGAAACACGTAGAGAATCTCACTAAGAAGGCAACACAAAGACTCCAACTAATGAAAATGTTAGAGAACGAGCAAGGGAATGTTAGAGAACGCTGGAGGCAATGTTAAAGAACGAGCGAGGGAATGTTAGAGAACGCTGGAGGCAATGTTAAAGAACGATCGAGGCAATGTTAGAGAACGATCGAGGCAATGTTACAGAACGCTGGAGGCAATGTTAAAGAACGCTGGAGGCAATGTTAAAGAACGATCGAGGCAATGTTAGAGAACGCTGGAGGCAATGTTAGAGAACGCTAGAGGCAATGTTAAAGAACGATCGAGGCAATGTTACAGAACGCTGGAGGCAATGTTAAAGAACGCTGGAGGCAATGTTAAAGAACGCTGGAGGCAATGTTAAAGAACGATCGAGGGAATGTTAGAGAACGATCGAGGCGTGATTTGGTCTAACTTTTTTTTTTTTTTTTTTTTTTTTTGGAGTTTAGAAGTAATTATCTGTTTGATGTGTCTAACTTTTATGAGTATGGGAGTAGATTTGTATGGTTTTAAGGTCGACTTTTTTTAATATGACCCTAAATTTGTGTGTTATGGTGGTAAAATCTTAGTGATTTATTTTGTTTTGGTTTACCATGAATGTGAGAGAGACAGAGAGAGAGAGAGAGAGAGAGAGAGAGAGAATTTCGCTGGTTGATACTTTGTGTGGTTTGATGCTAGGACCTGAAGGGCTGATGATGGTGTTGAGGGTGGCACATGATGATGATAGGACTTGAAGGGTGATGTTGAGGCACAAGATGATAGTGTTGAGGCACATGATGCTAGTGTTGAGGGTGGCACACGATGCTAGTGTTGAGGGTGGCACATGATGATGATAGGACATGAAGGGATGATGGTGTTGAGGGTGGCACATGATGATGATTTTTATTTGACTTGACCATGAATGTGAGAGAGACAGAGAGAGAGAGAGAGAATTTCGCTGGTTGATACTTTGTGTGGTTTGATGCTAGGACCTGAAGGGCTGATGATGGTGTTGAGAGTGGCACATGATGATGATAGGACTTGATAGGTGATGTTGAGGCACAAGATGATAGTGTTGAGGCACATGATGCTAGTGTTGAGGGTGGCACATGATGCTAGTGTTGAGGGTGGCACATGATGATGATAGGACATGAAGGGATGATGGTGTTGAGGGTGGCACATGATGATGATTTTTATTTGACTTGACCATGAATGTGAGAGAGACAGAGAGAGAGAGAGAGAGAGAGAGAGAATTTCGCTGGTTGATACTTTGTGTGGTTTGATGCTAGGACCTGAAGGGCTGATGATGGTGTTGAGGGTGGCACATGATGATGATAGGACTTGAAGGGTGATGTTGAGGCACAAGATGATAGTGTTGAGGCACATGATGCTAGTGTTGAGGGTGGCACATGATGCTAGTGTTGAGGGTGGCACATGATGATGATAGGACATGAATGGATGATGGTGTTGAGGGTGGCACATGATGATGATTTTTATTTGACTTGAGTTAGCTTGGATATGTGATAGAGAGAGAGAGAGAGAGAGAGAGAGAGGATGGTGTTGAGGGTGGCACATGATGATGATAGGAAGGGGTGATGAGGGTGGATGATGATGATGATAGTGTTGAGGGTGGCACATGATGATGATGTGTCAATTTGTGTGGCTTGGTGATGATTTTTTTTTGACTTGAGTTAGCTTGGATATGCGATAGAGAGAGAGAGAGAGAGAGAGAGAGAGAGAGAGAGAGAGAGGATGGTGTTGAGGGTGGCACATGATGATGATGTGTCAATTTGTGTGGTTTGGTGATGATTTTTATTTGACTTGAGTTAGCTTGGATATGTGATAGAGAGAGAGAGAGAGAGAGAGAGAGAGAGAGAGAGAGAGAGGATGGTGTTGAGGGTGGCACATGATGATGATAGGAAGGGGTGATGAGGGTGGATGATGATGATGATAGTGTTGAGGGTGGCACATGATGATGATAGGAAGGGGTGATGAGGGTGGATGATGATGATGATAGTGTTGAGGGTGGCACATGATGATGATGTGTCAATTTGTGTGGCTTGGTGATGATTTTTATTTGACTTGAGTTAGCTTGGATATGCGATAGAGAGAGAGAGAGAGAGAGGATGGTGTTGAGGGTGGCACATGGCGTTAAGGTAGTCTCGAAAACGCTTATGCTAACATCAACTACACGCCCTTTTCTGTTAACCAAGGGGACCTCACTCTTGTTAATCAGACGACAGCTCAGGCAGCCAGTATGGATGACCAGGATGTTTCAGCCAAGTCCTCGATTACCTATTCCAGCTTTGATCAAGGTTTTGTCAAAATGGAAGGCGGTTGTGTTTTGAAGGCTAATGAAACTTCCTATGCACCCGTGTTTGATAGACATTTAACAAACAGTACCACCAAAACAGGAGGGAGGAAACCCAGACGCTTAAAATTATCAACAACCGGACAGTAATATATATATATATATATATATATATATATGATGTATTAATAAAGTTGTGAAATATAGAATTTTGTTTTGCTTTTCATTGAATGAGAAAGAGCGAGCGTCACTATTTAATATTAGTACACCTTACTACACGACACAAAAATGTAGTGCGAGATCCGCGACCCAATCATTTACGCGATCGCCTATATTTTAAATTTCCCTTCATTTTAAGTTTTTTTTTTTTTTTTTTAAATATTGATTAATTCTGAATTTTTACTTGTTTCAGTCACATGCCTAACAATGACCGTCAGCATATTTTCCTAACAATGACCACGATTCCTTGACAATAATAAGCGATTTTTCCTAACAATAGCATTCCTCAAGTACCACTAGCCGCCCAGTCAACAAAAGCTGCCATGTCATTCCAGTTTCTTGACTTAACATACAGTTTTCCGTCAGTATTTACAGTTAACTTATTTTTTCATAGTTTTTATTATTTCGCCTTTTTTAAAAATCAGTTTTATCACATTTAACTATATTTCTTAACGTTTTGAAACATTTCGTATTTTTTATCACTTTCACAAATATACTCTTTTAAAATACTCTTTCACAAATTTCTAACACACAGCGAGCGACGATCACCGGACACGGAGCGCGATCACCGGACACGGATTAGCACCGAGTCTCTATTGAATTTACCTGCGGTTAAGCTCTCATACGCAGTGAACCATTTCGACAAACTGACGAACACCAAAAAAAATTTTCCCCCCCCCCAAAAAATAATGAAGTTCGAAAAAATCGCGAATTCGAAAAAATTTTTTTTTTTTTTTTTTTTTTTTTTTTTCGGTGCAAAGTCGGTGCCAAGTCGGTGCCAAATCTATTGTATTTCGGTGCATGTGTGTGCACTTTTCCCCTGAGTTCACAGCCACCACTACTACTCAGGACCACATACCTCCTTTTTTTCCTCACTTCTATCTATCTATCTTTCGTTCGCCTGAAGTATTGTCTATATCTGCAATGTCGTTTCCTGTATAAATTTTACTGTCTTTTGTAATTCTTGCAGTGGCCCATATAGTTTTGTCTGTAGTGTTGTATCTATGGGCCAATGGATTTTCCTCAGTCTACTATATTCAGTGCAGTCTTGAAGTATGTGTTCAGCAGTCTGGGGTGCCTGTCCACATGTACAAGTAGTTGATGTGCCGATCTTGAATTTTGTATACATGTGACTATGGAGTCGATTGTGTCCTGTTCTTAGGCGTATAATGATAACTTGTTCATATCTATTCATATTATGAAAGGCATCCTGATTTGGGGCTTGTGGTCCTCTGATTGATTTGATTATCTGTTTCTTATGATGGTATGTAACTGGTGTATCTAGTTGTGTGCCTGTTGAACCTTCCTTTGCCAACTGATCTGCTTTCTCATTTCCTGGTATTCCACAGTGAGACGGGATCCACTGCAGGGCAACCCTGTGGTGCTTGCAGAGTTCAGTCAATAAGGTCTGCAGATGTGGTAATTTTCTGGATTGTAGTGCCTGGAGTACTGATCTTGCATCTGTCAAAAACACTACAGGCTGTGGGCTAAGATTACTGTTCAGCAGTTTTTCTATTGCCAACTTTATTGCTTGTATTTCCGCATCATAATTGTGACAATATTTCCCTGTTGCTATTTTATTCATATCCCTAGTGTTATTTGGGTACTCTATATATGCACCTGCTCCCCCATTCTTTACTGCATTCTGTGCTGATCCATCTGTGTACACACGAATCCATAGGTCTTGTGGGTATTCTTCATCCAGGAAACTGAGAGCTATTGTTTTTCGCTGTAGACTATTTTGTTCCTCTTTGTCAACTATTCCTTTCATTTCTGTCCGTATTTGAACTGATAATCCTGATTCATCTGTCCAGGGAGTCTGTTCTGGTATGGGCAGAAGGGGTTTAACAACTCTTGGCATGTCTGGTGTTTGTCTACTAATACGCTTGGCTTGGTGGATAAAGCTGCTTCTCTTAAGTCGTCCCAATGCAAGATTTTGGAATCTGTCCTTCATTGGATGTCTCGGCATGCATACAAATTTTTCTGCCTGTATCAGCACCTTTGTGTCTCTCCGTTCTCTCAGTGCTGGTATCCTCCACAATTTCTCCATCTCCAATATTGGTGTTGATTTCATTGCTCCTGTGATGACCCTAAGTGCCTGGTTTTGTACTTTATCCAGTTCTTGCAATGTGGTGTTTGATGCTGAGCACCATGCGGATGATCCATATTCTAAATGTGGGCGTATCCTCTGTTGGTAAACTTTACTGAGTATTTTCCCACTCGCACCCCATGTGGTTCCACACAACTTTCTTAGAATAGCCATTTCCTCCTTGCTTTTTGGGTTGCCTTATTTATCTGCTGTTTCCAAGATAGTTTGTTATCAAATGTAACTCCGAGATATGTAGCTTGTATGTCTTCTTTCACAGGCTCATTGTTTATGTAGATGGCTTCTGCTTTTTGTTTTGGGGAGAGTGTGAAAAGTGTAGTACTGCATTTGTCTGTATTGATGCTGATACACCATCTATTTGTCCATGAATTCAGTGCATTCATAGCTCTTTGTAGCAATTTGGAGGCCACTGTTGCATACTCCTCTGTGCACCACATACCTCCTTTTTTCCTGACTTGAATCATGGGAAGTTACTGGTTCAGGACCACATACCTCCTTTTTTTCCTCACTTGAATCATGGGAAGTTGGTGGTTCAGGAGCACATATCTCCTTTTTTTCCTCACTTGAATCATGGGAAGTTGGTGGTTCAGGACCACATACCTCCTTTTTTTCCTGACTTGAATCATGTGAAGTTAGTGGTTCAGGAGCACATACCTCCTTTTTTCCTCACTTGAATCATGGGAAGTTAGTGGTTCAGGAGCACATACCTCCTTTTTTCCTGACTTGAATCATGGGAAGTTACTGGTTCAGGACCACATACCTCCTTTTTTCCTCACTTGAATCATGTAAAGTTACTGGTTCAGGACCACAAAACTTCTCTTTTTCTAAATTTCAATCAGATGAAAACGTTGCAGGCACTTTGGGATAGACCGTTGTCACGTGGCACATGACACCTTGCACGGAAAATGTTAGTATATTCAACATTCCGAACTGTTTTCGAAAATGTCTTTCTAAATCGTGAGACTATACAAAAGTAACAATTGCTGATCTAGTCAGTGGTCTCTCTTCAAATCACAAGGACTGCAAAAGTCATAGTGTACCCTAAGCCACTCAACCACTGTTTAAGATCATTTGCGTATATATGGCGCCCATCACTTACACTGACTTCTCATTTTGCAGTTGTAACACAAATTGTAAGATTTCTCAGCAGTCATATTTTGTTTTTGTGAAACTCAAGTAATTTCACCACAAACGTGACAGAAATTATCTGTACTGTTCACATATTTCCTGGGCATTTCTGAATTACACGAGGAAAGAAGTACAGCACTGCGCCTAAAGACTGATGTTTTAGTTACGAGGGCTAGGTGTTACAGAGTTACACTGTTCTTTGTTATATTATATTATATCTTGTATAGTTGCTTAATGGTCACAGCACATCACAACATTGAGGTAACAACAGGTAATATGTAAGATCATGACAGAGTCTTTCTTTAACAATAATGATAATCAGTTTATTGATTTCGCCGTGATACAATATAGTGGATGCACTTCTCTGAATCTAATGTTCTTAAGTTCTGGACATGCGTAGGTTACTACCGATGATTATGCAATGTCCATAAGTGTATATTGTCATATAACATCGTTCATCAGACATCATTCAACTTGTCTACTTACGAGATGTAATATTCTTGAAATGCTTCAAATTGGAACACAATCACTTCACAACTAAAGTCATAATATTCTTGATCAACTATCTATCAAGAATAACTTCTAAACTGACTTGAACTACACTTGGAGATTCGAACTTCTGAACTACTGACTTCACTTCTAATCTTAACTTTCTAACTGTTCGTACTCTAACTGTTTCCAAACTACTTAACTGCTTCTACTTCTAACTTCTGACTGACTTAACTGCTGGTTCGCTCTCCTAACTTAACTTGTTGACTGACCTAGTCTACATTCTAACTTCTATTTTGCTCCTCTGGCTTACTTTCTGACTTAAACTTGTTTCTCACTCTGTCCTAACTAACTGACTCAAACTGTTGTACAGGACTTTAAGTACTCAACAACTCTCTTCTACCTGCAATATAGTGACCAATAAGATCATCGCAAATTGACCACTTGCGACGTGATCTGGTCACCTGAGCTTGTCGCTTGCTCACTATCTATGACTCACACCTGAACTTCCCCAAATTGACAAAAACATCTTGTTTTCGCCTAAATCTCTACGACTTATTTGGGATAATATTACTTCATCCTGGTAGCTGGATGACCACTTGACCGTTCCATGACTTTGACAATAACAACTTATTTATCAGTCGGCCAAAGTCATGGGTTTCACATGCTAACTGCGTGGTGGTCATCCACAATAACAACGAACTTGCAAGGACAATCGTGGAGATTTTACAACAACATCACGAGGTCGATGCATGAGTTGTGTGATTGTCACTTACACTTACAATAACAACAGGGCGAGTGGAGATTTTCCATTGACCTTGTTATGTCCAGTATAATTCTGGACATACTTAGTTCGCCCTATCCCTACATGAACTATTTCTCAACTTAACTTGTTATTCTGCTGGTCGCTATCATTTATCACTGCTATAGTCTATTGAGAAGCGGGTAACAACCTAGCTCTGTTACATAGGCTATTTATATAGAACAGTTAAACAAACATAGATATGATTGCATCATCTATTCCCAGTTCAGTTATTATGCAATTTGCCTCTAAAGTTGCATCATACACATATTTCATCACTATAAATACATAACCGAAAGTTTATATCTCGGGAATTACAGCCAATCATACATTTCAAATGTCGGTATAAGCAGCTTATAATAAGTCCATATTGCTTTCATGTCTGAAGCATTGTCCTCTTTGACCTGTGTTTGAAGCTAAAAGACAAAAAGATAGCTATAGACAAAATCAGCTGCACAATGTATAAGGAAACAACAAATGCAACGATTCGGTCACTTGACAAGACATAAACAACAAATGCAATGATTCGGTCACTTGACAAGACATAAACAACAAATGCAATGATTCGGTCACTTGACAAGACATAAACAACAAATGCAATGATTCAGTCACTTGACAAGACATAAACAACAAATGCAATGATTCAGTCACTTGACAAGACATAAACAACAAATGCAATGATTCAGTCACTTGACAAGACATAAACAACAAATGCAATGATTCAGTCACTTGACAAGACATAAACAACTAAATACAATCGACACTGCCATCAACAAAAGATGGAGATGACGTTTTAGAGAAGAAGAATTGGATAGACGAAATACTTGAAACATTCGACAAAGTCATAACAAAAGAGACCATTCAAAGAGACCCTCCTTCCTCCCTTACACGCTGTTTAATATGAGAAAAGAAGAAAAATGTTGACTGCAATCTTTTGAATAATAATCCATGGACTTGTTATATATAAACCAAAGATTTTGATCCTTAATAGAAAAACGTTGTTAAAAGATTAGAATTTAAAAAAAGTTTTAAAATGTAATCAAACTGTGATACGTCCATAGAATCAAGTACATTATAACATATACTGCATATAGGATGGATAGAATAATGTTACAAATATGAGAAAATACGCATTGCAACTGGTCCGCAGATGTAGCATAAATAAAGCACTTAATCCGGGAGGGTCAAATCTGATTTCCCTCAGTCGCCAAATTCTGACAGTTAATTTTTGTGGGAGAAAAAATAAATAAAATTGACCACTGCACAGCGCTGTACATGATCGAGATATCCTTATTTATTTATAACAAGTTTAAAATAGCGCATATGAACCCATTTTATTTGATTTATAATCTTTTCTTTTCTTCATTCAGTAACGAATGTTCGCGTGTAACATGGGAAGCTACCAAATTATTGAGCTCGGTGCAATAACAATTATTTCCCTTTTACAAAATATAAATAAATACAAATGTTTTATGTGAGTGTGGACTAGGCTGATAGACATAGAAAGTAAGGCCGTATTTACTCATTTAAAAACAATAGTTACAGAGGATCTTAAAGAAATATAACAGACAGGCTAAAAATAAGTTATGTTGCCATGTTGTTATATTTGACAACAATTTGTGTTATTGAAGGTTTGGTCACCACAGAGATGAGATGTCTGAGAAAAGTGCTGGGGGTAACCAGAAAAGACAAAATCAGAAATGAAATGATGTTATAAGAGAAAGATTTGGCGTTGAATTAATTCTAAGCTATATACAGAAATAACAAATAAACTGGTTCGCCCATCTAGACAGAAATTCTTGTGTTTCCTTACGATAAAAAAAATGTTAAATACCCCCGTCACGGCAAGTGGCGTATGGGAATATGGTGTTAGTGACAATAAATTTTACAGACCTTCGGCACATGATTTTTGGAGTAATGTGGTTGGTATTACGCCCGTGCTGCTTTAGTTTCCCAGAAAAAAACCCGATACCCATTTAATTCCTGGGTGAACAGGAGTCGTCGGTTGGGATCGAACCCTACCTCTTGTCCATTGTAGTCCAGTTCACTAACCACTGAGCCATCGCGGCTGCCGTTTCCTTACCATACAAAGCATATATTAAAAGAGGAGAGGATAGAAGAGCAAAAACAAGAAGGATGGACATAAAAAAGAAACGCTTTAACAACAGCAATTGACAATGAGTGAAACCGCCAAAAGGGCTTGAAGCAGAACATTGTATCGCCCTCGTCACCCGAACGGTTACAGGTGACAATGGAGAAATAAAGAAAGAGAAGGTTTGGTGGTAATGATAAATAAGTTGAAACGCCCATGCAAACCAGGAGAAGAACTATCAAGACAGAAGCAAAGGCTACAAGATGGAAGTGGGTTCAATTGGAGAAAATAGCACACAATTGGGTCCGTTGACAGAGTGTGGTTGCAGGTATATGCTAATGAGGAGCTGGAGGGCGTCAGCTAGTGGGTCAGCGATAAATCAATTACAAGATAGAGAGTCTTGGGACTGAACAAATATTGAACACATTACAAGTAGTTTGTCATCCAAATCTTGTGCTTCACTAGTTTAAAAGGATAGAGTACCTGTGTGTCTGCAAGTGCAGTGACATCGATTTAGTAAGTCTGTCGTTAACTGTCCTTGATTTGTCCACAGAATGACACACTCGTGTGATGACGAAGCGACCTGTTAGACCCCTTCGTCATACTTTCCTAAAACGACCGTAGGTGGGTGTGGCCGCGAGGGTTATGGTTTGCAGTAGATCTGTGATGCTTTCGTCTTTCAGCCCAAAACCTGTGACGTTAACAGGACATTTGTTTGTATCGGGTTAACTTTCCTTCCTAAACCCTACTTATTTAGCCATACTGTACCTAGGTGCACCGCATCTAGGTAGAGCAGAATCGGGGCACTCCTACTTCACCGATCCTGGCGTGAGCTCTCTCAGCTATAATTCTCTGACAGTTTTTAGCTCTACTGCTAAGAGGCGCCATAAAGCAGCAACCCCCCTCCCTCCCTCCCCCCGTTTCCACCCAACTTCATGATGCATCTTATTATTCCAATTTTATTTACTCTTTGCGTTGTTCTTATTTTTGGCGATTTGACTTAACTACAATGTTTACTTTTTAAAATAAAAATGAGATTATTGTGCTCTCACAAGACTATCAGTTTTCTATATTTGTCAATGCATCCAGGAGAACACACTTCTGCTACTCTGAGCTCAAACCATCTGGTCATCAGATGAGTACACAGATGAGTACATTAACTATTTTAATACGTCATTCCCATGATCGATTTTTTTTTGTTTCTTTTCATTTAAGGCTGGATGAGCCTGCAAACCGTGAGACCTCTCGACCTTGGTAATCCAGTTCACTCACCATTAATTTCCGTGGTTCCCCAATCGTTATATGGCACTAATGTTTTACTAATCTAAATTTATGATCAGTCAATTTTGTCTTTAGTTTCTTTTCAATTATTTTCTATTGCTCGATGTATTTTATGTACACTACTTATATTTTTGAAGTAATATAGCGATCGTTGCATGCCTTGAATTTTTGGCAATGTTAAAAAATTACATTTTAAATAAAATAAATTTATGAACTTTAATTCTCTGTATAAAAAAAAATGTAAAGTACCCCCGTCACGCCAAGTGGCGTATAGGGAAATATGGTGTTAGTGACGCTATATTTTACAGACCTTCAGCACATGATTTTTGGGGTAATGTGGTCGGTATTACGCCCGTGCTGCTTTACTTTCCCAGAAAAAAATCCGGTACCTATTTAAGGCTGGGTGAACCCGGAGGCCGTCGGTTGTGATCGAACCCTACCCCTTGTCCTTTGTAGTCCAGTTCACTAACCACTGAGCTATCGCGGCTCCCATAATTCTCTGTATGGAGAGACTTATTGTATTTACTGTTTTTGACCGAATCAGAATAAAAAACCGCATGGCTGCATTGAATATACAAATAACAATTATTCTTTCAATACTCAGACTTTGAGTTTCATAGGGACTCAAGTCGTACGCAATCATTCTCTATTATGTTTCTTTTTCTAGCTTTATTTTCCAAATGAATGGTTATCGACACCTTTTTTCATTGAGAACGTTGTGATGGGTATGTCGCAGCTCGATATTGTGTTGTAACAGCTGTGATTGTTACTGTCAAAGTTTTTAAGTGGTGAGGACCAATCAAAGGCAATGGTAAACTTCTAATTATAGTCTGTCAAAGAAGTTAAGAGAGTCCGACTGAAGAGAACTGCTTAACAAAAAACATCTTACAGATAAATTAAAAATATTACGGACGCATTAAAAATAATAGTTGGCTGGAAAGATGAATAATGGTATTCACGGTTCCATGATGGCGCAACAACGGCAGGCCAAGAACATAACGGCTTCAACAAATCAAGGAGACCTTAAACTTGACAAATGGGAGCCGCGATAGCTCAGGGGTTAGTGAACTGGACTAAAAAGGACAAGCGGTAGGGTTCGATTCCAACCGACGGGGTCCGGTTCACCCAGCTTTTAATGGAACCGAATTTTTATTCTGTGAAAGTAAAGCGGCACGGGCGCAATACCGACCGCACTACCCCAAAAATCATGTGCTGAAGTTCTGTAAAATTTATGGTCACTAACACCATATTCCCTACACGCCACTTGGCGTGACGGGGGTACTTTACTTTTTACTTTAAACTTGACAACAGAGGATGAGTGAGATCTGGCTAGAGACAGAGATTCTTTCGGAGTGGATGTGATGAGAGTAACGTTCTTCAAAAAAACGCGCAACCTGACACTGACGGTGATTTTTGCAAAAGAAAATATTTATTTCGGCAAATTTGTATTCCAGCAAGATGGAGTTCCACCTCATTTGCATGCCGTCGGAATGGAAAGATCTAGAACTCATGTGGGACGAGCTCGACTATCGATTAGGTGTCGTGTAACGAGAGGCAAGCACACTGCAATGATTTGTCTTGAACGATTGAAATATGGACGATTTATATTTATTTTCAAGTAACATTAATTATTTTATATGGAATACTCTGTGAAATATAACAATTTAAATCTCCATGAATTAATCATTTTAATAACCCAGAACATTAACATAACCGCATGCTCAATAAGCGCACCGCCGTACATAATTTAGTTAAGACTTTATTGTCCCTTCAAGTTTCGATAACTCTGTATATTAAAGCTAAACCATTCTGACATCCAACAGCGAATGACCTGGCCTGCTTTTTGGATGTTCATTCCTAAATTTGTGGTTTAGATTTCGAATTTGCGTTTGTTACGTGGATGCAAATGTTGTCCTGGCGTTTGTTTACATATCTGGACGTTTCCCCAAATCTAGACACTGTCGCGTGGCATTTGTTGACGGAACGCTTGAGTTGGAACGGCAGAGTTTTAATTCTTCTATTTTAACTATGTTAGGGCCGAAACGTCGTTTAGTCTGTGTCGTCCACTTATCACGTAAAGCTTCTTACATACCATTTTTTTTCTATTTTTTAATTTTTCCTTTTAATTCTTCTCCTTGACCTTCATTACAACCATACAAATTAGCCAGTGGACGCCTCGCAGATCTACAATATTATTATATTGGTATGTCTATATTTTTCTTCTTCCTCTTTCCTTCCTCATCTAGCTTTCAGCATCGAGGGGAGATATAATTTGCGGTCTTTTGCTCTTCTGTTCGCCTCGGCTGCTGTTATGTTTCCTAGTGCTTCTAATATTCCATCGATCCATCTTTTTCGTGGTCGACCTTTGGGTCTTGTGTTCTCACGTTTGTTGCAGGGTCATTGAGTTTTGATCGTTCTGCCGTGTCACGTGGCCAAACCATTTTATCTGTTGTTTCCTTATATATTCTATGGCTATGAACACCAAAATTGTCCCAGTTTGAGCTGTCTATGGCCATCCTTTGCAGGGCGCTCTTATTTGGTAACGTTATTCATTATTTAATTTAATTGCGTTTTGCATTCGCTTCGAATTCTACAGAGGGTGTTTGGCCGAATCGATAACTACTTGGGCTCCAAATCAGGAGAACGTGGTTTCGAATCACAGTAGAGTCAAAATATATTTTTTTCCCCTCACGGGGATGAAATAAAAACTCAAATCCAAATACTTAGTGGCAACTGCACAGAACAAGCGGCTTTTCTTCAACGATCCTAAATGTGCCCTGTCAGACCCCAGAAATAGAAAAACACTGTAAAGAGAGTTTATTTTTTTTAAAAATCGAAATCTACAAAACATCAGTTATTGTGTGTGTTTGTGGATTTCTCCTGAGCGTGTCTGTTTCTGGATCTTTCCTGAGCGTGTCTGTTTCTGGATATCTTCTGAGCGTGTCTGTTTCCGGGGATCTTCTGAACTTGTCTGTTTCTGTATATCTTCTGATCGCGTCTGTTTCTGTATATCTCCTGAGCGTGTCTGTTTCTGGATATCTTCTGAGCGTGTCTGTTTCTGTATATCTGTTGATATGTCTGTTTCTGTATATCTCCTGATATGTCTGTTTCTGTATATCTCCTAATATGTCTGTTTCTGTATATCTCCTGATATGTCTGTCTCTGTATATCTCCTAATATGTCTGTTTCTGTATATCTCCTAATATGTCTGTTTCTGTATATCTCCCAAAATGTCTGTTTCTGTATATCTCCTGATATGTCTGTTTCTGTATATCTCCTGATATGTCTGTTTCTGTATATCTCCTGATATGTCTGCATCTGTATATCTCCTGATCGTGTCTGTTTCTGTATATCTACTGAGCGTGTCTGTTTCTGGATATCTTCTGAACGTGTCTGTTTCTAAATATCTCCTGATCGTGTCTGTTTCTGTATATCTACTGAGCGTGTCTGTTTCTGGATATCTTCTGAACGTGTATGTTTCTGAATATCTCCTGATATGTCTGTTTCTGGATATCTTCTGAACGTGTCTGTTTCTAAATATCTCCTGATCGCGTCTGTTTCTGGATATCTCCTGATATGTCTGTTTCTGGATATCTTCTGAACGTGTCTGTTTCTAAATATCTCCTGATCGCGTCTGTTTCTGGATATCTCCTGATATGTCTGTTTCTGGATATCTTCTGAACGTGTCTGTTTCTAAATATCTCCTGATCGCGTCTGTTTCTGGATATCTTCTGTACGTGTCTGTTTCTGAATATCTCCTGATCGCGTCTGTTTCTGGATATCTCCTGAGCGCACGACCTAACCAAACCCTTGTCTCCCTGTTACTATTGTATTTGTGTGAGTGTGTGGCTTAGTTTATGTGTGTAACCCCCCCCCTCCCTCGTTTCGTCCTGGCTGCATCTGTTATGCAATTCTAAGTTGCTGATTTGATTTGTCTAAAAGTGACTCATCCATGAAATAAAAAAAAAAAAAAAACTAGTTTTCGCTGTGAGAGAACAGAAACAGTCTTGCAGAGCAATACCAGCACACGTTGGCATCCCTGGAAATAAAAGAGCAGATTAAGTGGCAAAAGCAGGTGGGACAAACTAACCCAAGAACCTCAAAGAGGTAAAGGCAATCCCGAGACAAGCTAGTAAAAAAAGAATGGGGAGTGTTTGATGAGAAACATGAGCCTGAGCATGACAGCTTAAACAAACTCAGCAGATATGAGCAGACCAAGATATTGTGACTCAGAGCAGGTCACTGTGACCCTGCAACTGCATTGGGTGATTCGAAACGAGAAGGAAATGTAAAAGTCACTAACTATCATATTGTGGATTGTGGAGAATAATTGTGGAGAATAATTGTGAAAAAATTGTGACGATAATTGTGGATAACAGTTGCGGATAATAATTGTGAAATAATTGTGGATAATTATTGTGGATACTAATTGTGAAATAATTGTGGATAACAATTGTGAAATAATTGTGGATAATAATTGTGAAATAATTGTGGATAATAATTGTGAAATAATTGAGGATAAAAACTGTGAAATAATTGTTGATAATAATTGTGGATCTAATTATGAAATAATTGTGAATAATAATTGTGAAATAATTGTTGATAATAATTGTGGATACTAATTATGAAATAATTGTGAAATAATTGTTGATAATAATTGTGGATATTAATTATGAAATAATTGTGGATAATAATTGTGAAATAATTGTGGATAATAATTGTGAAATAATATTTGTGAAATAATTGTCGATAATAATTGTGGATAATTATTGTGGATACTAATTATGAAATAATTGTGGATAATAGCTGTGAAATAATTGTTGATAATAAATGTGAATAATAATTATGAAATAATTGAGGATAATAATTGTGAAATAATTGTGGATAATAATTGTGAACTAATTGTGAATAATAATTGTGAAATAATTGTTGATAATAATTGTTGATAATTATTGTGGATACTAATTATGAAATAATTGTGGATAATAATAGTGATATCTTCTTCTTTTACCTTTTAGTTCCCAGTGGAGCATAGGTCTTCAACAAACACTTTCCAAGTCGTTCTGTTTTTTGCCATTCTTTTAAGATCATTCCATGTCTTCCCCATTATCTTTATCTCTGCCTCTATCTGTCTTCTCCAAGAATTCCTTGGTCTTCCTCTTTGTCTTTTCCCCTGGGGATTCCAAAAAAGGGCCTGTTGTGTAATACTCTCAGTTGGCTTCCGTAGTGTGTGTCCTATCCATCGCCATCGTCTTCGCTGTATCTCTTTATCCACTGGTATTTGACCGGTACATTTCCATAATTCCACGTTAGTGACTTTGTCCTGCCATTTCCATCCCTTTATTCTGCGCAAGCATCCATTAATGAAAGTCTGTACCTTCGTGATTGTCAATTTTGTCATTCTCCATGTTTCACAGCCATATAATAGGACCGACTTAACATTTGAGTTGAAAATTTTTATTTTTGTATTTAGCCTAATTTCTTTGGATTTCCATATGTTTCCCAGTGCAATGAAAGCTCCTCTTGCTTTTGATATCCTTATTTTGGTATCATTTTCTGTTCCTCCCTCTTTATCTATATTACTGCCCAGATATATATAAGATTGTACGTCTAGTAGAGGTATTTCTCCTAGTTTTATATGGTTATTGCCAACTGCATTAATTCTCATAATGTTGGTCTTATCTCTATTAATTTTTAGTCCTAGCTGTTGTGATCTCTCATCTAATATACTCATTTTATCCTGCATCTGTTGATGGCTGTGTGATAGGAGAGCTATGTCATCAGCAAAGTCTAGTGATAGTGATATAATTGTGTATAATAATTGTGGATAATAATAGTGAAATAATTGTTGATAATAATTGTGGATAACAATTATGGATAATAATTGTGAAATAATTGTGGATAATTATTGTGGATACTAATTATGAAATAAATGTTTACAATAATTGTGAAATAATTGTGGATAATAATTGTGAAACAATTGTGGATAATAAGTGTGAAATAATTGTGGATAATAATTGTGAAATAATTGTGAATAATAATTGTTGATAATAATTGTAAAATAATTGTGGATAATAATTGTGAAATAATTGTGGATAATAATTGTTAAATAATTGTAGATTATAATTGTGAAATAATTGTGGATTATAATTGTGGATAATAATTGTAAATAATAATTATGAAATAATTACGGATAATAATTGTGGATAATAATTGGGGGTAATAATTGTGGATAATAATTGGGGGTAATAATTGTGGATAATAATTGTGGATAATAATTGTGAAATAAATGCAACCTGGTTTTCTACGTTCGAAAAGTTGGAGGTGACGTTTGCAAGTGCAAGTCTCCCTCTAATTAGCCAAGTACGTGTAACACGAGAAGACAAATAATGTTTACCTAAAGTTCCACTTACAATAATGGGGCAACATGAAAATATTCCACAAGTCCTCAACAGTAAACACAAAACAAAACAAATAATATAATAAATTCATATACCAACAAATTAGAAAAAATGTCTAACAAAAATTTTTCTTAATGTTACTGAGAAGAAGCCTCGGTGTTGAGTGGTTACTGTGCTCGCCTACCTATTAAAGGAGTCCGGGTTCGTTTCCCAGAAGTAACGACTTTTTTCGTACCAACGAGGCTTCGGAGTTTACCCAGTCTTTAAAAATAGGTACTACATAATTGTATGTGTTTTATGTTAAGTAAAGGCGACCTGGCGTGATACCGACCACATCACCCAAAACTGTGGCATGGTCATTGAAAAATACGGTCACTTGCACCATATTGCCCATACGCCTAGCAAAGCTTGGAGAGAACCTTCACTTTATTATAATGAGTCTTCTTCTGCATCTTCTTTCCTTCCTCATCTGCCTTTCATCGTCGAGGGGAGATATAATTTGCGGTTTTTTGCTCTTCTGTTCGCCTCTGCTGCTGTTATGTTTCCTAGTGCTTCTAATATTCCATCGATCCATCTTTTTCGTTGTCGACCCTTGGGTCTGGTGTTCTCACGTTTGCTGAAGGCTCATTGTATTGTGTTTTGATCTTTCTGCGTTTAATGGATGATTGTCTCGAATATATCGATAATAGGAAAATACACCAGAAGGAAGTGATATAAACAGCTGTTTACTGTTGGAATTATTACTGTTTTGCTTATTTCGTAAACATAAACAGCAAGTGGAAAAAAACCCGTGGTAGACCCAGAGTGAGTTGTACTGTGACAAAATCCGAGATACGTTATATAAAAAATGGACAGTTGTTGAGGCGGGTAAGATGTCAAACATTTTCTTTTCCTAATCATCCGAAGGGGTAAAAGAGGACGCTGGGAGAGAGAGAGAGAGAGAGAGAGAGAGAGAGAGAGAGAGAGAGAGAGAGAGAGAACCTGCGAAGCATTACTGTACAAACATATTAAAGTTGAATAGAAACAAAAGTTGCAGCTTAAATTTTAACATTCAATGGAATTTTAACACCAATAAACGTTAAATTTGTTAATCTTTAAAATGTTTAACAACATAAGCGCCCATGTGTTAAATCTTTCTAACACAAACGTTAAACTAGATTACATTGAAATGTTTGAACTAACTGACAAATTAAAAGTACTCTCTTCAAATATCAATACTTTCAATAAACAGAATGTAGCAGACAGGTCATCTTTACCAGTAAATGCTGAAAATAGTGTCTTGGATTTACTCTACAATGTCGCGTTGTTGTTCACTTTGCAATAGTTGGTTGCATTTAAATTATAAACATCTACTTATGTGGAAACAAATCGTCTTTGAGTAAAAAAACAGATAGCGTAGGAGTATGCACAACATATAGATGTAGAGGGAAATACAGAATTTAATGAGAAGTGAGAAGTATTAATACCCTGTGGGGAAAGTAATCCAATGTAGGCTTTCAGGCGTCTCTCTAGGTCGAACCTCCTGCGACGTAATGACAGCTAGTGTGATTCATTAAACGGGAAGAGACGAAAATACTTCGCGTTTTTTTAAAACAGAAGACATTTATAGATTTAAAGTAATTAACTGAATGCAGGATGTAGGAACTAAGTAGGGAAACAAGTTAGTAACGGTTTTATGGGGGTCGGAAAGACAGCATGTGACATTATTCAATATGTGATGTCATTCTCCACCGCTGTTACCGGTATTACTTTCAAGCACAATACTTCCTGGTGTAAGTTAGCATGTCTCTACACATCTTCCTATCTCTGCATTTGACTATTAATTACACTAACTTTCACCGTTCCATCAATTGGACATATTAGGTAGGTATCTTACCTCACTGTTTTCCTCTATCTTATTTCCTACAATTTTCCAGCTGCTACAATATCTTCCAAAAATTTCTTTCGCATTATAAAAACAAGACCATTTTACATTAAAGTTGACAATAAATTTTAATTTTTGTCTTTGGCCTTCTTTAGTATGTCCTCGTTACTTTCTCCAGCTTCTTTCCAAAATTCGTCTGCATAAACACAGTCTTGTGTCTTCTATAGATCTTCTCGTTTCTTGTCCTTTTGTCCAAGATTCCCCTAAATATATCAGAGCAGGCTCAACATAAAACTACACAACTGTAACCATTGATATGTTGCATACAATAATTGACACTCTATGAACTTCAACATTTGCCCGAACCTATAGACAAGCCTAAGTTGCCATGCCTTGAAACATAAAATACAAATGTTCAACCCTGCTAACTCTATGACCATCGTTACAACAGCACCACACTGTTTATGGGAGCCGCAATAGCTCAGTGGTTAGTGAACTTGGCTAAAAAGGACAATAGGTAGGGTTCGATCCCAACCGACGGCTCCGGTTCACCCAGCCTTAAATGGGAACCGGATTTTTTTTCTGGGAAAGTAAAGCGGCACGGGCGTTATACTGACCACATTACCCCAAAAATTAAGTGCTGAAGGTCTGTAAAATTTATGGTAACTAACACCATATTCCCTATACGCCACTTGGCGTGACGGGGTACTTCACTTTTTTTTTTTTTTGTTACACTGTTTATATTGCTTCGCATAGATCGGTGGTTATCAACATCTGTATACTTCAGTACAATCCGCAGCTCGTTTCCATTAATTGTGCTGTTTCCTTATTCATCACAGCAAAAAAGATGGTCGAAAAACGTTGTCGAAGTGACCAGAAGAGATAATATCTGAAACGAGATTACAAGAGAAATGATTGGCATAGAATCAATTTGGAATCACAATGACAACAAACGAAAAGTGCTGTCCACCTGGAGAGAATATCTAGTGATGCCATCAAATACAATGCATGCATAGAAAGAAAAAGACAGACCAGACCACGTTGGAGCGTCATCAATAAAACTCTACAACAACATGAAGTGTCAATAACTGAGACTGTCAGAACAACAACAACCAAAAGTTTGTTATCTCTTTCGACACTCCAAGAGAAGAAGTGCTCCCTTCCTACCTATAAAACGTGTGTAAAAAGTAGTTACTGTAACGCCTAATGTTTATGCTTCTATTGTACACGGAATTGTAACATTTCTTAAAGTGAAAAGATGTTTGGAAGTGAAGTATTACATTTCTTTGCAGTCGGATACAACATATTGGAGGTGTGACTTGACGGGAGCTGGAATTTTTCTTGTCATTTTTCCTTCCACTCAATGAACTAGATAATTATTTTACGTTGTTGATGTGTCGACTGGAGAATAGCAGGCTTCAATGAAACCCACGGGTTGTTTTCTCTAAGGCAGCCCGTAACCACTGCTCTGTTAATGAGTGTCAATAGTAATATTATTAATAATAATGTTGTTAATAAATATAAGCTACAACCAGAACAAACATTGTGATTTTATAAGTTGTAATACAGTTGGACATGTGTGTAATTTGTGTCATTATGCGACTAGAAACCTTCTGTTATTTATCGCATTTACTCTCCTTCATTTTTGTTACCTTACAGCGTCTAGAGAAAAATATGGAGTGGCGGATGTGATGTTCTGTAGGGTGTCTTTTGCATGGTGTTCATCGTGATGTCCATTTATCTAATACCTTCAAGGTCTGTTTTCCCCTTTAGCATTGCTTTTGAGTGATAAAGCTCTCTAGAAGATATTGCCTAGCGTTGAATGTTTTGCAAAGTCTAAATCATTTAACATGTTGTACTCTAGTATACATCATCACTTGTGTCGACCTCAACTCTTATCCTTTTTTCTGTTTTGGTTTCATTTATTTTTGTAACGAGCAGTATTGATGTCAGACACTTGATTTTTCAATCAATGAAAAACAAAAAAACAAATACACAACACATTCAAGTTAACGCACCGCAAACTAAAAATAAGAAATACCCTACATTATTTGATTATATTCATATTTATATTTGTTATTAATAATTAACTTATCGTCTGCATTTCTATAGACATTAAGGTGGTATAACATGGATTACGATAGCAAATAAGTTGAAAATACCAATCTACAACTGTCGAATGTAAGCGTTAAAGAGGAATACTTAGAATACCACGGGTAGAGAAATTAACAAAACTTGTCCGCTTTGCAAAGACTTAATATTTTGATATTAACGTCACTTGAGATGGCGGGAACACGTGACCTGTAAGAAATATAACACAATTCTAAAATACTTGTTGTACAATGACGACAGTCACGTGATCTATGGATCGAAAAGCTGTAAACTTTAGTTATCTACTTGCACGTTATGAAGCATTTCAACATCACAAGTAAAAATCTGGAAACATATCCCGCAGATAGACAGTAATGGTTAGCCTTTGTAAAGGGTGGTATGAACATCAAATGACAACAAAGACGGTAAGAAAAATAAAAACGCTAAAATAAAGACACCGTAGAAGCACCAGTATCAGCCTTATCACCCAACTCCATCTGTTCTATATGTTGATGTCACTGTCATAAAATAGAAATATCTGTCGCTAAGAGAACGCCGTGTTCGCGTGATCTACCGTGACACATCGATTTATCATCTCCTGAGACAGAAAGCTTATTACAGAAAAGTCGTTGCCGAGGAACATAACAAAATTAATATAAAACAGTTTGGTCATGATGTCCTAGCGAGAATCTTAACGGAGGTCACGCTGACCATTAGATGAGAGAAATACAGAGTAAAAAAAAAACTAGGTAACAGATTTACTAGAATTGACAGCTGCAGACGCTGGATATCT
Source organism: Megaustenia siamemsis (assembly GCA_032433765.1). NCBI lineage: Eukaryota > Metazoa > Mollusca > Gastropoda > Stylommatophora > Ariophantidae > Megaustenia > Megaustenia siamemsis. The sequence goes on along the minus strand of JAVIAB010000050.1, from coordinate 60,188,566 downwards.
GGAGAAAACTAAATCTGCGAAAAGTAGAGTAGTTGTGATGGAAGCCAAATTCCAGCAAGGAAAAGTTAGATGATGATGATGACAATGAGGAAATATAAGGTGGTTATTGGACTGGCCTCCTGTGGACAGAATTAGTGGTTCATTCCTTCGACCAATCGCGGCATTGTGTTTCTCTCAATTGTAAATGGATACTCTTGATTTTTTTTTAATGGGAAAGAAAATCGGCCGGGTATATGCTGACCATACTAACCGAAAACCTGTACGATGGTAAAAAGTATGAGGGCTTCCAACATATTCATTTTTAGTCATACCAAAGCGCAATGGTATTCGTTCTTTCTTTCTTTCTTTCTTTCTTTCTTTCTTTCTTTCTTTCTTTCTTTCTTTCTTTCTTTCTTTCTTTCTTTCTTTCTTCTTTCTTTCTTTCTTTCTTTCCTACTTTCTTTCTTTCCTTCTTTTTTCTTTCTTTCCCTTGTTTGACAGTATTTATGTACATGAACTTTATACTTTACACTTAATATCAAAGCCCTTGGTCCATATTTTCAAATGGAAAAGTTCCCGGAAACGGAAGTGGGGAATTATTTTAAACGGAAAATCTCGGTCATGAAACTTGACGGAAGTAATTGATCATCCACATCACAACATGGCACTGGTCACTGTGGGCCTGACATGGTGATACTAATGATATTACAAGTTATGAGACCGACTATTAAGTTCTCTCCGGCCGACACGGGACATAATTCAGAACTGACCGATTCTGACGATTCTCTGCTAGGTCTTGTAGGTCTTGTTTTGTTCTTAAGGTCATAGCTGAGCTCTCTCAACTAATTTTAACTTTGAGAGTCACTTCTTGTTTTTCTTGTGTTATTTTATCACCTGCTGTCCACACGATGGACTGGCGCGAGAGTCTTCTTTCGTCTACTCTGAGAACATAACCGTTGTATTTCCAGAGTTTTTTTTTTCCCTATAGTAAGGGTTTGGTAAAGGCAAAGAATTGCAAATGAATGCATAAAAATGCGAAGCTGCAGTAAAGCTGAATATGAGGAAAATTTATTTCCTTTTCAAACACACAGGATAGACATTTTTATTTTCTTTAACATATTTCTAATATTTTTGTTTTGAATGTTTCGTTATTAGGTTTGTGGGTGTGTTTTTCTTGTTTGTTCCTGCTGAAGGCCTATTGGGCCGAAACGTCGCTTAGTCTGTGTCGTCCACTTATCACGTAAAGCTTCTAACATACCATTTTTTTGTATTAAAAAAATTTTTTTCCTATACACAACTTGAAATGTTTTCTTCTTTGCTTTATTTTTCTCTTATAGTTTAATCTGACGTAAGGTCTCTTCTATTTATGTTTATGTCTTCGAGACATTTTTCTTCAAAGGCAATGAATCTCTTTTCTAGAACTTGAGTGGAATTTCGATTGCCAGCTCTAGCATTTATATGTTAACACGGGTATCACATTAATTTGTTAACACGGGTATCAAATCCATATGTTAACACGGGTATCACATCCACATGTTAACACAGGCATGATACCCATATGTTAACACGGGTACCACATCCATATGTTAACACGGGTTTCATATCTATATGTTAACACGGGTATCACATCCATATGTTAACATGGGTATCACATACATATGTTACCACGAGTATCACATCCATATGTTAACACAGGTATCACATCCATATGTTAACACGGGTATCACAGAAGAGTTGAGCAGTTCGAGTTTCGTGTTCTCGCTAACTATTTTTGATCTCCAAATAACTTTGTTAAAAGCACAAGCTGCCAACGTGAAAAGGGTCATTATTCCAACTGTGTTTCCATCTCGTGATACTTTGCTCCCTTCTTCTTCTACATTTCAGCTCCCTGTGAAGCATAGGTCTTCAACAAACACTTTCCATGCCATTCTGTTTCTTGCCATTCTTTTAAGATCATTCCATGTCTTCCCTATCATCTTCATCTCTGCTTCCATCTGTCGTCTCCAAGAATTTCTTGGTCTTCTTCTTTTTCTTTTTCCCTGGGGATTCCATAAAAGGACCTGTTGTGTAATACTCTCAGTTGGCTTTGGCAGTGTGTGTCCTATCTAGCGTCATCGTCTTCGCTGTATCTCTTTAGATAAAGGTAAAGGAAAAGTACGAGACTTGGATCGGTGTACGCGACTTGCACGCGAGTTTTCACCCATATGTGCTCGGCCGCCTATCCAGAAATGTTCGGAGATTTCTGTATAGTGTCGCCTCAAGCATCGAAACTCACGATGTGAAGCCGCATTCCTCACCTTCCCAGAGTAATACCCTGGTACCCATTTCAGCGGCTGGGTCGACCGTGGGGGGGGGGATCTTTTTTTCAACCCCGATACCACTCACACTGGTCCCAGCGGGAATCGAACACAGGTTGTCCGAACGCTGGTAGCCCAGTTGGGTGGTTTTCTCAACTAGACTACCGAGTTATCCACTGCTATTTGACTAGTACATTTCCATAATTCTATGACAGTGATTTTGTCCTGCCATTTCCATCCTTTTATTCTGTGAAAGCATCCATTAATGAAAGTCTGTATCTTCATGATTGTCATTTTTGTTGTTCACCATGTTTCACAGCCATATAAGACTGACTTAACATTGGAGTTGAAAATTTTTATTTTTGTATTTTAACCTAATTTCTTTGTACTTCCATATGTTTCACAGTGCAACAAATGCTCCTCTTGCTTTTGATATCCTTATCTGGTATCATTTTCAACTTTGCTCCCTAGGTAGGTGAAATATGTGACTTTATGTAGGAACTCTATATTAAGTTTGATGTCAAAGGTTCTACACCACACTAATTATTTTACTGTTTAACGAATCAGTACCCACAGACTGAATTTATCTGCAACAGCAAGCCAGCAATGACTGCAAATAAGTTACGGGAGCATTATCGAATGGCAATTTTTGCTGTTACATAGACAGTTGAGCCAATGAACCGGAAGTATCAGACATCAAAATGTTTACATAACCACAGTGCTAGTTTTGCTAAAACTCTAGTAACGACGTCTTAACTATCGGTTTGTGTTACAGACCGCCATAAACTAGTTATTCCAGATTTAGCAAGGTTATTTCATTAATTGTCTTTCATGTTATCTTTCTTTTGTTTCTGAAAAAAGACTGTCTATGCAGGGGTTTCAATTACAATTATGGACTGTTGTGGGTTAAACAAGTTATTAACAATTTTATTCATCAGTATGTTGGTATTCAGTTCAGCTCTACCCAATGGAAGCTATCAAAATCCAAATCTTTACTTCGTGCTGCAGGACTTTGATTACTAGCTATCTAACCAGATTTCAGATACAATGGTTTGGCAATACAATATAAATATGGATTTATAGAAGAATAGGTAGAATTGGATGGAAACAAAAGATAACAAACGATGAAGTTTTAAAACAACTGAAAATAAAAAGAGAACTACTAAATACAATTAAGACAAGACAAATGAAAATTTTGGGGCATGTTAAAAGACACAATAGCCTACTAAAAGTAATACTGGAAGAAAAAATACAAGGTAAAAGAGGCAGAGGCAGACCAAGACTAACATGGACGAGTAACATCAAAAGATGGACAAGTCAATCTATGACAGCCTGCACCATCAAAGCAAGAAACAGAGTAGAATGGCGATCCATGGTAGCCAACCTTCGTTGCGGAGAAGGCAGTCGATGATGATGATGAACCAGAGGTCAGATACAATGGTTTGGCCACGAGGTAAAATAGAAAGACCAAAACACAACCCAACATGCTTTTAAAAAAACGATACGAAACCATCAGATTTAAGAGTCGTGCACAAAAAAATGGATTGGTGGAATATTCGAAACACTAGGAAACATAACAACAGTAGTGGCCAAACAGAAGAATAAAATACTGTAAATTATATCTCCTCTGGACGCTGAACGACAAATGAGGAAAGGAAAAAAAAGATGATACTAGAGGTCTATTAATTTATGAGGAAGCAAAATGACACTGCACCTTACAAGATAAAAGTCATTAATTTGATAGAACAAAAAGAATGATAACTAACAATAATAAAAAGTTGAACGATGGGTAGGTAATCTGACAATGCTAAAATATCATGATGTTGATAAAATATATTGTCCAGGAAGTGGCAAAAATAGAGTAAAGTTGAAGTGACAAAAATTCATGGTAGAAGAGATAACAATAAAAGATGCGGAGAAAGTAACAAAATAAAGGGTAAGAAGGTGACATAATCCATGGTAGGAGAGATAGTAGCAATAAAAGATGTCAAGAAGAAGACAAAATAAAAGTAATTAAAGAAAGAATCAGTATTTTATAAAAGTAAAAGATGATGGAAACATGGAGAAAAAGGGCTGGAGGATTGTCTTTTCTTATGAAAAAAGAAATAAAGAATGATCATCTTGGTGTACTCTGTATCCACACCACTCTACTCCCTCTCCATGAGTAGTTTATTAAGTTTGTTTACAGTCCTTCCTTCCTTCCTTCCTTCCTTCCTTCCTTCCTTCCTTCCTTCCTTCCTTCCTTCCTTTCTTTCTTCCTTTTTTCTTTCTTTCGTTTTTTCTTTCACCATCTCCAGTGAGTCTTGATGCGAATAAACGTATACCTATCTATATCTGCAGCGACAGCAGCCAGGACGTATGATAATAATTATGTTCAGACTAGCAAAAAGTGATTGATTAACCACATGATCTTGTCACGTGTGCTTCACGTCACATTCTGAAACCTTCAGGCGGTGTCGAATATAAAAAAAAAAAAATGAAAATTGGAAAGTGCATGCCCTCACTTCCTGCCGCGAGCTGTTGTTGTGTTGTCACGTTGGGATCGTCGACCTACAATTAAAAGACTACAAAAATATCACACAATGAGGCGAATAGGATTCACTCATACCAACAGCGACAGTAGAACATAACAAAAAGATTTCACTTTTTCTCTAGCTGTCATCCTTCAATTTCAGCAATTTTGAACTTGTTACTCCTCATTAATTTTCTTACAAGATTTTCAAGTCATTTTTACTCTGTAACATGTTCATTTTCATTGGAAATGTTTTATGCGCTTTTCATGTTTTCAATTCTCGAATTTCCGGTAGCTTCTTTCTCGACTTTCATAGTGGAGAGTTAATAAAGAGTTTAAGATCTTTTGGTTTTCTGATGCCCTCCTCTTGCTGTTATTTTTCCTAGTATTCTATAGATGCATCATTTGTGTGGTTGTCCATTGATCTTTAGTGTTCTATATAGTAGCTTTTGTTGATGACTCGTTATGTTATACCTCGTTATTTTTGCAATCACTTTGTGAAATCAATGCTATCAATATTTTTGTTCATTTACTAGAGGACATTATTCTCTACTGTTTTTTTTTTCTGCAAATGTTTTACATCGAATCTTATCTTTCAGTCTGCTTCCGTCCGGCGTGTAATACATTTAATTTATGTGATGCTTATTGTTATTGAGAGACGCCGTTGCTCAGTGGTTGGTGAAGCATACTACAATGGACAGGAACCGGGTTCAACCAACCTTAAATGGGTACCGGATTTGTTGTTATTCCAGGCATGCCCCTTATGGATCTTAAAATAATCTCACTATAACTATTAAACAAATCTGGTGACAGCACACAACCTTGCCTAACACCCTGTTAGCATTTTTTCTGGGAAAGTAAAGCCGCACGGGTGTACCCAACAATCATGTGCTGAAGGTCTGTAAAATGTATGGTCACTAACACCATATTTTATATACGCCACTTGGCGTGACGGGGGGGGGGGGGGGCTCTTTACGTTTTGTTTTTTTTACTTACTTCAATGGGTACCGGATATTTTTCTGGGAAAGTAAAGCGGCACGGGCGTAATATCGACCACATTACCCCAAAAATCATGCGCCGAAGTTTTGTAAAATTTATGGTCACTAACACCATATTCCCTATACATCACTTGGCGTGGCGGGGGTACTTTCAAATTTTTTTTTTTACCACATTTATTTTCACGCAGTTTTCTCTCTAGACAACCGAACACACACCACAAACAGATCTTCCAAAATCAAAGTTGAAGTGTCTGTCAAATATGAATGCTATTTTCTAAACAATAAAATAAATACATAAATTAGCGTCTTTCTCTGTCAAATCATTTATTTGATTATTTTAATATATCGTAAAGGCAAACAATCGAGCAGTTACAAGGCGTCACTTATTTAATATGTCTCTTCTTCGAATGTATTCATTCCTTCTTTTGTAGTCCTAATTACATTCATGAATCATCTTAGATATCTCATTTCAACAATTATGATTCTTTTTTCTTTTCTTTGCTGCAGTATCAATATTGATAATGGAAGTACAATTTTGGGACAAACATTTTGTTATTCATTTATGTTTTTCTTTGTAGCATTCAAAAAATGTTTATGTTTCATATTGTATTTGTTTGTTCAAATATTTAATACTTCTTTGCTGCATTTATTCTCAATTTGAGAGATATTTTTGTTCGTCAGATGATGTTGTAAGGTGCAAATATCTTTGACATTTTTATTAAGTTCAGTTTGAGTTAAGACAAGAAATGTGAAAGGATCTGTATGTATGCAATGGTTAGAGTCAATGCAGAAGTAACAAATACGTAGGGTCACCTTTGTCTACGTCCTAGGACATGCGGGAGTACGGGGAAATGAAAGAGCGGACAGGTTGGCTAGCTACGGTATTTTTTATGACGGCCAACCAATGGGTCGGGCTGACATCATCAATGCTCTCAGGGAAGTTGGAAGGACACAGGACTTCGACAACCATGAGTCCCCGTCACGCCTTTGGATAAAAGAGATGGGATGTTAACATGGGCACTGCCAGAAACGAAAAACTAAGTGGTCGTGTAAGAAGACCAATTAACCAACACAGAACTGGAGTCGTCAGACGCTGGACACGGCGAGATTTGCTGAGGAGGGGATCGTAGCACTATGGACATGTTCGGAGTGCGATTATGATGACCAGCAACTAACTCAATAACTCAATGTGAAAGCATTTGTTCAAGTCAGATAAACTTAAGGCATCAAACGGGACACCAAAGACGATCAAAAATGTGTAGAAAATCCCTTTTTGTCATCGGCGATTTGTCAAATTCTCGTTGATGAAAAATTGCTAACAGACTCATGAGTTGTTGAAGTTATCCATTCTTAGCTTCGATGAGTAATGTAATAATGTACTGTCTGCTTGCCAAATTCTGTCAAAGATTTAGGGGTTATTTAAGTCTAGTGTAGCCTGACCTCTGTTGTACTATCAATGTTAACCTTAGTCGCTAGATTTTATAACAATCAATAAGATAATTACTAACATTATAGATGTCAGAATGGTGTGAGATACAATTAGAAGCGAAAAGGTAAGATAACAGTAAGGAAACAAGACCGAAGCTGAATATAAACATAAATATTACTTTTAAATTATTTGGTCTTGTACCACAACAAGAGCAATTTATAATAATTCACACAACTATTAATAAACTTTGCAAAAAAGGACAGAGAGAGTGTCTTTTTTTATTAAAGGGATAGACAGAAGACTAAAAATATACGTGAACACGACAGCAGAAGAAACCATTAACGGAGCATCACCGCAATGACGTTCCAACAATCTATTCACGGTTAGAGGTTCACTTTCTTTGCCCGAATCACCTGCTCGACTTGTCACCTACAGCAGGGATGGCCAATTTCTTTCTAATGGCGGGCCACTTTTTTATTACTTTTTTTTTGTGGCGGGCCACACACATAACAACATCAATACAAATAAACTTGGCATTTGTTTTAAGGTAATATTTTTGTTATTTATCGGCATTATTTGCTTACATAAATCGTTTTGTTGCAACATAGTTAAAAATGCCTAGTTGATTTATAAAAATGAATACAAGTTGCTATTTATATTGTTTAACAAACATGTTTTAGTTAGGTCATCTTAAAGTTGACATGTAACAAACCTTAATGAGAACAATGTGGACGTTCATGTGCAGCAAGCAACACGTTCATCAAAGTCAATGTGCAAAGATGATGATGATATCGTAATAAATCCTGAAGGTGGCCATCAGTGAGTCGGTTTCTTTGTGACGATTTAATCTCCTTCATTGTTGATAAAAACGCATTCACATATATATGTGCTTCCGAACATAGAAGTAATTTTCAAACTGATATCACTCAATGCGGGATATTTTTCCCGTGGCACAAGTTTCCAAAAGTCAACTCCTATCTCCATCCTTGATTGGAAAAAGGGGTCACTTTGAGGGTTACATAACTCCAACTGAAAAGTGTCATGTTATTGGAAAATGTCACACTTCATATGGTTGTTAAACAATGCCAGTTCTGGTCGCATACCACTAAAGTCAGAAAATCGTTCATTGAATTGCTCCAATAGTTTGTCTAACATTAATACAGAAAATTTGAGAGCAGTGTCACTGCGCTCCTCAATCAATTCTTTGCACGAAGGAAAATGAAATTTTCTTTGGCCAGGGTAAATCTAAAAACTTTTAGTTGACTTATAAATCCATCTATGTGTCCTACCAAATCTGAGACTGTTTGGGAACATCCCTGTAGCTTCACGTTGAGTTCATTCATGTGCTGGGTGATATCAGTTAAAAAGGCCAATACACTGTTAAAATGTGGATCAGTTCTTTGTTGGTATCATATTTCTCTAAAAACTGCATTATCTTTTTCCAAAGCAAAAACCCGCCTCGAACAATTTCCTCTGCTTAGCCAGCGTACTTGTGTGTAGAGCACTAAATCGTCATATTCCGCCTCAACTTTTGATAGAAAATTTATAAACTGTCGGTGTGTCAAAGTCCGATTCCCGCCTTTTATTAAATTCACACACTTTATTACAGTTTTTATAACATCCTCCACGTCTAGACTCTTGCCACACAGCGCCTCCTGGTGTATAATGCAATGTAATTATAGGCAATGGATTCCAGCCTTCCTTAATAATCCAACCAAACCTGTTTGAGTACCACACATTGACTTAGCGCCATCTGTCACTATTGCTGAACGTCTGTTTATGTCACCGATACCGTTAACAACTTTCATAACTGAGTTATAAATGTCTAGTTTTTTGGTCGTATTATGCAATGAATCTAAAGCTAGTAGCTCTTCATTGATAATAAAGTCTATTGAAACAGTTATGAAAATTAAAAGTTGTGCTGTGTCTGATATGTCAGTAGATTCATCCAAAGCCAGAGAAAAGTAAGCGGAATTTGTAACGACACTCTTTAATTTACTAGATATATGTGAACTTATTTCCTCAACCCTTCTAGTGACTGTCTGTTTTGATAGTGGATCGCTCTCAAAATGACTGGCAATTTTTCTTCCCAAATGAACGCGCCATGTTAATAGAACAACGATTTACAATGTCACCGTCACATAATGATTTTTTTTTATTTCGCTATCTCTGCGCTTGCAACAAACGATGCCATTAAGGAACTTGTTTGTTTTGTTGTTAATATAGTAAAAACAGATTTCTGAGAACTAACCTTTTTCTTCAAATCGCACACAAGTGTAGAACGTATTGTACCAATGTAGTCCTTGTATTTAGCGACGTGATGCTGTGTGTAATACCGTTTAAGATTATACTCTTTATTTACAGACAATACTTGCAAACACACAAGGCACTGCGGTTTGCTATCCTTATTGCTGATAAATAAAAAATCATGTTCCCATTTCTCATGAAAAAAATCTGAATTTTTTCATTTAATTGGCGTTTATTGTTACATATTATACCACGACCGAAGCAACAGACAATGAAAACACAGATTACAATAGCAATGTTTCCTTTTAAAAATGGAGCTGTTCACTGTAACTTGACAAAATCAGAATTATCAGATCGGATATATGTATGCCAGTGTTAGTCATGCCTCGTATCGCTATGTGCATGTATGTGTTTGTCACCTATAGTGACTCGGGCAGATGGTGCTCGTAAACCTGGGAGGGCCGACCATCTAAGGGCAGAATCCCCCTACAGAAAAGATCACCTGCTGCCTTGCAGGAAGATTGGGGACAATCAAAGGCTAGGGAAAGCAAACCTGAATAAAATGCTGGCTGAAATCGGATGCACTGGGCCACTGGCGCAGAATACAGTGCAACGTTTTTAACGGGTGTTCAATCAGAGTGGATCTGGCAGACTCTAATTGTGATGTTCTGTTTGTAACACACCTAACCTGACAGCTGAGTTCATGTGAGGAGCTGGAATCCTACTCTGATTGGATCCTGATCGCAGAGAGAGAGAGAGAGAGAGAGAGAGAGATCGAGAGATCGGATATCGGATATATAATTTTGACTGATGAAAAGAGGATTGGAGAGAAAGAACCTGAAAGTAAAATAATTGTGGGGTGAATGTGTTGGGGAGGAGGAGGTGGGTGACTGGCAGTATTTCTTGGCGGAAACTGTTTGAACTCGCCGAACCGAGAGTCGGTTCTAGAACCATTCGTCGGCTTCTTCCTTTGTTTCAGTCGATCGCAGGATGATCAAACGGAAAAAAATGATGGGTCGAGAATGATGGGAAGGCCACGTTAAACTAACTACTAGAGTGTTCCGAGTGTTAAACATAGGTCTACTTGTACCATTATTCTAATTTGATTTACCTCGGATGTTTCCACCAATAATTTTACTTTATTTTAAACAAACTACTAGGGAATATTTGATTTAGCTTTCTCCACGGTAGAAATTAATGTAACAAATTTTTTATCAATTTTACCCAAGACATTTTGCTCAATGCAACCTGATTTTATTTTTTTATCAGCCGCGGGCACCTTATTAGGCCATCCCTGAACTAGAGGGTGTTTATAATGTCAGTCCGGTCCATTGCTTTTCCCTATTCAACGGCAGCAAACCCAGGGTGTCTATCTTCTTGTTCATTTCATTTCACACCAAGCTCTCCTCGCACAGCAATGAATCATACTGTAGTCATCCTTGAATTTTTCAGAGATGGTTGGAGAACCGTTTTATTTCGAGCAAAGTCCATTTCGGTCTTCCTCAACATACTCCTAAAATCACCGAGGATGCGCATGTGGGTACACATCGTGTGTCCATCTCGAGCTGTTACCTTAGATACTGCCATGACTTCCATCTACGGAAAAAGTATTGTTAAAAATACTTGTACATAACAAGGTCTGTTTGTATCAAAGATTATTGCATATTCTTGTACATAAGGTCTGTTTGTATCTAAGATTATTGCATATACTTGTACATAAGGTCAATTTGTATCAAAGATAATTGCATATTCGTATACATAACAAGGTCAATTTGTATCAAAACCTTATTACATATTCTTGTACATAATAAGGTCAATTTGTATGAAAAGATTATTGCATATTCATATACATATCAAGATCAAGTTGTATCAAAGATTATTGCATATTCTTGTACATAAGGTCAATTTGTATCAAAGATTTTTGCATATTCTTGTAGATAACAAGGTCAATTTGTATCAAAGACTATTGCATATTCTTGTAGATAACAGGGTCAATTTGTATCAAAGATTATTGCATATTCTTGTAGATAACAGGGTCAATTTGTATCAAAGATTATTGCATATTCTTGTAGATAACAGGGTCAATTTGTATCAAAGATTATTGCATATTCTTGTAGATAACAAGGTCAATTTGTGTCAAAGATTATTGCATATTCTTGTAGATAACAAGGTCAATTTGTATCAAAGATTATTGCATATTCATATACATAACAAGATCAATTTGTATCAAAGATTATTGCATATTCATATGCACAGCAAGATCAATTTGTATCAAAGATTGTTGCATATTCATATACATAACAAGGTCAATTTGTATCAAAACCTTATTACATATTCTTGTACATAACAAGGTCAATTTGTATCTAAGAATATTGCATATTATTGCACATATGGTCAATTTGTATCAAAGATTAATGCATATTAATGTAGATAACAAGGTCAATTTGTATCAAAGATTATTGCATATTTTTGAACATAAGGTCAATTTGTATAAAAGATTATTGCATATTCTTGTACATAAGGTCAATTTGAATCAAAGATTATTGCATATTATTGCAGATAACAAAGTTAAAGGCAATTTATATCAAAGATTATTGCATATTCATATACATCACAATATAAATTTGTATCAAAGATTATTGCATATTCATATACATAACAAGATCAATTGGTAGCAAAGTTTATTGCATATTCATGTACATAACAAGGTCAGTTTGTATCAAAACTTTATTGCATATTCTTGTACATAACAAGGTCAATTTGTATCAAAGATTATTGCTTATTCTTGTACATAAGATCAATTTGTATTAAAGATTACTGCATATTCTTGTAGATAACAAGGTTAGTTTGTATAAAAAGATTATTGAATATTCATATACATAACAAGATAAATTTGTATCAAAGATTATTGCATATTCTTGTAGATAACAAGGTCAAGCTGTATCAAAGATTGCTGAAAATGTTTATAGATAACACGTTCAAGTTGTACAAGGTATCGGTGAATATTTTTGTAGATAGAACAATCATCGTTTTGTGGACAACGGTCATTATTGTTTCGATGTCTTTGCCGATGACTCTAGAAATTATTATAATTTCTAGCGTCATCGGGAAAGTGTTTGGAGAACTAATGACCGTAGTAAACTAAATTTCATTACTAACTTTACAAACTGCCTCAAGTCTGGTCCGCAATGTACAATTCTGCCTCTACTGTCTTCGTCATTTTGTCTTGTCTGTATTCCCCATTTATTCCATTGAGTGTCTGTTCTTTTGTTACTTATTTTAGTATAAACTTACTTTATTCATGCTCTTAACAATACAAAAATCTCCGTTCCCATATTTTACATTTATCGACAATTCAGTTCAAGAGCTAACTTGAAATAAATATTATGGAAGCAGCCACAAAGGTGTGTAATTTAATTTTACTTGTAAATAATTCAGGGAGACCTATAGTTTCTTTTGTTATGTCAAAGATGAAGCTGTTTTGTGAGTTTGCAATCTGCAGTGCGCTTATGTTTGACCGACTGTACAATAAGGAGAAGTTTCATGCGTGCTGCCATCCCAAAACTGTTATAAACTTATACGACATAAGTGCTCTGGGTAGTTAGCTACCATCTTCAAAGGAACAGCATCGTAAATGTCAGGACAGGGGAAAATAAACACTGATCCAGACTTTCTCTTGAGTGCGTCACTGGACCTTCTTTGTCTTCCAAGTCATGGAGCACGGCACGAAACTGTACACCATTTAGAAGGTTTTATTGGCAATAATTCGTTCTTTCATACCAAATACACATTTTGCTGTGAGATAAATGAAATGAGATCTGTCATTGTGCGTATGTCAGCTAAGAATAAAGACTCCCTCTATGTGTACGGACGATATATTAGTATCTTTCTGCCTTGCTCAACGATCGGCATCAAAGATGAGGACAGTGGGCACCATGAAAGCAATTTCCTGTCCTGAGCATACAAACGTGGGAAAATTATTCGCCGGGATCTTCAAATGATGCAATAAAAATGTTTAAGTGGGTTATCTTTGCGGGTAATATGGACTTTCTCATTCTAGTGAGCAAATATGTGTGTTTGTATGGGCGAATTCGTGTGTATATATCGTCTGTGCATTTGGATATACAGATTCATTTCAAAAACGTTAATAGACGTAATTCAAATTCGGATTTTTTCCTGAACGATGTACGTGAGAAATTTTTTTTTTTACTTCGCTATCTGTAACAATTTAAGAAACAGTGTCGATGAAATACTTTAATGCCTTTGGTGACTTATTTACATATTTTAAAAAAATTATAAATACATTTTTGTAGTTTGCTTAATTATGAGACTTGACGAAAAAGACGAAAAACTTAATAACAATCTGTGAAATTCGATGTTAACTTTGGTGATATTTTTATTGTGACATTCGATTTTAGGTAAATATTAGTTTTAATTCGACTTTAGATGTGTCAAAACGAGTTGCCAAGGGATTTCATATTAAGTGGACTTTTGTTCATTTTCCGCTAGGGTCCACATTTTTTTCTATCGATGCCTAAGCAAAAATGTTTACCTGAACATTACGTTTGATGGGCCATGAGATAAGGGATTGTAAGCTAAACGAGCCCTTACATTAGTAAAGACGAGTTTATATATGAAATGAGACGATGAGTTCCATGTAAAATGATGTGTTTGATTGGTCGAAATATTAAATGATGCGTTTGACGTTACATTAGGTATGAGGTCAGCTATAGAATTATATGTGATTTTATATGTGAGACTAGATGAGCTATGATACTCAGATGCATAATTATGTATCAGATTAGATATAAATTATTTGTCAGATATAAAGTAAAGTTAATTCTTAAATATGATGTGAAATTATTTGTCAAATTTGACGATTTGATGTGATGCTACTAAAGAAGTCAGGACTGATTTAGATTTGTTTCATCTTCGCTCCTGGACACACCGGCGTAAAAGGGGAAAAAAAACAAGCGGATAGCTTGGCTGGAACAGCCGCGGTGGATGGCGGACGTGTAAAGGACCGGTCTGACATAAGAAAGTCCTTGGGTAGGCATGATGCGCTGGATACTCAATCAATGATCACGAATCTACAATCAAGTCCAGACTGCACTGCACGAACATCATTCCAAAAATGGAGATACCAGAATGGAAAGCTGTGGGGAGATACAGAAGAATAGCAAACTAACTGAAGAAAATACTGGGGAGGAGATCTGATCACTTATGGACGTGTCCAATGTGCAATGAAGATGATCCATCGCTTAAATTAAACAAAACTGTAATTGTCACACTAGATGTGAAATTATTTGTCAGATTAGATGTGAAGTGATATGTTACATTGTATGTGAAACTATATGTCAGACTATATATGAGATCTGGGTGTCCGGTTAGCGCAATCGATAGGCGGTTGGCTTACCACGGCAACAGCCGGGGTTCGTACCCTGGCGAGGACACCTGGGTTTTACTAATTCCCTAAAAATTAGTGGGAGCAGCGATAGCTCAGTGGTTAGTGAACTGGACTACTACGGACAAGGGGTAGGGTTCGATCCCAACCGACGGCTCCGGGTTCACCCAGCCTTAAATGGGTACCGGATTTTTTCTGGGAAAGTAAAAGCAGCACGGGCGTAATACCGACCACATTACCCCAAAAATCATGTGCTGAAGGTCTGTAAAATATAGGGTCACTAACACCATATTTCCCTATACGCCACTTGGCGTGACGGGGGGTACTTTACTTACTTTTATATATGAGATCTGAGGAAAAAATAGCTTTTAATTAGATAAAAAAAAAATTAAGTTGCGTTTAGGCTATATGTGATAATAGATGCCAAATTATATATAATATTATATATAAGTGAAACGAGATATTAAATAATCTGTGAGATTGTACGGATTGATCGAGAAGGGGATACAAGCAAAGAAATTAGAATCAGAATAGCTAAAGCAGCAATGTCTTTCAGAAGCCTTGAAAAGTTGTGGAAATCAAAACTCATCAGCACAAACACAAAACTTAGACTATTCAAATCAAATGTACTATCAACCCTTACGTATGCGTGTGAAAGCTGGAAAACAACAAGAGATATAGAAACAAAGTTGAACGCATTCGAAAATAAATGTCTAAGGAAAATACTTGGTATAGCATGGAACGAATTCAAAACAAACGAGGAAATTAGAGAAATCGCCAATCAACCACTAATATCTTCAGTAATAAAGAAAAGACGATGGTCATACGTTGGACATGTGATGAGAAGAGATAATAATCGAATAGCAAAGCAAGCCCTTATATGGGAAACAACAGGTAAAAGAAAAAGAGGAAGACCCAAGGAGACACTGAGAAGAACATTGATGAGAGAGGCAAGAGCAGCAGGAATCGGCTCCCTCAATGAGATAGAACTGCTTGCACAGAACAGAGACAGATGGCGAGATTTGATAAAATATCTTTAAAAGAAAACTGCTAGAACAAAAAATTCATATAGGAGAAGGTGTAACTTGGTCTACGCCCTATGGGCCGGTTACGGCTCGAAAGGTCAATAGATAGATAGATAGATAGAGATTGTACGTGGAACTTAAGGCAAACCGCATTGCAGAAATAAACAGAATCAAAGAAGAAAGAAAGCATAATCTAAATTCTTTTTTAGCTCTTATAATAGACAACAATGACACTCTTTTTTAACATTTCCTTTGTTGCTTTGTATAATACAAAAAAAGGTCATAAATTAAGTTTTAAAAATATTTCAAATTTTGGAGACTAAGACGCTTAACTTTGTCAAATGCTTTGATATAATCTATGAAACAGGTACAAATCTGTTTTCAACT
The DNA here is from genome assembly GCA_032433765.1 of Megaustenia siamemsis. Lineage (NCBI taxonomy): Eukaryota > Metazoa > Mollusca > Gastropoda > Stylommatophora > Ariophantidae > Megaustenia > Megaustenia siamemsis. The sequence goes on along the minus strand of JAVIAB010000050.1, from coordinate 60,172,288 downwards.
CTATGGCTCTTTCTGCTAAAAAGATCTTATGATATATATGGCATTGTTCGTTCCTTTACCTCCAACAAAACCACACTGTTCATAACTAATCTGTGGATTAATTTTTTTCACACTCTTCGCATGATGATTCTTAGTAATATCTTAGACCTGTAACTCATAAGGCTTATTGTGCTATAATCATCGCATTCAATCGCGCCAGATTACTTTGGTAGAGTTATAAATATTGATTTGAGGAGGTCGTCTGGTATATATCCGCTGTTGTAGATGTCATTCAATATTTTTGTTATTATCTCTATTCAAAAATCACCCATGGCTTCAATCTCTTCATCAGTCGTATTATCTGACACATGGGAAAGATACTGTACAATCCATTTTTGACAATAGAAACAAGGAAAATAGTTCTTAAATGTTATGTTGAGCCAGTCTTAACATATGGATGTGAATCATGAACAATAGGACAACAGACAAGAATATCACTGGATGCTGTAGAAATGTGGTTTTACAGAAGAATGTTGAGAATATCATGGACAGATAAGAGGAGTCATGAAAACGTTCTGAAAGAGGCCAAATCAAAAAGAGGGCAAATTTCCAATATTAGGAAGAAATAATCATCATTTTTGTGGCCATGTAATGAGAAGGGAACAGCTGGAATATATTGTAACAACTGGAAAAATCAAGGGACGAAGAGATAAAGGTAAGCAAAGAGAAAAGATACCGGACAACTCAAGAGAATGGCTTGGCAGAAGGTCAACAACGGAAATGATAAATAACTGTCGAGCTCGAAAGTTGTGGAGAGACATGATCACCTACTCCAGCAGGCACGATACTTGATGATGATGATGATGATGATGATGATGAAGACGCTTAACATCACCTGAGCTGAACGTGGCCAATGACTCCTAGCTGAAAGCGTGCGTCAGTGTCAGCCAACATCAAATTGTTAAGATCTTATCCACCCACCTCGATCCGGTAACTAACCACCCTCACTGACCGAGAAAGGATCGGGGGGAGGGGGAATTAAATCCCCCCAAAATGTCATTATGATGTATATGGCCGAAAGATTCAAATATCACAGCTGGCTATAATGGGCTGGATGGTCTAGAGGTAAGTCGTCGGTCTCTGAACAAGAAGGTCCATGGTTCGATTCCCACTACAGCGGTGGAAAATTGAAAGAAAAAAATCGAATCCGTGGCTTTACTCTCCCCTGGTCTCTGGTTGTGAGATTCGATATCTAGCCTTTATCGAAAAATAGGAGGTTCAGTGGGCACTTTGCGCAAGTTAAAGAACCCTTGGCGGTTGAATAATCGAAAAGAGTAAACAACAAAATGGCCGCTGCTCGGGCAAACTTAATAGGGAAACAATCTACCCCGAACGTTACAACTCTCAACAATAAAAATATGAGGGGACCTCTGAAGTCGGAGAATATCTGCCTGTATGGCTGGGGACACCTGAGAACATGGCTACCGGTGTCAACAATAGGAAAAAGTGATATGCACACAAAGTTCAGTCTCTCGAGACTTCGCTAGAGAAATAAAGTCGGCCAACGCAATCAAACAAAACAACGTGTTGTAAAACACAAGACATCTTATACACGCCAAGTCCACATAACGTTGCTGTATAAACGGATTACGGAGAGGAATATTTTTTCGAGCGAACGCAGAAAGAAGTACATTTTATATTTACAGAGCATGATGTCATTACATGAAGCTCCAACAGAAAGTAGATGCGACAAAGAAGAAAACATAATGTGAACTATTAGTATTTATTTATAAACATGTAATGATTTATACAAAAATAACAATACAAATATGTGTGCAAACATATGTATATAAAAATAACAATACAAATATGTATGCAAACATATGTATGTGATGCTACCAATTTCAAACATGGATGTTAAGAGGTGAGCTAAATACAGTTCATGTATAGGGGGCCTCGGTATCCTAGTTGGGAAAACCACCCGACTGGACTACCGACGTTCGGACAACCCGTGTTCGATTCCCGCTGGGATCAGTGTGAATTGTACTCACCCGTTGGCAGAATTGGGTACCAGGGTATTAGCGAATCAATTCAGAGGAAGAGGTATGTTTATAGCACTCGGAAAAAATGACAAATAATCAACAACAGAAAAAAAATACGGACCAAAGCAGGATCGAACCCGTACTCAGTGGCACAGCGCCTTGCCACGATAAGTCAAACGCTAGAGAACACTGCCGCTCAGCTAGACCACTGAGAACCACTGAGTGCGGGTTCGATCCTGCTCTGGTCCATATTTTTTTCTGTTGTTGATTATTTGTCATTTTTTCCGAGTGCTGTAAACATACCTCTTCCTCTGAATTGATTCGCCGATTATAGCCTCGGAAGTTTCCCTCTATAATAATATTCATTTATTATTATTTGTATACCAGGGTATTACCCTGGAAAGGTGAAGAATGTCGCCTCGCATCTGAGTTTCGATGCTTGAGACGACACTATACAGAAATCTCCGAACACTTCTGGATAGGCAGCCGAGTACATATGGGTGGAAACTCGCGTGCTAAGACGCCGGTTCAAGTCTCGTACTTTACCTTTACCTTTACCTTTACAGTTCATATAATTACTGACGAAAATGTTTCAGAGATATAAATGAATGTAATATGACGATAAGTGACAGAATAAAGAATGTTTGCTTAGGTCGCCCGATGACTAAAGGAATCCGCCTCTTCATCATCCGCCCTTAAAACTACATTAAGTGGCGTGTATACGTTGTATTGTAGTTTGTAATAAGACTGTGATATTTGCGCCTTTCGGCCCAATACATCCGGCTTCAGCGTGTAATTTTTTAATCCCGTGTTGTCTTCCCTTTTCTCTCCCTATTCGCTTGGCCAGACTAGACAGGTTAGTGTGTTTCTAGAGACACCGCGAAGAGGTGGAGTAGGGTCTGGATGGTTCTGGTTCACCGATCCTGGTGCAGGTCATTACTGTGGGTCGCTGACAGCTCTCAGCTCTCCTGCGTCAGAGACGCCTTGCCTCCAAAAAAGAATGAAGGTTTTCAAAGTTGAATAAGAAGTAGCCCCAATCAAAGATAACAGGAAAAACCATCGAATTAAATAGTTTCGATAAATAACACGGTATCTAGCAGGCACCGTGTTTGAAGCAACGTGTTTGAAAAATATATATATCTATACGAGGGCGCGTCCAAATGCAATCTTTCCAAGCTTCGGCAAATGGACAAATGTAGGAGACATGATGATGTCACGGTGATGTCACATCTGACGTAATAAGCATACAGCAATGTGCATCGGTTGAAAAAAAAATGGCCGGTGTGTTACAGAACTCGTCCACGTTTTTTTGACCATGAAGGGCTTCTATAGGCAGAGTTTAAAGAGCCTGGTGTGAACATCGATGCCATCCGCTACAAAGATACACCAGACAACCTTCATACAACCATCAAGAATAAGAGACCCGGCATGCTTTGGCGTGGTGTGATTCTGTTCCACAACAATGCTCGCCCACGTGTCGTGAACAATGTGCATGAAGAATTAGCAAAGAATCCGTGGGAAGCTCTCCAGCACTCAGCCTACAGCTCCGATCTTTCATTTTTTCCGGACCCTTACAAAACATCTCTAAAGGGACAACGATGCGACTCCGCTGCCGACGTCAAGACCTCGGTCACAAAATGGTTAAATGAGATCAACCAAAGTAATTTTTCTCGGACGGAATCCACTTTCTACCAAAGCAGTGGGTTGCGTGTCTGTGGCAACTTTTTCTAAAGAACGCTGAGGAATACTTGCTTCATAATTATTGCCTTTTTAATTCTGTCACACCTGCCGATGTATTTTACATATATTTGTAATAAATCCATTGCGGCGGTTTTCATTTGAACAAATCTCACATATACGTTTATATGCAAGAATAAGAAAGACAAAAAATTATCCTTATGGCATTATCACCTTGCTGTGGGTGGGAACATTTAGGACCGGAGAATACAGGCCGCTTGTTCTGAGCGGTCGCCACGAGGTGTTAATAACAGAGGGAAAATGAACTGCTGAAAGAAAGAATAAGGAAGTCATAATTAAAGCATGTGCTGAAGTCGGATGTGTTGGGCCGAAAGGCGCAAATATAACAGTTATACTTCAAACCACAACACAACGCAGACACGCCAACTTAATGTCCTTGTAAGGACGGATTACGAAGAGGAATTCTACAGTCTACGAATACTCTAGAATACTTTAGTCATCGGGCAAACGCAAGCAAGCATAAATAAAGCACACACATCCACGAGGTAGACAGGAGTCTTTTTTTTTTTTCAAAAGAGTGTTTCATTTATTTCTCGACGCTATAAGTGACAGACAATACTATAAATAACATTGAATCTTATTTTAAGTTCAACAACAACAACAACAACAACAACAACAATAAATAACAGCAGTTGCATACACAACACTACCCGTAGATAAGCAATTTAATCAACTGTGAGGCAGTATTATTACATATAGTAATAATGACAACCGATATAAGTGTTTCGGTTTGTGCGCTACTACGTTACAGTAACAGGAGAATCCTCTAACATGCGAGCATTACTAGTGTTTGGATGTAAGTCTAGATTAATAACAACAGAGAGCTTCCGCAAAAATAATCAGAGACATAGCTTTTGCCGAGCTAACATCGTAAAACAAAAATAGAAACCAAATGTCAATATTAAAAAAAAAATTGTACTTCCAAGAGAAGAAGGCTTCCTATTTATTTTTTGGCTTCAAGTATTTAACATATTGGTCTAAAAATGCATAAAAAAAAACTCGTTGGTAATGGAAAACTGATGATGTGTGAAATGAAAGACTAAGTAGTTTCTTTTTGTAAGAAGCTGCATAAAAACGAAACGTAAAGACAGTTGACTTTTTTTTGAGTTTATTTGTCAGCCACAGGCTAGGAGCTTGATTGAAAAGACATCGGACACCCACCGCCATTTCATCATTTACTTCAGTTTCATTAGTGTTGCAGTTTTTCGAATAATTAAGCGCGCTGAATGTTGATAGTTTTTAAAAACTTGAAATTGAGGCTGCAGATTAGATTGTTGATTAAAATAATGATACAGTCTGAATATTTTCATAATTTAGCTATCATCGTTCTCTGAGCAGACTACAGCTGCTAAATTTTCCCTAACATATGACGCAATATGTGAAAGCTGATAGACCTGTTTGCCTGTTATCATTATTATCATCACCATAAGAACTGTGCTTGATGGGGTAGCTGATCACATTCCTCAAACACATAATCTCTATCTCACTCTCTCCTCACTTTTTCTTGTACCAATTCGGGTTCGAGAGAGATATAAAGTTCTGGATCTCGCCCTTCAGTCGCTTTCAATCACTGTCAGTTGTTGTAGAGTTTCTTTGAAGCTGTTGCTCCATTTAACTCTGAGCTTGCCTCTTGCGTTTTTCCCTAATCTTTTTAAAATATATGCTTTCTATCTCTACATTTGTTTATGTTTTCTATCTCTACATTTGTTTATGTTTTCTATCTCTACATTTGTTTATGTTTTCTATATCTGCACTTATTATGCTCTCTATATCTACATTTGTTTATGTTTTCTATCTCTACATTTGTTTATGTTTTCTATATCTGCACTTGATTATGCTCTCTATATCTACATTTGTTTATGTTTTCTATCTCTACATTTGTTTATGTTTTCTATCTCTACATTTGTTTATGTTTTCTATCTCTACATTTGTTTATGTTTTCTATCTCTACATTTGTTTATGTTTTCTATATCTACATTTGTTTATGTTTTCTATCTTTACATTTGTTTATGTTTTCTATATCTGCACTTGATTATGCTCTCTATCTCTACATTTGTATATGCTTTCTATCTCTACATTTGTATATGCTTTCTATCTCTACAATTGTATATGCTTTCTATCTCTACAATTGTATATGCTTTCTATCTTATAGTTGTATGTGCTTATTACGAATGAGTACGCTGGCATGGGCGGTTGAGCAATTATGGATTTTAATTCATTTGCAGTGATACCGGGGCCTTCCATAACCAAATAACCAAATGCTTATTATCTCTACAATTGTATATATATTGATACACATATTTCAAATCTGTCCTCTTTCTTGCATCATCCAACATTATCTAGTTCCACAAAAGATAATTGTAAACTCATAACATTTCTTTTTAAAAACAAGTTCTCGTGTCACTTTCCAATAAACGATCAAAGAGAACATTTAATGTTCTTTACTGGGTACGCATCAAAGTCCACAGTGCGGCTGTTCGTGTTAGCAAAGCCTGTAGCTCTTTCAATTTCGTGATCACTTTTGCGACCACAGCAGTAGATGAGAACAAATTCTTGAAGGCACGCACAAATCCTCGAAATGTCATTGACAGTAGTGACAATCCCCCGCCTTTCTCTGGACTCTTAGAATCATGGTGAAATTTATTACAATTCACTTAATTAGGAGAATGCAAATTAGAGGGGGGGGGGCCGCGATAGCTCAGTGGTTAGTGAACTGGACTACAAAGGACAAGGGGTAGGGTTCGTTCCAAACCGATAGCTTCCGGGTTCACCCATCTTTAATGGGTACTGGATTTTTTTTCTGGGAAAGTAAAGCGGCACGGGCGTAATACCGACCACATTACCCTAAAAATCATGTGCCGAAGGTCTGTAAAATTTATGATCACTAACACCATATTTCCTATACGCCACTTGGCGTGACAGGGGGTAAAGGGGGAGGGGGAAATTGGGGGGGGGTTGGTTGGGGGAGGGGGGATGCGCAGTTCATAAGTTATGTATTTCATATATCACAGCACATGCATCGGCCTCATAGGTAACAGTCAGAGAACACCCTAAGTGCAATGTGATGATCAAGTTACTTGCAGATGTGTAGTCAAAGTTGGTCGCTGAAGAAATTATTCTGTGCGAGGGAACGATATAGATGGTTCCAGTTGCTTTCTGGTTTCATCATTCGTTTCAGAATGTACCTACATATAAATATTATAATTAACATTATGTTAAATGGATCTTCGTTATCATCATCATCATCATCATCATCATCATCATCATCATCATCATCAACGTCGTCATTACCACCATCTTCAAAATTGTAATCATAAGCATTAGCATCATCAACTTGTACCGTTTCATCTGGTGTAATATCTCGCCATAAACTTCTATCCCTACAGCTGTTTATCATTTCTGATATCACCAAACCATTATCTTAAAAGATCTGGCATTGTTTTCTTTCTGTCTACTTCTGTCTCTTCTTCCACCTAATTTTTTTTCCATTCTGTCACAATTTATTTCAACCGCTCCCTTCTCCTTTACTCAATGGTCAAAAGATAATTTTCTCGTGGTGGTGGCTGCCCTTTAACTTTGTCATCTTTTTAGCTGTTTTTGGTTTCCCAAACATTCTTCTGTAAATCAAAAATCTTTGGTATCCAACAATATTTTGTTTCCATCACATATAAATGGTAGTTCTTATAATATTACAATTATTATATGTCGTTATAACTTCAGTCGATCTCCAACGAAATCAGAAAATCGACGAATTATAACTTAGCATAAACATTGTGGTCAATGGAGCCGCGTAGCTCAGTAGTTAGTGAACTGGACTACAAAGGACAAGAGGTAGGGTCTGATCCCAACCGACAGCTTCCAGATTCACCCAGTCTTTAATGGGTACCGGATTTTTTTCCGGGAAAGTAAATCGGCACGGGCGTAATACCGACCAAATTAACCAAAAAATCATGTGCTGAAGGTCTGTAAAATGTATGGTCACTAACACCATATTCCCTATACGCCACTTGGCGTGACGGGGGCACTTTACCTTTTTTTTTTTTAGTGAACTGGACTACAAAGGACGAGAGTGACGGGTTCAATCCTGATCGACGGCTTCCGAGTTTACCCAGGCTTAAATGGGTACCGGATTTTTTTCTGGGAACTTAAAGCGGCACCGGCAAAATACCGACCACATTACCCCAAAAATCACGTGCCGAAGGTCTGTAAAGATTATGGTCACTAACACCATATTCCCTATACGCCACTTGGCGTGACGGGGCACTTTACTTTTTTTATAAACATTAAGGTCACTTCAGTAAGTTCTGTCAACTCAGAGAAACTGGTCAACTCAGTTTACAACTCAGAGAAACTGGTCAACTCAGTTAACAACTCAGAGAAACTGGTCTACTCAGTTAACAACTCAGAGAAATTGTCAACTCAGTTTACAACTCAGAGAAACTGGTCAACTCAGTTAACAACTCAGAGAAACTGGTCAACTCAGTTAACAACTCAGAGAAACTGGTCAACTCAGTAAACAACTCAGAGAAATTGGTCAACTCAGTTAACAACTCAGAGAAACTGGTCAACTCAGTTAACAACTCAGAGAAATTGGTCAACTCAGTTAACAACTCAGAGAAACTGGTCAACTCAGTTAACAACTCAGAGAAACTGGTCAACTCAGTTAACAACTCAGAGAAACTGGTCAACTCAGTTAACAACTCAGAGAAGCTGGTCAACTCAGTTAACAACTCAGAGAAACTGGTCAACTCAGTTAACAACTCAGAGAAACTGGTCAACTCAGTTAACAACTCAGAAAAACTGGTCAACTCAGTTAACAACTCAGAGAAACTGGTCAACTCAGTTAACAACTCTGTAAAACTGGCCAACTCAGTTAACAACTCAGAGAAGCTGGTCAACTCAGTTAACAACTCAGAGAAACTGGTCAACTCAGTTAACAACTCAGAGAAACTGGTCAACTCAGTTAACAACTCAGAGAAACTGGTCAACTCAGTTAACAACTCAGAGAAGCTGGTCAACTCAGTTAACAACTCAGAGAAACTGGTCAACTCAGTTAACAACTCAGAGAAACTGGTCAACTCAGTTAACAACTCAGAGAAACTGGTCAACTCAGTTAACAACTCAGAGAGTCAACTCAGTTAACAACTGAAACTGTTCAACTCAGTTAACAACTCAGAGTTAACAACTCAGAGAAATTTCAACTCAGTTAACAACTCAGAGAAACTGGTACAGAAAGTTATTGTCTCTCTAGCTCTGGTTATACTCATTCTAGTCTACTGTCGTTGAACTCTGCAAGCATCACGAGGTCACCTAGAAGTAGATCCAATCTCATTGTGGAATATTAGAAAAAGAAAAAGCAGACCAGCAGACAAATGTTGCAAAGAAGGGTTAGCAGGCAAACAACAAGATGGACCAGAGATCTATACAACCAGAAGAAGCAGATAATCAAATAAATCAGAAGACAACACATTTTAAATCAAGATGTGTGTGTGACATAACATGAACAGATGGAAAGAAGTTATCTTTTATACTTCTTAGAACAGGACAAGAAAGACAGACAGCGAGACACGCAGGTAGGCAGACAGGCAGCAGGCAGATAGATAGATAGATAGATAGATAGACAGACAGACAGACAGACAGACAGACAGACAGACAGACAGACAGACAGACAGACAGACAGACAGACAGACAGACAGACAGACAGATAGATAGATATATAGAAAGATAGATAGATAGATAGATAGATAGATAGATAGATAGATAGATAGATAGATAGATAGATAGATAGATAGATAGATAGATAGATAGATAGATAGATAGATAGATAGTATACCTGCCATAAGTCCTTCTTCTTTTCGAGCTTCTCAGTTACAGTTAGTTAGTCGATCGATGCCTGATATCCTTACATCGCTTATCAGTCTTCCTCTTTCCGTCTCCCAAAGTCAGTCCCTTTTTTCTTTTCTTTTTTCTTTTCAATTTGAGGTTTGCCTTTTTGATTTTATTTTTATTTCATCTCATCACATTTTGTTTCTCTTCTTTCATCTAGCTGCTGATGCCATTAAGCGTCGCATAGAAAGGCGGTAGTTGTGAGTATACTATGGTGTCTAGATATTTGGCTACTTGTTGTTTGAACCTCTCTTTTCATAAATGGAACGCCTTTCTTTGGCTTATTTTGTTGCTGTTAAAAAGGAAATGCTCTGGTCTTCGCATTTGTCTTTTATTCAAAATATCCATCTTTTCCTTGGTCTTCCTCTTAACCTCTGTCTTGATGTTCCTAAATATAATGCCTTCGATGATACTTGGTGTGGATTCATTCTAAGTACCCATACCATTTCATTTGCAGTTCGTAAATATATTTCAAACATGACTTCACTACAATTTCTTCGCTGATTTTAATATTTAAAACTCTATCTGCCCTTGTGTTGTCTGTTATTTTCTTCAAGCACCTCATTTCGGATGTCGTGATTTTCTGTTTTTTTGGCTTTCTTCAATGGGCATATTTGACATTGGTAGCAAAATTTGGGTGTGAAGATGCTATTTATCATTTGTCTCTTAGCTGTCATTGAATTACTTGGATGTTTCAAGTGTGGAGTCAGTTGGTAATTTATCGTGTTCACTTTCTTCACTTTGTTTCTATTTCTCTGTTTATACTTACATTTCTATTTCTCTGTTTATACTTCCATTTCTATTTCTTTGTTTATACTTCCATTTCTATTTCTCTGTTTATACTTCCATTTCTATTTTTCTGTTTATGCTTCCATTTCTATTTCTCTTTTTATACTTCCATTTCTATTTCTCTGTTTATCTATTTCTATTTCTCTGTTTATACTTCAATTTCTATTTCTATGTTTATACTTCCATCTATTTTTCTCAGTTTATACTTCCATTTCTATTTCTATGTTTATACATCCATCTTCCGTGAGCATTCTACCCACACATTTGAATTCACTAACCTTTATTTAGCTCTGTTTAGCAGCTTTATTTGATTCTCATTTATTTTGATATTTAAATAGCTTCTTTCTTTGCTCATTTTCATTATTTCTGTTTTGGCTTTATTAATGTTCATATAGTACTCATTGCATATGTCATTTTATGGCCTGCATTATTTATTATATTTCCCTGGTTATAGATGAGATTTATTGGTTGCATATTTTCACACTATGCTTATTACTCAGACTCAAGTTTACCATCCATACGCCTTTGATGAATTCAAGCTTTTAAAATAGATCTATGCAAACAACTGTTGATTTCAAGCTACATTTAATAACATTCGTCTTAACACTGTGTATAATAAATGAATATCATCATCATCAAGTACCGGGCCTGCTGGCGTAGGTGATCATGTCTCTCCACAACTTTCGACCACAACAGTTATTTATCATTTCTGTTGTTGGCCTTATGTCAAGCCATTCTCTTAAGCTGTCTGGTATTTTTTCTCTTTGCTTCTCTATATCTCTTCGTCCCTCAATTTTCCCAGTTGTTACAATATATTCCAGTCGTTCTCTTCTCATTACATGGCCATAAAATGATGATTGTTTCTTCCTAATATTGGAAATGAGCTCTCTTTTAGCCTTGATCTTTTTCAGAACATGTTCATTACTCTTCTTAACTGTCCTAGGTATTCTCAACATTCTTCTGTAAAACCACATTTCTACCGACTGGCGATTCATGATTATACAAAGAAGTTACGACGGTGGTTCTCTGTTGCCTTCCGTCGATTTGTTTACGGTTGGCTCCGCTAGCCTTTGACTAAAAAGTCTCACCCACAAGGCAGCGGGGTTAAATTTATTTAACATTTGTAAATATTCTGCCTACATTACTTTTCTTTAAAAATAAAAAACAATTAATTTGAAAATACACTTGTATCAATTCCATTAAAAAAACGAGGATGCTATAATTTAAAAAAGGCAATATCCTTCCAAAACATTCATCATCAAAATCATCTTCATTATCATCATCATTATCGCCATCATGTTAGCGACTATCTTGTCCTCCAACAATTCTCAGTGTACAATGTATCGTATCAATTCTGTTGACTGTTTACAATGCCGCGACACCAGGGCTATTTAGCATCCACTGTAAATTTTGTCCGCGAAATCACTTTCCCTGTATTTTTGCCAGTTATTCTAACTAGATATTCTAACTTTCCTCTTCTCAAAATGTGACCGAAAAATCATCGAGTGTTTCTTCCTGGTGTTTCTTAGAAGTTTTCTTTTTGTGCTGTCTCATTACCGTAGTTAAAGAGAATAAATGTCGAAAATTATAATTTTTCTATCTCTGTTAAGATTCTTAATCATGTTCCTCGTGCTAAGGCTCGAAGAAGAGAAGATTACATTTTGTAAACTGAGATGTTTGAGGTATAACTTTTCATGTCCCTTGAAGAAACTGAACGAAACATACTGTTTTCAGAGTAAGTGTTGGAATCAACCTCAGACGGAAGATATCAAGATGGACGCTTCATTGCGTTCGAGCCATGATGTAAACAATGTTGACTTTGTCTCCAACGGTTTGTCTCATTCTATTAGAGAACATCACGCTATCTGTTATCACTGCGACTTGGCGGTTTTTTAGAAATGTAATCACGGGTTTGATAATTAATGTTTGTACACAGTTCGTTAACCATCGCTGTAGATCAAGTCTTTATTCTGTTGGCTTCGTTCGCGGCCTTGGAAGCTTATGACCTAACTTGTGCTGACGGTTGGTTTGGGGCAAATTGTACGTTACAATGTCACTGCTATAATGACTCAGTTTGTGACAAAACTACAGGGACATTCACAAACAATGACAGTTGTCAGCACGAATATTTCGGACCCCAGTGTCAGTACTTGAATCTCGTGTACAAATACGTCCAAAAATCTGAACCTACTTTCCTGTTTGATAACAACGACACCACATGTAATCCGGACACAAATTCTACATCAGTTGAGGCAACTCTCAATCAATCTTTGCCGTTCTCCTGGTTTAGGATTTATGTGAATGACTTAAAAGATCCGGACAGTTTCACAGTACAACTAAATGGTTCTGCCTCATGTAACAATGAATCAAAGTTTGTAGTTAGCACGAGATTGATGTCTTTTGCTCTGGGGCTGGTCTGATCAACAAGTTACGGATTGAAGGGGCGATGGTTGCAAATATCTGCTCCATCTACTTTGGTGGGGGTCGGAATGTGGCTCTCAAACAGAACTCAAACCAGGCCGACACATTAATACTTGTTATACAGAAGACGGTTGTGGACCAGAGGCTGCAGTTAATGTCAAAACAAAGACCAATCTTTATGACAATGACTGCACACACACACAAAATTGAGAAGTGGAACCAATCCTGTTTACTGGTATCTGAACTTTGCCACGCCCTAGAAGATTCACACCATTCGAATCTATCATCGAGCGAGCACTATGATTCGGGTAAAGAATGCAACTCTAAAAGCTTTCTCTGACAGTGGCGGCGTAGTGTTTCAGTATAATGATATATCATACCCTAATGTTTCTGTGAACACTACAGTAGTCACCACTGACACGCCAATGACACACATTAAGATTGAGTTCTCACCGACCATTTCGCAGGCCTACAGAGCACTGACGGTGTGTGAGATGCAAACATTTACTGACACCTTTTGTCTAGACGGGCATTCTGGGTCATTTTGTGAAGTGTGTAGTGGGTGTAGCAAAGGCTGCAGGTTCATCATCGGTACGTGTCACGGCAACTGTTCACATGGGATCTCTGGACACGACTGCTCCAGGTCTTGTATCAGTGTCTATCCTTTATTTGAGAAAACATCTGGAAAATGCCTACAATGTAAACATCCTGGCTATACCTGTAATGACACTTGTCCCGATGGTAATTTTGAGCTTCAGTGCGAACAGACGTGTTCTGATGCTTGTGGCATCATATGTGACCCGGAAAGTGCAGACTGTACGTGCAAGGAAAAGTACAACGGATCAGACTGCCCTCTCAAGTGTCCGGACAACTGTTTCAACGACATCTGTGAACAGTCAACCGGGAACTGTACTTGCAAGGGAACGTTCGACGGGTCAGACTGCACTCTCAAATCTCGGACAATTGTTTGAACGGAACCTGTGAACAGTTAACCGGGGCTGCGTCTCGTATGTCGATGATTCCCACGTTAAGAAGAGTCTGTCGACTACAAAAAACCCAAGCGTATGGATACCTTTCGTGATCGCTGCCCTTCTACCTCCTCTTCTGCTTCTCTTAATTCTCATTGTATATCCGTGCTAGTCGTAGCTCATATCTTAGTGGGTGTCTGCGATAGCCATGGCTGATATCTTAGTGGGTGTATGTGCTGGCCATGGCTCATATCGTAGTGTGTGTCTGGGCTGGCCATGATTTATATCTTAGTGTGTGTCTGTGCTGACCATGGTTCATATCTTAGTGTATATCCGTGCTAGCCATGGCTCATGTCTTAATGTGTTTCTGTGCTAGTCATGGTTCATAACTTAGTGTGTTTTCGTGAAGCCATGGCTCATATCTTAGTATTTTTATGTGCTAACCATGGCTCATATCTTAGTGTGTTTCTGTGCTAGCCATGGCTCATATCTTGGTGTGTGTCATCTTAGTCATATCTCATATCTTGGTGTGTCCGTGTTAATCATGTCTCATGTCTTTATGTGTGTCTGTGTTTAGTCATATCTCATATCTTAGTGTCTATCTGTGTTAGTCATGTGTCATATCTTTGTGTGTACATGTCTGGGTTAGTGATATCTCATATCTTTGTGTGCATGTTTATGTTAGTCATATATCATATCTTTGTGTGTGCATGTCTGTGTTTGTCACATCTCATATCCTTGTGTGTGCATGGCTATGTTAGTCACATCTCATATCTTTGTGTGTGCATGTCTATGTTAGTCATATATCATATCTTTGTGTGCATGTCCATGTTAGGCATGTGTCATATCTTTGTGTGTGCATGTCTATGTCAGTCATATCTCATATCTTTGTCTGCATGTCTATGTCGGTCTAATCCCATATCTTTGTGTGCATGTCTATGTTAGGCATGTGTCATATCTTTGTGTGTGCATATCTATGTTAGTCATAATTCATATCTTTGTGGGCATGTCTATGTTAGTCGTGTGTCAGATCTTTGCGTGTATGTCTGTGTTAGTCATATCTCATATCTTGATGTGTGTCAGTGTTAGTCATGCCTCGTATCGTTGTGTGCATGTCTGTGTTAGTCACCTCTAGTGACTCGGGCAGATGGTGCACGTAAACCTGGGAGGGCCGACCATCTAAGGGCAGAATTCCCCTATAGAAAAGACAATCTGCTGCCTTGCAGGATGATTGGGGACAATCAAAAGCTAAAGAAAGCTAACCTGAATAATATACTGGCTGAAATCGGATGCACTGGGCCACTGGAGCAGAACACAGTGCAACATTTTAACGGGTGTTCAATCAGAGTGGATCTAGCAGACTCTAATTGTGATGTTCTGTCTGTGGGGGCGATCAATACACTTAACCTGACAGCTGACTTCATGTGAGAGTCTGGAATCCCACTCTGATTGAGTCCTGATCGCAGAGAGAGAGAGAGAGAGAAAGAGAGAGAGAGAGAGAGAGAGAGGGAGAGAGAGACGGAAGATGTACAAAAGAGGTGAGGTGCAGAATGGCCCAGGCAAAAGCAGCTTTCCAAAAAAAAAATGAGGAAGATACTATGCAATCCATTTTTGACAATAGAAACAAAAATAAGAGTTCTTAAATGTTATGTAGAGCCAGTCTTAACATATGGATGTGAATCATGGACAATAGGACAACAGACAAGAAAATCCCTATAGTCTGTAGAAATGTTGTTTTACAGAAGAATGTCGTGAATACGATGGATAGCTAAGAGAAATGAAAACGTTCTGAAAGAGGCCAAAGCAAAAAGAGAGCTAATTTCCAATATTAGGAAGAAACAATCATCATATTTTTTTGCCATGTAATGAGAAGAGAACAGCGGGAATATATTGTAACAACTGGGACAATTGAGGGACGAAGAGATAGAGGGAAGCAAAGAGAAAAAATACCAGACAGCTTAAGAGAATGTCTTGGCAGAAGGTCAACAACAGAAATAAATAACTGTTGAGATTGTAAGTTGTGGAGAGACATGATCACCTACGTCAGCAGGCCCGGTACTTGATGATGATGTTGGAATTGTGCCAAGCGTCACACACTAATTGGCAGATAGTGAAGTGATTCGGTCATCACTCGAGAGTGGGACGTATCCAGCTGCCAGCATGCACCCATAAATGTTGATGATCATTTTTTTCCCCTGGTACAATTAATACTACGGGTCAGATGGACAAATAAAATTATATAAATTTTGCACGAAGTGGTTTAAACACAAATTTTGCAGTGTTGTACGAACGTTGCGGTAAATGGTTTTAAAAAACAAATTTTTGCACGAAGTGGTTTAAACACAAATGTGGCAGCGAACTGTGGTAAAACAAATTTTGCAATGAGTGCTTCAAACATAAAATTTGCAGTGATTGATCCAAATCGGGGAGCCTAGCGCGACTGACCCAAGATAACTTCTCACAAGGCTTTACAATATAAGCAAAGATCTAATGAAATGTCAGTAAATTTATGCAAATACTTCTTTCAATTGCAACTTACAAACGCGACATGTAGGCTGTAACTCAATTTACTGGTAATAAGACACCGCCATTTAAGTTGGACTGCTGCAGAAAAAATCCAACAGAAATATGAACAACAAATACAATCACCAACATCTTGAGGGAACTGAAGAAATCTGGTTTGTTAAATATTATTAAATAAAGAAAACTGGTGTGTTAAATGTTGTTAAATAAAGAAAACTGGTTTGTTAAATATTATTAAATAAAGAAAACTGGTTTGTTAAATATTATTAAATAAAGAAAACTGGTTTGTTAAATATAATTAAATAAAGAAAACTGGTTTGTTAAATATAATTAAATAAAGAAAACTGGTTTGTTAAATATAATTAAATAAAGAAAACTCAACGATTGCTTAGGGTTTAACGTAAGCGCTAGAAAAACACTTAAAACATTACAAGTAAGAGGGTAAAAGTTTTGGAAGGTGGAGTTGGAAAAGACAAGATGATGGCCTCTAAATAATGAAAAATATGAAAGATACTTTACAGATTAATGGAGATAGATAATGACAATGTTCGACTATGAAAACGGACTGATAGCAGAATATATTATGTCTATCATGTTTGTTTGTAGCCATGTTATGATTTATTATCAAACCAGTTAGAAAATAAATTGTGAACACGCTTGCAACACACGACAACAATAGACACGACTGAAAGTAATAAAAGCTTTGGTTACGACCAACCCCATTTTTAAAGCCAGCGACTACCACTATCCAATTAAGCAAAAGCATATGACTGAAAGAGAGCCACGATAGCTCAGTGGTTAGTGAATTGGACTACAAAAGACAAGGGGTAGGGTTCGATCCCAACCGACGGTTTCCGGGTTCACCCAGCCATTAATGGGTACAGGATTTTTTTTCTGGGAAAGTAAAGCGGCACGGGCGTAATACTGACCACATTACCCCAAAAATCATGTGCCGAAGGTAATAGAAAGTACACAATTACGTTACATGTTTGTATGATTATAGGGCTCTGTGTTGAACTGAGCAGATTCAGTCCTTGTTCAGTCTCTCCATTATTTTCTTTTATTTTTTGGTCTCAGTTCTAAACTGAGCATAGTTTATCTTTATTCCTTTATCCGTTTGTGTTGTTCTCGTTTTCTGAGGAAAGCCTCATGTAGGTCGAAAAGTCAGTATTATGTTGCGTTCCTTTCTTGTAAAGCTGTTACCATACCTTGTAGGAGAACGTTACACCCCTCCACTTGCTCCTTGCTATCAGCTTTACCGCAGCACTGTCATTATTCGCCTGCTACCTCTATTATTGTTTAGTTTTGAATTTATAAATACATGTATGTAGGTGATATTCCCCATTCCAATATTCCTTTAGCTAGCGAGAATGTAATATTTATCATTGGAAATTTTTCCACGGAGTTTCTTTACAATCGTTGTTTTTTTTCCTCGGAGTTTCTTCACAATCTTTGTTTTTTTCCTCGGAGTTTCTTCACATTCTTTGTTTTTTTTTCCCTCGGAGATTCTTCACAATCTTTGTTTTTTTTCCTCGGAGTTTCTTGACAATCTTTGTTTTTTTCCCTCCGAGTTTCTTTCTAATCTTTGTTTTTTTTCCCTCGGAGTTTCTTTACAATTTTTTTTCTTTTTCTCCGAGTTTCTTTCTTCATAATGTTTTTTTTTTTTTTACTCGGAGTTTCCTCACAAATGTTTTTAAATTATGATTTCATCTATTCATAAACAGAAGACTGCGGTAAACAGCACCACTGATCCAAGACTGTTCTGTACTTGTTGTGAGTTGTTCCACTTGTATTCTCCTGGGAAGAGCATCTTGGCACCCGAAGACAGTAACGGAAATTGACAGACTTTGTACTTTGCGATAAGGAGTCTCGTTTATCAACGTATTCAGTGACGCAAACTACAATGAGATTTCTAAAAACTGTGACTCTAACAATGCATTCTAAATGAGCTGCAAGTTACCCAAGTGGCACGGAGTAAAGAATACAATTTATGGGGAATGTAATACCAGACACTATAGATTACTCAATTAGATCTTGATCACATCTCCTTAATCTACAGTCAATACTGTAATGTTGATCATGTGATTCTTGTAATGTTCAACTACCGCAAGTCCTACATTTACGTTACTACAATAATACGCACGCAAGTAAAGTCGCCTCGGTTCTGGCGTATAAGAAGTGCTGAAAATAGAAACAGAAAAGCTGTCCAGGACAGGTTACACCAAAGTCATAAAATCATGGGCAGCATCATACAGTACCGTGTAGACGGGTATGAGCATTCGTGTCCCTCAAATATTCCTGTCGCTAATGTTCTTTATTTGTTTTTCTCTTCATTTTCCTTAATTTCAGACTGTTAAACTGTCTACTCTTTTTGTTTTTGTCTCGTCTTATAGTATATATATAGCGATAGATAGATAGATAGACAGACAGACAGACAGACAGACAGACAGACAGACAGACAGACAGACAGACAGACAGACAGACAGACAGACAGACAGACAGACAGACAGACAGATAGATAGATAGATAGATAGATAGATAGATAGATAGATAGATAGATAGATAGATAGATAGATAGATAGATAGATAGATAGATAGATAGATAGATAGATAGATAGATAGATAGATAGATAGATAGATAGATAGATAACGAGAGAAGAAAGAATCAAGAAGAGGATCAATTATAATTTGAAAGACAGATCAGGGCAGAGAAAATCTTTGTCGAAATTGAAAGAGTAGAAAATAAAGAATGAACGTCAAAATAATGAATAACAAGATTAAAGCAACTAGCAGGATTTTAAAAAAAAGTGAATGAAAAGGAAGATGTGAAACAAAAGAAAACTTCGAGAAGCATAGAAAGAAAATTGGTATGATGGGAGTGAAAAGTGGAGGCTGAGAAAAAGACAAATAGTTGAGAGAAATTGTGATAGTAAGAGAGAAGTGGTGATAATTGTAAGGAACGAGTGAAGAGTATTTTGAGACGGAGAGGGAAAAAAAGAAAACAAAAATAAGAAACAAAAATAAGAGATTGACATTATATTGTAGCTTGCAGTCGTTCAACAACGGAACTAATAATTAGCTTATTTCATAATAATTGTAAGAGCTTTCTCCGCCATCAGAACTTAAACGTTGATGTGCAACTTGCAAATGTAGTATCAACCCTTTTATATATGTTCATTTTGTAATCATCGAATATGTACGTTTGTTTGACATATTCATACAAATATTGTTTGACATATTCATACAAATATTGTTTGACATATTCATATAAATAGGCACACTATATATGTTCATTAATCACTTTTATCTATCTTTTGCCCTTTTGAAGCAATTTACTTTTGACTTTTTGGAGTTAATACAATTTAGAAAAAATGGTTTTTGCTTTTATATATTAAAAGAAAAACTATCTTTACGACAGATGTTACCATTGCTCGTGTATGCCGAGGCGCTCGCGTAGGACCAGAGGGATAAAGGCCGCTTTGTCAAAACAGTCGCCACGACGTGTGATACTCTGGATTTTTATTTCACCTCTGATAGAAAAAAAAACAACTAAAAAAAAAAAAAGAGAAATACTAAACACATTTCAAACAAGACATTAGATTTTTTTGGAGCATGTTAAAAGACACAGAAGCCTACTAAAAGTAATCATGGAAGGGAAAATACAAGGTAAAAGAGGCAGAGGTTGACTAAGACTAACATGGACAAGTAACATCAAAATATGGACAAGTCAACCTATAACAACCTGCAGCATTAATGCAAGAGGAAGAGTGGAATGGCGCTACTTGGTAGCCAACCTTCGATGTGGAGACGGCATTCAATGATGATGATAGAAAAACAAATCTTTCTGTCTACCGCGGGTTTCGAACACCGTAACGCCGGCTTTTCAACCAGCGAAACAGTGGATTATGCTGCACGGCCACGCGCTCCTTTTTACTGCTTTTCTATACGTTCCTGTAAAATATTTCTAGGGTTAAAATACGATCAAGACATCTTCTCCTGCTTATTCTTCACGCAAAACAATGTCTACATTTGCTTCATGATGATCTAACAGAATACTAGAGATCGGCAACTGACAGAAGATTTGCGCCTCTTCATTCATTGTAACCCTTGAGATTGCCTTTTTGATATTTTGACAGTTGTGTTACCAACGCCAGTCCTGGTCCCTAAAATCAAGAACAATACGAAAGATAACCTCTACTGAGATGAAATGTGTTAGACGAATGATAGAAAAACCCCTGATAGACAAGATAAGAAATGAAGAACTGAGAAAAAAAGCTAGGAATAGCCTGCGTCATAGAATATAGAAAGAAACAACAGATACAATGGTTTGGCCACGTGACAAGGTAGAGTGATCAAAACACAACACAACGAGCCCTCAATAAACGTTGCGAAAATACCAGACCCAAGGGTCGACCATGAAGAAGATGGATCGATGGAATATTAGAAACACTAGGAAACATAACAGCAGCAAAAGCGAACAGAAGAGCAAAAGATCGCAAATTATATCTCCCCTCGACGTTGAAAGGCAAATGAGGAAGGAAAGAAGAAGAAGAAAATGACACTTATACCTCTATTTTATTTAATGTTAAGTAATCACTTGCAACAACTTAAGAACAAGAGTTCTTAAATGTTATGTAGAACCAGTTTTAACATATAGATGTGAATCATGGACAATAGGACAACATACAAAAACATCACTGGATGTTGTAGAAATGTTGTTTTACAGAAGAGCGTCGTGAATACCATGGACAGCTAAGAAGAGTAATGAAAACGTTCTGAAAGAGGCCAAAGCAAAAAGAGAGCTAATTTACAATATTAGGAAGAAACAATCATAATTTTTTTGGCCATGTAATGAGAAGAGAACAGCTAGAATATATTGTAACAACTGGGAAAATTGAGGGAAACAAAGAGAAAAGATACCAGACAGCTTAAGAGAATGGCTTGGCAGAAGGTCAACAACAGAAATGATAAAAAACTGTCGAGATCGAAATTTGTGGAGAGACATGATCACCTATGCCAGCAGGCTTGATGATCATGATGAATCACTTGCCACGTCTTTAATGTGGTATTTTTATCAATGCATCAATTCTGAAAAGAAGTTTGTTTTTTTTATAAAAGAAAACAATTTGTCTATGTCATTTAAACAGATCACTTTAAATCTATAGTGAGTTACAGTTAAACATTTTATGTTTCGGCTTGTTGACTTCATTAAAAGGAGATAAGCCTACAGGCCTGTGACCTTCACGAAACCATTCTTTAATTCATCGACTAGTAATTCCATTCCGTGCGTACAAAGCTTTCCATGATCATAAATTGTGTTGTTTGATTGTGAAAGTATTTGCTCGATGTCTCAGGGCGGACAATTTATGTCCTGAGAAATTAAACTCTCTTTACAATGATGACTAGGTGTCTGTGTGGTGATGTACAGATGTTGGATTTACAATAATTAAAGTAGAAAAATACTTCATAAACTTGAGTGCTTTAAATGTAGATTTGGTGTGTATTTATTACCCCTTTTCTTTTACATACGAAGACAATAAAATAGATAAACACACAAACAGACGGAAAAACTGGTGGGCGGATGGACATATATGCAAACTAATGCATATAGACAGACAAATAGACAGATATACAGGCAGAAAGTCGGATAAAAACTATTAGACGGATTGAGAGACAGATATAGATATAGATTAATAAATAGACAGACAGACAGAAAGATAGATAGACAGACAAAAAGACAGATAATATATAGATAGATAGATAGACAGACAGACAGACAGACAGACAGACAGACAGACAGACAGATAGATAGATAGATAGATAGATAGATAGATAGATAGATAGATAGATAGATAGATAGATAGATAGATAGATAGATAGATAGATAGATAGATAGATAGATAGATAGATAGATAGATAGATAGATAGATAGATAGATAGATAGATAGATAGATAGATAGATAGATAGATAGATAGATAGATAGATAGATAGATAGATGGATGGTTGGATGGATGGATGGATAGATGGATGGATGAATTGATAGATAGATAGATAGATAGATAGATAGATAGATAGATAGATAGATAGATAGATAGATAGATAGATAGATAGATAGATAGATAGATAGATAGATAGATAGATAGATAGATAGATAGATAGATAGATAGATAGATAGATAGATAGATAGATAGATAGATAGATAGATAGATAGATAGATAGATAGATAGATAGATAGATAGATAGATAGATAGATAGATAGATAGATAGATAGATAGATAGATAGATAGATAGATAGATAGATAGATAGATAGATAGATAGATAGATAGATAGATAGATAGATAGATAGATAGATAGATAGATAGATAGATAGATGGATGGATGGATGGATAGATAGATAGATAGATAGATAGATAGTTAGATAGATAGATAGATAGATAGATAGATAGATAGATAGATAGATAGATAGATAGATAGATAGATAGATAGATAGATAGATAGATAGATAGATAGATAGATAGATAGATAGATAGATAGATAGATAGATAATTGCTGAAGATAAGGTACCAGGGCATGGTTCTATATATAGTTTAACTGATAAAATCTAGCTTGGTTATCTTGCACACCAATCAATAATATACTGATCACAAATGTGATGTTCATGTAGTCTGTATGCCTCATCAATATCTACTAAAGATATTGTAAATAAAAAAGGAAATCAGCATTATATGGGTGGAATAAATGTGAAAGGACAAAACGAACGATCTTTTGAGGAACATTGTTACTGATTGTTCAGATAGAAGAAAGGCTGTAATATAAAAGGGAGGGAAACGTGAAATAATATATGATCCGTGTCAATCCAAGAACGTAATCTTTCTCGACAGGTCAGCATTAAACTAATGCGTGCTCTCATTACAACTGATAATTTAGAGCTCGCATTCGCCTTGGTTACCATCACTGAACTAAAGTTTAACATAAAGTGATAGCAGCGTGGTCTTAATTGATTTTATATCATTGAACAAACAATAAATATTTGCTTGCACTTTGGACTGTCAGCCACAATTGCTGATACTAATTTCGTTACCTGGTACCATTACATTCATAGAAGTTACGAATGTCTCACCATCTCGTCTAGAAATAAAATCTAAAACGATTAAATCAATTATTCTTGTGTGTCGAGATAAATACTGAGTACTAATTCTCACTTTTCTTGCGATGTCAGTCACCGCTATTTCATGCTGTTTTAGAGTCTCTTTGATGTTGTCACTACAATCTACATCTTAATATGAGTCTCTCTGGAGCATTGTGCAATCTTCTCCCACTAATTCTAATATAAACTTTCTTTGACTGTGAAATAACAAATGCCACCCACCACAACCTATTACATACCGTTCATGTCATTGAATGTACTTTAAACATACCGTTTATGTCTTTGAATATAGTTAAAACTTTGCTTTATTCGGACTTTTTCTCTTATGATCTCATTTTCAATATTAGAAGCACTAGGAAACATAACAGCAGCAGATGCGAACAGAAGAGCAAAAGACCGCAAATTATATCTCCCCTCGACGCTGAAAGGCAGATGAGGAAGGAAAGAAGTAGTAGAAGAAGAAGATATCATTTTAGATTTTGTCATCCTAGCGTTTATCTCAAACACCTAATTCCTTTAGTGACTAACCTTGTCTTCTGAAAGAGAAACCAAACAAATAAACGAAACATACAGGAGTTCAAAATGTTATTTAAGGATAACTTTCTCTAACCTTTTTAGCTTAGAAGGGTCGCGCGGTTCCTTAAGTTAATTTGTTGGAGAGACACGGTGTTAACACAGGAGACAGCCAGGAAAACATAACTCTTGTGGTTAATCTGATTACATCCGGTAGAATTTAGTAATGGACTAACTGAGGAATGGTATGTCACTGTTACAAGTAGTGCTCTGTGTTACAGCTACTAAGAAACAAGTTCAGAGAATTTAAGGTTATGTCGAATTACATGTCGTTTTGTTATTTTCGAACTAAACATCGTGTAATTTACGTCGAGTTACACACCGTTTAGTTTTTTCAACATGGATTTTAGGTCTCTTTTCTCTGGGTATACTGGAAGTGGTAAATGTATAGGTTGGGAGAAGCATTGAACACACAGAAGGTAGTGAATGTATGAGTTGGGAGAAGCAGCGAACACACAGAAGGTAGTAAATGTATGAGGTGGGAGAAGCAGCGAACACACAGAAGGTAGTGTGAATGTATGAGTTGGGAGAAGCAGCGAACACAGAAGGTAGTAAATGTATGAGGTGGGAGAAGCAGCGAACACACAGAAGGTAGTGTGAATGTATGAGTTGGGAGAAGCAGCGAACACACAGAAGGTAGTGTGAATGTATGAGTTGGGAGAAGCAGCGAACACACAGAAGGTAGTGTGAATGTATGAGTTGGGAGAAGCAGCGAACACACAGAAGGTAGTGTGAATGTATGAGTTGGGAGAAGCAGCGAACACACAGAAGGTAGTGTGAATGTATGAGTTGGGAGAAGCAGCGAACACACAGAAGGTAGTGTGAATGTATTAGTTGGGAGAAGCAGTGAACACAAGACGGTGGTGAATGTATGAGTTGGGAGAAGCAGCGAACACACAGAAGGTAGTGTGAATGTATGAGTTGGGAGAAGCAGTGAACACACAGAAGGTAGTGTGAATGTATGAGTTGGGAGAAGCAGTGAACACACAGAAGGTAGTGTGAATGTATGAGTTGGGAGAAGCAGCGAACACACAGAAGGTAGTGTGAATGTATGAGTTGGGAGAAGCAGCGAACACACAGAAGGTAGTGTGAATGTATGAGTTGGGAGAAGCAGCGAACACACAGAAGGTAGTGTGAATGTATGAGTTGGGAGAAGCAGCGAACACACAGAAGGTAGTGTGAATGTATGAGTTGGGAGAAGCAGCGAACACACAGAAGGTAGTGTGAATGTATGAGTTGGGAGAAGCAGTGAACACAAGACGGTGGTGAATGTATGAGTTGGAAGAAGCAGTGAACACACGGAAGGTAGTGAGGGTATGAGTTGGTAGAAGCAGTGAACACACAGAAGGTAGTGCATGTACGAGTTGGGAGAAGCAATGAACACACAGAAGGTAGTGTGAATGTGTGAGTTGGGAGAAGCAATGAACACACAGAAGGTAGTGTGAATGTGTGAGTTGGGAGAAGCAGTGAACACAAGACGGTGGTGAATGTATGAGTTGGAAGAAGCAGTGAACACACAGAAGGTAGCGAATGTTTGATTTGGGAGAAGCAATGAACACACAGAATGTGGTGAATGTATGAGTTGGGATAAGCAATGAACGCACAGAAGGTGGGGAATGTTAACAGTGGTGTATTCTCTATGTTGCCGCAGCTACCGCCGGTAGCCTTGAATATATTAACGAATTGCAAAAGGAAATGGTTATTTATTATTTTTAAATAATTATATTACAAATTTTAGAATATTCTATTACACATTTAGTAGGCAAATATGATTTATTTGCTTTTGTTTGCATTTATTAATGCAAGGTTTTCCTCTGACCAATATAACGTTTGTGAATAAAACCGAAACTACTCTACGATAGTAGATTGAAACCGCTAGTGACTAGAGGTACATTTCTCATCTATTGGCACTAGTAAATTAAAGATCTTGACATTAAAAAAAGGCAGGGAAAATAATACGGCTGACGCTAACTATACAGAATGCTGTTTCATGGGTTATTTTTAGCTTTAGCCAGTTAGAAGCGTTACAAAGTGAAAGTGAAAATATGTCTGATTACTAGAACTTCCTTACCTATTTATAACTAGGTTCTGCGATATTGTGTTTACATTTAGGCACATAGGCATCTGTCAAGAAACAGCAACGCTTCGAGCTATTGGTTTATAAACAAAAATTGAGAAGTTTTTATTTGTACCGTGCACGAATGTAGTGTATTATCAAATAGTTTTATAGCTAGATCAGCATCTGCAGAAAGAACTTTTTCTGCTCTCAAGAGAATCAAATCTCATTGTCGCTCAACTCAGACACAAGAACGCTTATCTGGTTTGGCATTAATGCCCATTGAGAAATCATTCCTTCAGAAACTTAGAAACCAACCCAACAGTACTTTCAATGACAAAGTCATCAAGACATTTTCGTCCCAAACAAGACGGATAGAATTTACATATAAATAAGTAAGTAATTTAAAAAGTAGTTATGTCATTAGGAAATATTACTTCATGTTAGCCTACTGAATGTAATTTACGTGTTTATTTATTATGTCAGCGGTAGCCTAGACCCCAAAACCAGTATACGCCCTGGAATGTATGAACTGGGAGAAGCAGTGAACACACAGAATGTGGTGAATGTTGGAGCTGGGAGAAGCAGTGAACACACAGAATGTGGTGAATGTTTGAGCTGGGAGAAGCAGTGAACACACAGAATGTGGTGAATGTTTGAGCTGGGAGAAGCAGTGAACACACAGAAAGTGGTGAATGTTTGAGCTGGTAGTAGCAGTGAACACACAGAAAAAGGTGAATATTTGATCTGGTAGAAGCAGTGAACACACAGAAAGTGGTGAATGTTTAAGCTGGTTGAAGCGGTGAACACACAGAATGTGGTGAATGTTGGAGCTGGTAGAAGCAGTGAACACACAGAAAGTGATGAATGTATGAGTTGAAAGAAGCAGTGTACACACAGAAGGTAGTGAATGTTTGAGTTGGGAGAAGCCGTGTACACACAGAAGGTAGTGAATGTTTGAGTTGGGAGAAGCCGTGTACACACAGAAGGTAGTGAATGCTTGAAATAGAGGATCTATATGTGGTTACGCAGACAGTAAAACGTTGACGGTAAAGACGGAATAAATACATTTACGATTCTTTACATTTACGATCTGATTTTGTCCAGCCATCTTTGTCTTTGTCTACCCATGCCTCGTTTACCAAGTGTTTTTCCTTACAAGATGATATTCATTAAATTATCGTGTCTCTCCTTCTTATTCTCATTCTTTCAACAGCTTTCTCTCCTCCTTTGTCCTTAAAACTCCACTTTCCTTGTCATGTTCTTTTGCAATTTGTTCATAATAGCCTCCTCAATCTTTTAGAACTGATGTATTGACTCTCCTAAAATCTTTCAGAACACCGGTAGGAATCAATGATTTGGGTATTACAAACACTATCTTCATTATGAATCTGACTATATATCATCATCATAAAATACCGGGCCTGCTGGCGTAGGTGATCATGCCTGTCCACAACTTTCTATCTCGACAATTATTTATCATTTCTGTTGTTGACCTTCTGCCAAGCCATTTTCTTAAGCTGTCTGGTATTTTTTCTCTTTTCTTCCCTCTATCTCTTCGTCCCTCAATTTTTCCAGTTGTTACAATATATTTCAGTTGTTCTCTTCTCATTACATGGCCAAAAAGTGATGATTGTTTCTTCCTAATATTGGAAATTAGCTTCCTTTATGCTTTGACCTCTTTCAGAACATTTTCATTACTCTTCTTAGCTGTCCATGGTATTCTCAACATTCTTCTGCAAAACCACATTTCTACAAACTGCAGTGATTGTCTTGTCTGTTGTACTATTGTCCATGATTCACATCCATATGTTAAGACTGGCTCTACATAACATTTAAGAACTGTTTTTCTTGTTTATATTATAAAAAAATGGATTGCAAAGTATCTTCCTCATTCTTTGGAAAGCTGCTTTTGCCTGAGCCATTCTGCATCTCACCTCTTTTGTGAGACATTACAATAACTATATATATATAATTATTTTAAAAAATTGCAATCGTATGTGTCAAGCAAGGATATAAATTGTACTATTGTATACATTCACAATTCTAAATAAAACTGAAATAATTAAAGAATATGACCATTTTATAATTAAAATGAGTAAATTTGACAAATTTTATCGCCACAATGTATTTGTTTCGTATTTATTCCACAGACAATCTCAATTTCTAAATTGCCTTTTCTTTCTTTCAGAAAAAAATAAAGAAATTTGTTTTCCAAGTTGAAATTCCAATCCATGTTTCGGTTTCAGACATTCATTGGCTGTTGACTTAGGATTCCCTGTAAGGTTTAGTGGTCCGGCGAGAAATGGAAATTTGTGCTGCCATTAAAAAAACAAAAGTCATTGAATGAAACGATGGAAAAAAAAGAGCAACTGCAGTTTAAAGTTCGCATATTCCCAGACTGAAAAATCGTTCACGTTAAAAAATACATTTGATGGAAGAATAAAAATAATTTCTAATCGTGGATAAGACGAATTAGGTATTTAATGGAAAGAAAATCATCATAATGTAATACTGTTGTGTGATTTTATAAGAGTATTTTAACAATCATCATAAGCCAGTATTGCAGTGTGATATTTTAACAATCATAATAAGCCAATATTGCAGTGTGATATTTTAACAATCATCATAAGATAATATTGCAGTGTGATATTTTAACAATCATCAGTCATCATTAATGCCGTCTCCACCTGGAAGGTTGGCGACCATGGAGAGCCATTCCGCTCATGCCCCTTGCTTTGATGGTGCAGGTTGTCATAGGCTGGCTGGACCATCTTTTGATGTTACTCGTCCATGTTAGTCTTGGTCTGCCTCTGCCACTTTTACCATGTATTTTTCCTTCCCTTTTAGTAGGCTGTTGTGTCTTTTAACATGCCCCTAAAATATCATTTGTCTTGTTTGAATTGTGTTTAGTAGTTCTCTTTTCACTTTTAGTTGTTTTAAGACTTCATCGTTTATTTTCTTTTTTTTCATTCCCATTCTACTTATTCTTCTATATATCCACATTTCAAAGGCTTCAATTTTCTGTTCTGTTTTCTTTTCTAATGTCCATATTTCTGCCCCTTACAGGAATGTTGAGAAGATATAACATATTACTACCATAAGTTATAATTTCGATCCATGGCTCTCTTTGGAAAAGTACGTGATGAGGCTCCAATCTCTTCCAAGGCAACAGCAACATTTGCCTTTTGTGCTCTGAATATGCGTCTTGTGTACCTCACACTTTGCTATTTTCGCTTTCTGGGCCGTTGATCATTTCTGATTCTTCCGCACCATTTAACAAACATTTCAACAAACCTAACGGAAATCAAATGTTTAACGATAAAACAATAATGTTTTTTGAATATAGAAACAAAATAACTTTATCAATACTCTTCATACTTTATCAATACTTGTTCATGGTAATATTTAACGATGTTTTAATTACGTTGTATCGGAGAGTCCAAGAAGAAAATCATAGGTTTTATATAATCACATTAGGGATAATGGCTACAAAGACAGTACATTTATTTTCTAATTTAGAAGTAGAAAACGGAAATAATTTTTTAATGTAGATAGTCAAAAATTCTTTAACATGCGCAACCTGAATACGGGAATGAGTTTTTCGTTCGCCTCCGGCAGAGAAATATTGTTTACCGCGTGGATGAGGATTCATTGTTGATTTTTCAGTTGTATTCCGCAAAATTTCGCAATGAGAGTCGTGCAAATTGCTTCACGTTAGAGCTAAACACAAATATTATGATGACGTCATGGAACGCACCAAAATGGCAGCTTATTTATATTCAAGCTATGGACTAAGCAATGTTTACATTGAACAACACTATATATGTTATTGCAGCGAGTTGGCAGATTTTTGAAAATGTTTTCAAGGGTTTGAACATAAATGTTTGTTCACAGTTCATTAACCTTCGCTGTAGATAAAGTCGTTATTTCGATGGCTTCGTTTCGGACGTTTGGTAGCTAAGGACCTAACTTGTGCAAACGGATGGCATTGGCAAGGATCATTTTGATTCTATGAAGTGGGTTCATTTTGTGTTTAACTCAAAAGCCTATGTGCTTTTTTAACCAAAGACCTTTTTTTGGGGGCTCAATGAAGATATCCCCGATGGAAGAATAAATTGTACTATTAGTCCCATAAATGATTCGCTTCCAGGGGTTTATGATGTAAACAAAGCAGTTTTGTCATTGCAAGTGAATAATGTCCACACCTATAATTGGTAAGGATTGTGTAGCAGCAGCAGCTTTATAGCGAACACAGAAAACATCACAGGATTGTGCTGTTCTGAAACAGCTATGCCATGCTACCCTAGAATTGCCTTTATTGGGATTACTGTGACCACAAACCACTCTCCATGTGTGTGCCACATATTTACACCCCAGAAAGAAACACTGAATATAGCAACATCATGTGCCGTCTGTGATATTAATGACCACATACCAGACTCCAGTATGATTGATACAACTGTTGCACCAAGTATTTCATCAGCAGAGCCATATCTAGGGAATGTTAATCTGACATTATTCTTGAATGATGTCCAAGTTAATGAGAATCGTGTGGCGGCAGCTACAAGAAGGGAGCGGAGAACATCAAGTTCTGCTGCTATAAAGGAGACTTGCCTTGCTATCCCAGAATTGCCTTAAATGGGATCACTGTAGTTGAAAACTTCTCCTCTTGTGTAAACTACACATTCACATCCAAGAGTGAATCAGTGAAGGTCACAAAATCATATTCTCTCTGTGGTTTTACTAACTACAGGTCATGTGGCTTCTGTGGGATTGGAAATGATAACTTACCACCACTGTGTGTCTATATGTTTGGAATTAGAGTCATCAATGATGGCCTAACATCATCAAGTGCTATGACGATCATCATTTTCGGTAGGACGTGAACTCCCATGGTACATGGTGGATAGGCGGCAGGAACCATTGAAGGCTATGTCTGGAAAGTTTTCCTTCTTGCAGTTTCCTCATATTCCAAGTCCGGCTTGTTGCAGAAGCTACTGAGTTAAGTGCTCTGTGCACACCGTGAGCTGTGTGTCTTATCCGTTTTGATCCTGCTTCGATATCCCGCTTGTTTACGATGAATGATGATATCGTATGACAGGGAACAGTTGGCTGTGTTCACTTTCTGCGCGGTTTCGCCTTATGTCTTTTGGCGTGTGCTGAGACTGCTACGATGGGGACTACAGTTACCTTTCTTTGTTTGGGAGATGAGTTAGTAATTCGGATGATTCCACTGGCACGGGCGGTTGAGCAATTATGGATTTTAATTCGTTTGCTGTGATACCGAGGTCTTCCATAACCAATAACAATAATAACAATAACAAATATTAACGTAGCTAACCAATGCATATATTCTTCAACATTTTACTCATATTAACAATGATTAAATTTACTCAAATTATTACTGTATTGAGTAGACACATGCTTTCAAAAACGCTCTGTAAACCCCAAGATTGATTTGTAATTGAACTGCTACCCAAAGGTGTATCCCAGCATGTTCACCAGCAGGGTGTTTGTGGTTGATCATTGAGAACGGACGAATTGAAATAAAAAATAGAAATAATAATTGAGGATTCGTTAGGGTGAAGTGCACGATAAAATTGGAAGGAGGAGGCGAGTGGGGAGGGGATGGATAGTCTAGAGGTATGACGTCGGCATCCAGTCAGAAGGACCCGGGTTGATAGCCCACCACAAACAGTGGTGGTTTGTCACAAATAAGAGGAAGGTCAAGGTCAAGTACGAGACTTGAACCGGCGTCTTAGCACGCGAGTTTACACCCATATGTGCTCGGCCGCCTTTCCAGAAATGTTCGGAGATTTGTGTATAGTGTAGCCTCAAGCATCGAAACTCAGATGCGAAGCGACATTACTCACCTTCCCAAGGTTAATACCCTGGTACCCATTTCTGCCAACGGCTGGGTCGACCGTGGGGGTATTTTTTTTTCCAACCACGAGCACAATTCGCACTGCTCCCATCGGGAATTGAACACGGGTTGTCCGAACGTCGGTAGTACAGTCGGGTGGTTTTCCAAACTCGGCTACCGAGGCCCCCAAATAAGAGAAATTAAGCTGTACTTTCTATGACGTTACTCTCCGCTGATCTCTTTGGTAGTGAGATCCGGTGTCTAGCCCTCTCGGATAACGGCAACAAACAGGGGATCTCGTATATACTCGCTCACGTTAAAGAATCCTTGGTAGTTAAAATCTAAAATAGTAGACAATAAAATATGGCCGCTGCTCGGGGCAAATTTGTCAGTAAAAAACGTGTATTCCAGGTCGTGTAACGGAGTTCGTGCTCGAGGGTTGGGATTCACCTGGGATCTTCATGAGATTCTCGAGGGGAATATCGAAACACGCATGGTTTCGTCCGGTGTTCTGTGACGATGATCCTAACAACAACAAGGGCATAATAAAATGTAGCTACAAAACATTCGCATCTGTTTTCTGTCACTTCTTATTTGCCTTTCAGCGTGGAGGACGGGTGGTAGTTTGCGGTCTATTGTACTTTATTTGTCTTCTTCTACAGTTGTATTACATCATCATCACCATCAAGTAACGTGCCTACTGGTGTAGGTGATAATGTCTCTCCACAACTTTCGATAACGACAGTTATTTATCATTTCTGTTGTTGACCTTCTGCCAAGCCTATTATCTTCCTCATTTTTTTGGAAAGCTGCTTTTGCCTGAGCCATTCTGCGTTTCTCCTCTGTTGCACATCTTTCGTCTGAGGTTAACAGAGTTTCCAAATATTTAAATTCATTTACCTGTTTTAATATTGTTCCACTTGTCTTTATTTTGCACTGAGGTGATGTCTTTTTCTTTGTTGTTACCATTACCTCTGTCTTTCTGCTATTAAGGCTGCATTACCGTTACATAGTATTCTTATTTTCCAAGTCTCGCATTTTCAAGGACGCCCCTGTAGATATTCTGTTGTATGAACGATGTGGTCAGTATTACGCCAGTCCGTCCTATCTTTCTAGTGAAAATCTATGGAACTTATTTTAAGAAATTTGGTGAACCACAAAGACGTGTCGATGTGGATAGACATTTGTAGAATTGAACCCGCAACCACTTCGTTACTGCAGTTTTGATATAAGATGAGAGTAGTTGTGAAATCTGTCAAGTGTATCACATGATTGTGATGGGGAGCCGCGGTAGCTCAGTGGTTAGTGAACTGGACTACTAAGGACAAGAGGTCGCGTTCGATCTTGGTCGATGGCTTCTAGGATCACTCAGCCTTAAATGAGTACCAGATTTTTTCTTGGAAAGTAAAGCGGAACTGGTGTAATACTGGCCACATTACCTAAAAAATCATGTATTGGAGGTGTGTAAACATTATGGTCACCAACACCATATTCTCTAAATACCACGTTAGTTGACGTGGCATTCTACATTTTCTTTTTACGTAATTGTGGTATTGCAAAATAAATCTTCATCTCAACTCTTTGTTGTCATCCCAAAGTGACATTTTAGTTATAATCTAGGAAACTTAGCAGCTCTTATGAAGGAAGATGTCCCGGGCCTTGTACATTCATCCCTATCTTCAAATTGTTAATCTCTGGAAGCGGTTTCAATATGTGACGTCACACGCAAAATATACAGTTGCAATATCAATATTTATCTGTGAATTATTATTTCCTGGTTAATGTTCGTAACAGAAAGATGAAAGATTTAGCTGGTCTGAGAGTTTCTAGGGATGCAATGTTGTATTTTAACCCCCCCCCTCCCCCCAGCGCCTAAATTACGTTTTAATATAGACCTTCCTTAAATCACTGTCAATGTTTAGTAGAAGAAGCATGTGTGTTTTACTGTCCTAGAAATACATCAATGAGTGAATCAACTAAAGTAGCAGTAACAGACAACTGTGCTCAATATTTGCATATATGGATGCCGTTTCTCCCCCTCACTGTCTCACTCTCTCTGTCACTGTAATTTTTCTTCTTTTTTTCTGCTTCTTCTTCATTCCAACTCCCTGTGGAGCATATGTCTTCAACAAACACTTTCCAAGCCGTTCTGTTTCTTGCCATTCTTTTAAGATCATTCCGTCACTGTATCATTAAAATAGCTATAAAATATGATAAAAAAAAATAACATACTAAAAAAGGTATTAAACAATTAAACAGTCAAGAAGAAGCTAGAAAGAAGCAAGTTGAGACTGAATAAATAAACTCACAACGAACACCTGTACACTGTTGTACAAATGGAAATGAGAAAGTAGACGGCCTCGCAAAAAAAAAAAAGGGAAGCTTCCTTTAGAAATTCATTTAGAACGTAAGCATCATACAAAGAAATACAATTTATCTTTTGAAATAAAAGTTAATGCAAATCTCCGTTATGATTTTAAAATAACATGAGAAAAAATACCATAAATAGAATACAAAGATGGAAAATGAGTTTCTTGACAGGTTAGATCTCCTCTAAATAAATGCAATGTCAGGAGAGTTAATTTAACAAAGATCGTCGGACTTGGAGAGTTTAGATATTCTGTTCTGTGTGCTACCTTAGGTTTGGAAGGTCGTTAGATAAATAGAAAGATATTAACACATATGGGCGGACGGACACACGGACGAACGGATGGATGATAGATAGATAGATAGATAGATGGATAGATAGATAGATAGATAGATAGATAGATAGATAGATAGATAGATAGATAGATAGATAGATAGATAGATAGATAGATAGATAGATAGATAGATAGATAGATAGATAGATAGATAGATAGATAGATAGATAGATAGATAGATAGATAGATAGATAGATAGATAGATAGATAGATAGATAGATAGATAGATAGATAGATAGATAGATAGATAGATAGATAGATAGATAGATAGATAGATAGACAGGCAGGCAGACAGACAGACAGATAGATGAATAGATGGATAGATAGATAGATAGATAGATAGATAGATAGATAGATAGATAGATAGATAGATAGAAAGATAGATAGATAGATAGATAGATAGATAGATAGATAGATAGATAGATAGATAGATAGATAGATAGATAGATAGATAGATAGATAGATAGATAGATAGATAGATAGATAGATAGATAGATAGATAGATAGATAGATAGATAGATAGATAGATAGATAGATAGATAGATAGATAGATAGATAGATAGATAGATATTAATATTACGTCTGTGTATTTTGTCATCAGAAATATCTCCAAAGTCCATGCACAAAATCAAAACTCTTCTCAGTGACTAACTTCCTCCAAACCTCAGAACTAATTATGAAATCCTGCATTAGAATTTAGTTCTCGAGTCTGAAGGAAGTTACGTCACAGAGAAGAGTTCTGCTTTTGTGCATGGACTTTGGAGATAATTCTGAAAGACAAAGTACACAGACGTAATATTATATTACAATTCATTGTGTATTTCCCAATAGGAGATATACTGATTTAATTGCAGATAGCGTGCATAGTATCAAAACCATAGGTAGTGCCATAAGACATAAAATTATCTACAACTTTCGATATCAAGTTTTACAGATTCAATACTGGGCATTATAATAAATATGTCTGTGTAGTGAGAGTCTTCCCGTGTGTTACCGGGGCCTCATTATGAGGGAGGTAAAGAATAGTGACACTGTGACCTTCCAGGCATGTCGTAAGAGGCGACTAAGGAGGTTGATCGATGGCTTGACAAGCTGTCATTGTAAAAAGTATTGTTATGGAAACAGCGCCATAGATTTTAGAGCAGTGATCTCTGCAATATGTGCCATTTTGGCACGCAAGGTTTCTGTTTTTGAGATTGTGGTTCTGCCCTATGTGCCGTCTTCGGCTCGAAAGGACAATAGATAGATAGATAGTGAGAGTCTCTGACCTATTGAAGCGAATTATGGACAGTAGACAATCAAATGAAAAGACGATTAGAGGTCACAGAGATGGGATTTCTCAGAAGAATCTTGAAAGTTCCCTGGACAGCTTAAAAGACCAATGAGGAAGTTCTAAAAGAGGCCAACACAAAAAGAGAGCTCATAAAAAAACATCAGAAAGAAGCAATCAACATTTTTCGGGCACATCATGAGAAGAGGAAAGTTGGAATACTTGGTTACAACTGGCAAAATAAAAGGAAAGAGAGATCGCGGGCGACAAAGAGAGAAAATACTGGATAGCTTGGTGTCATGGCATGGAAAACAGTCAACAACAGAACTCATACGATGCACTGTAGATAGAAGATTGTGGAGGGACATAATCACCTACGCCAACCGTTATGGCACATGATGATGATGATGAGTGAGAGTCATTTAGACGGAAGCAAAATAATGTCGCAAACGAGTTTTTTTTCAGTTTAATTAGGGAGCTGTGTGAATGGAACTGGATCTTCGACTTATCACATGAAGTTTTGAGGATACCTGATATCTCTGAGTGAGGCCTTGCAGTTTATCGTGCTGTGCCAACCTTCGATACAACACTGGCACAGTAAATGTGATCTCACATAGTATTTGCTATCTCACACAGTCTATATTGTCTCAGTTTACATTTGCTATCTCACACAGTCTATACTGCCTCAATTGACATTTGCTAACACACACAGTCAATATTGCCTCAATTGACATTTGCTATCTCACACAGTCTATATTGCCTCAATTGACATTTGCTATCTCACACAGTCTATATTGCCTCAATTGACATTTGCTATCTCACACAGTCTATATTGCCTCAATTGACATTTGCTATCTCACACAGTCTATATTGCCTCAATTAACATTTGCTATCTAACATAATCTATATTGCATCAATTGATATTAGCTATTTCACACAGTCTTAATGCCTCAATTGATATTTGCTATCTCATTAAACTATATTGCCTCAATTGACATTTGTAATCTCACATAATCTATATTGCCTCAATTGACATTTGCTATCTAACATAATCTATATTGCATCAATTGATATTAGCTATTTCACACAGTCTTAATGCCTCAATTGATATTTGCTATCTCATTAAACTATATTGCCTCAATTGACATTTGTTATCTCACATAATCTATATTGCCTCAATTGACATTTGCTATCTCACACAGTCTATATTGCCTCAATTAACATTTGCTATCTAACATAATCTATATTGCATCAATTGATATTAGCTATTTCACACAGTCTATAATGCCTCAATTGATATTTGCTATCTCATTAAACTATATTGCCTCAATTGACATTTGCTATCTCATTAAACTATATTGCCTCAATTGACATTTGCTATCTCACATGATCGATCTTGACATTAGCGAACTTTGGTGCTAAGCACAACCTTAACTGCCACCCAAGCACATTGTGTCACTCGGTCACTTTTTCCCTCTTTATCTCAGCCTTGTTTAATGCGAACTCGTTTCCATCCAAAACAAATAAACTCATACAGGACTAGTCCGTTGTCTTCCATATCATCTCGTGCCCTTCATAACTCTTATTGTTATTAATTTTTATATAACTTCTTTCCTTAACTTATCATACAGACGTCTACAGATGCCAATAAATAAAATTCACAAGTTATACTCATTTTCCGAGCATAAAGACGAGGTTCGCTATAAGCTTTGTCCTCACCTGTCCTTCCTCTTATAATCGGAATCTAGAAGAAGTGGGACGGCTCCATTAGTATCTAATCAAGCGAAATAGAGCCTGACAGGACTTTAATTAAATTTGAGTTTTCATTCCCTAGAACAGGTCGAGATAATTCAAAAATGGAGAAATACACATCTAAACAGGGTGAAGTCTCGCTAAAACAGTTTGTGGTCTTATTTGAAAGCACAAAAAAATTAATTGAATTTTTAAATGGGAGAAAATAACGTGTAAGTCAATATGAACTTTGTCACATTTTGAAAGAAACTGAAAAGGCATCTTGTTACCTAATATATCTATATCGTATTTGATGATGTGATACACAAGCAGTACAATATTATTCTCTTTTCACTTCCTTTTATACTCTTTATGTTGTCAACGAAGATACTATTGAACATTGAACTAGATGACTTGAGAACAAGCCTGGACCAGCTATGCAAGAACTTACTGAGAGTAGTCATTCAGTGGACACCATCACACTGTAATATACACGGGAACGAACGCGCAGACAAATTAGCTAAATAGGGAGGGCGATTACCACAAGAGAACCATTCGCTCAGTTATGATGAAGCCAAATCCATTCTCAAAGGTCAGTTCCATGAAAAATGGAAACGAGAACACCTAAAGCATAACGAGAGGGACGGATACCACCAACTATCAAGGAGGGATCGAGTCATCATACTTCGCATACGCACTGGCCACAATAGAATGAGAAGTCACATGTTCACCAAATTCAAAATAGGTACAACCAGACTATGCCACTGTCATCATCATCGAGTGCCGTCTCTGCAACGAAGGTTGGCTACCATGAAGCGCTATTCTGCTCGGTTTCTTGCTTTGATGGTGCAGGTTGTCATAGGCTGACATCCATAATAGATGTCCATCTTTTAATGTTGCTCGTCCATGTTAGTCTTGGTCTGCCTCTGCCTCTTTTACCTTGCATTCCCCTCCCGCGGCCCCCCCCATTACTTTTAGTAGGCTGTTGTGTCTTTTAACATGGCCCAAAAATCGCACTTGTCTTGCTTGAATTGTGTTTACTAGTTCTCTATTCATTTATAGTTGTTTTAAGACTTTATTGTTTGTTTTCTTTTCCTTCCATCCAATTCTACCTATTCTTCTATATATCCACATGTCAAAGGCTTCAATTCTATGTTCTGTTTTCTTGTCTAATGTCCATGTTTCTGCACCATATTGGAATATTGAGAAGATGTAACATTTTGCTATTCTTAGTTTTAGCCCTGGTGTTATTTGTTTTGATGTTAGTATGTTCTTCATGGCATTAAAATTATTTTTTGCCATTCTTATTCTTTTGTTTATTTCAATTGTACATTTTCCATCACTGATTATTGTATGTCCAAGGTAGTTGTAGTTCTGAACCGTCTCCAGGTCTATTCCTTCAATTTTGATATCCACTTGTGGGTTTTGGGAGCCGAGATATCTCAGTGGTTAGTGAACTGGACTACAAAGCACAAGGGGTAGGGTTCGATCACAACCGACGGCCTCCGGGTTCACCAGCCTTAAATGGGTACCGGATTTTTTTCTGGAAAGTAAAGCAGCACGGGCGTAATACCGACCACATTACCCAAAAATCATGTGCTGAAGGTCTGTAAAATATAGGGTCACTAACACCATATTTCCCTATACGCCACTTGGCGTGACGGGGGTACTTTCCCTTTTTTTTTACTTGTGGGTTTTGAGTATTTTCTTTGTTTATGATCATAGTTTTAGTATTTTTGATATTCATATCTAGTCCATATTTTATGCTTGTTATGTTTATTTCATTAAGTAATTGTTGTAGATCTTTAGGATTTTCTGCTAGTAGTACAGTATAATCAGCATATCTTAGGTTATTGATTATCTTTCCATTAATGTTTAGGCCTGGCATCTCTGAGATGTTTTTAAAGATTTGCTCAGTGTATAGATTGACTAAGGTTGGTGATATGTTAAATCACTGTCTTACTCCTCTTTTTATATCAATGGGTGTAGAGTTCTCTTTGTTATATTTTATTATTGCTGTTTGCTCCCAGTATAGATTACATATTAGTCGTATGTCCATGTCATCTCGATGTATCTCTTTTAGGCATTCTATAACTTGTTTGTTGTGTTATCTATCAAAAGCTTTGGTGATCTATTTTGCAGGCATATATTGGTTTGTTTACTTCTGTGTACTTTTCGATTAATGTTCTCATGCAGAATATGACTTCTTTTATCCCGCTATTTTTCCTAAATCAAAATTGCTGCTCATCTACTTCAGTATTGATTTTATTCTGAATCCTTCCTTGTATAACGTTTAGCAAGATTTTTGTAACATGGCTCATTAGGCTTATTGTTCTAAAGTCACTATATTCAACTGCACCATTCTTTTCAGGCAATGCAATTTCCTGTGTGTTACCGGGGCCTCATTATGAGGGAAGTAAAGAATAGTAACACTGTGACCTTCCAGGCATGTCGTAAGAGGCGACTAAGGAGGTTGATCGATGGCTTGACAAGCTGTCATTGTAAAAAGTATTGTTACGGAAACAGTGCCATATATTTTAGAGCAGTGATCTCTGCAATATGTGCCACTTTGGCACGCAAGGTTTCTGTTTTTGAGATTGTGGTTCTGCCCTATGTGCCGTCTTCGGCTCGAAAGGACAATAGATAGATAGAATGAAAGTTGATGTTTTTAGTTCATTTGGTATGTATCCAGTATGGTATATGTCGTTGCATATGTCTGTAATCACTTCAATGCCAAAATCATCTAGTGCCTGTGTCATCTCTATCTGTATGCTGTTAGGTCCTGCTGCTTTTCCCTTTTTCATTGTTTTTATAGCTTTTTCCACCTCAGATTTTAAGATTTTATAGCCTGATGTACATTTTGTAGGGAATAATAGAACAAAGAAGTATGTGTTAGCACTCGGAAAAATTGACAGACAAACAACAATAGAAAAAAACGAAGAACAATATATGGTCCGAAGTGGGATCGAACCCGTACTCAGTGGCACCGCGCCTTGCCACGAGAAGCCGAACGCTTGGCACACTACCACGCAGCCAACTAAAAAATTGGCTATTGCAGTAGTGTCTTACACGATGACGTTCTCAATGACTATAGCATAGGGTAACGATCACAG
The DNA here is from genome assembly GCA_032433765.1 of Megaustenia siamemsis. Taxonomy (NCBI): domain Eukaryota; kingdom Metazoa; phylum Mollusca; class Gastropoda; order Stylommatophora; family Ariophantidae; genus Megaustenia; species Megaustenia siamemsis. Next base: position 60,131,462 of record JAVIAB010000050.1, on the reverse strand, counting down.
ACCGGAAATAAATTGTATATTTGTACTTTCCTATTAATGCAAGTATCTCCCAGTAGGGCTGAATACTTGTGTTGTAGACAAACATTTATTGGACGAAACAGCACGAATAGTAGTTCCCAGTAATTATATACTGGGTACAAATAATAATACATAAATATTATTATATGGGGAACTTCCGAGGCGATAATAGGGAATAATAGAACAAAGAAGTATGTGTTAGCACTCGGAAAAATTGACAGACAAACAACAATAGAAAAAAACGAAGAACAATATATGGTCCGAAGTGGGATCGAACCCGTACTCAGTGGAACCGCGCCTTGCCACGAGAAGCCGAACGCTTGGCACACTACCAATAAATGTTTGTCTACAACACAAGTCCAATAAATGTTTGTCTACAACACAAGTATTCAGCCCTACTGGGAGATACTTGCATTAATAGGAAAGTACAAATATACAATTTATTTCCGGTCTGTGATCGTTACCCTATGCTATAGTCATTGAGAACGTCATCGTGTAAGACACTACTGCAATAGCCAATTTTTTAGTTGGCTGCGTGGTAGTGTGCCAAGCGTTCGGCTTCTCGTGGCAAGGCGCGGTGCCACTGAGTACGGGTTCGATCCCACTTCGGACCATATATTGTTCTTCGTTTTTTTCTATTGTTGTTTGTCTGTCAATTTTCCGAGTGCTAACACATACTTCTTTGTTCTATTATTCCCTATTATCGCCTCGGAAGTTCCCCATATAATAATATTTATGTATTATTATTTGTACCCAGTATATAATTACTGGGAACTACTATTCGTGCTGTTTCGTCCAATAAATGTTTGTCTACAACACAAGTATTCAGCCCTACTGGGAGATACTTGCATTAATAGGAAAGTACAAATATACAATTTATTTCCGGTCTGTGATCGTTACCCTATGCTATAGTCATTGAGAACGTCATCGTGTAAGACACTACTGCAATAGCCAATTTTTTAGTTGGCTGCGTGGTAGTGTGCCAAGCGTTCGGCTTCTCGTGGCAAGGCGCGGTGCCACTGAGTACGGGTTCGATCCCACTTCGGACCATATATTGTTCTTCGTTTTTTTCTATTGTTGTTTGTCTGTCAATTTTTCCGAGTGCTAACACATACTTCTTTGTTCTATTATTCCCTATTATCGCCTCGGAAGTTCCCCATATAATAATATTTATGTATTATTATTTGTACCCAGTATATAATTACTGGGAACTACTATTCGTGCTGTTTCGTCCAATAAATGTTTGTCTACAACACAAGTATTCAGCCCTACTGGGAGATACTTGCATTAATAGGAAAGTACAAATATACAATTTATTTCCGGTCTGTGATCGTTACCCTATGCTATAGTCATTGAGAACGTCATCGTGTAAGACACTACTGCAATAGCCAATTTTTTAGTTGGCTGCGTGGTAGTGTGCCAAGCGTTCGGCTTCTCGTGGCAAGGCGCGGTGCCACTGAGTACGGGTTCGATCCCACTTCGGACCATATATTGTTCTTCGTTTTTTTTCTATTGTTGTTTGTCTGTCAATTTTTCCGAGTGCTAACACATACTTCTTTGTTCTATTATTCCCTATTATCGCCTCGGAAGTTCCCCATATAATAATATTTATGTATTATTATTTGTACCCAGTATATAATTACTGGGAACTACTATTCGTGCTGTTTCGTCCAATAAATGTTTGTCTACAACACAAGTATTCAGCCCTACTGGGAGATACTTGCATTAATAGGAAAGTACAAATATACAATTTATTTCCGGTCTGTGATCGTTACCCTATGCTATAGTCATTGAGAACGTCATCGTGTAAGACACTACTGCAATAGCCAATTTTTTAGTTGGCTGCGTGGTAGTGTGCCAAGCGTTCGGCTTCTCGTGGCAAGGCGCGGTGCCACTGAGTACGGGTTCGATCCCACTTCGGACCATATATTGTTCTTCGTTTTTTTCTATTGTTGTTTGTCTGTCAATTTTTCCGAGTGCTAACACATACTTCTTTGTTCTATTATTCCCTATTATCGCCTCGGAAGTTCCCCATATAATAATATTTATGTATTATTATTTGTACCCTGTACATTTTGTAACTGGTTTCTTGTCCCCTCGATCCTGAAATAGTTCTGTTATATATTCCTGCCGTCTATCTATATTATCTTTATTGTCTGTTAGTATTTTTCCTTCTTTGTCTGCAATGCATCCACCTTCTGTGGCTTATTTATTTTTTAATAGTCATTCTCTTTATTTCTGTGTGCATTCCTCTTAAGTTTTCGTTTGCTTTCCATAGTTTCTATTTCTATACATTTTTGGCTGAGCCAGTCTTCTTTTGCCTTTTTGCACATTTTGCGTATTTCATTATCTACTTTATTGTATTGGGCAGTGTTCTTCGCTTGTCTCCTTTCTTCCTTTTTTTTCTAAGATGGTGTTAGTTATCTAATTTAGGTTTTTTGTTCTTTTCTCTTCTGGGTAAGGTGTCGCAGGTTTCTTGTAGGCTTTTCTTTATGCACTGCCATTTGGTTGTTACTTTTTCATCAGCATTTTCTCTTCTGTATTGTTCAGTTCCTTCTTCTAGCAGCTTCTGTTATGTGTTCTTTACTTGTATTGTATAGGTATATCTAATATCTTTTTGATTTAAAGCTGTTATATCTAGTGGATTTGTTGATGAATTTGACTTTTGCTTGTTTCTCTTTAGTTTGATTTTCATTTTAATCTTTACAGGATTGTGATCTGAATTAATATCTGCTCCTGGGTAGGTTTTGGCTTTCTTTACGCTGCTACGGAACCTTTCTTTTATCATTATGTAATCTATTTGATTCCTCTTCTTATCTCCAGGGCTTTTCCATGTGTATAATTTACTTTTCTCTTGCTCTAAGAAGGTGTTTGATATTATCAGCCTGTTTTCTTCACAGAATTGTATTAATCTTTCTCCTCTGTCAGTTCTTTTTCCTAAACCATGATTTCCTATGATGGTCTTATATCTACCTTTTCCTACTTTAGCGTTCATGTCACCCATTACAATCAAGATGTCTGAAATTTCACTTGCTTCATAACTTTATTTAGGTCTTCATAGTATGTCTCTATTTTGTCATCTGTGTAGTCTTGAGTAGGTGCATATGTCTGTATTATTGCTATGTCGAATGGTTTTGCTTTCAACTTGAGTAGTATAATCCTATCACTGCATGTCCAGTGGGTACTTATATATTTTTGTAGCTCTCTTTTTATCAGTATTCCTACCTTTTGATGTCCTGTTGTGTTTCCTGAGTATATAAACAATTCTAACACTTATTCCACTGTACACTGGACAATATGGCTACAAAACATGTTCTACAGGATTGCCCCCAGTACACAGACCTGAGAAGAGCAATCCACAACCACCTCCCTGGAAGAAAAACTATATGGGGCAATCGATTCGCTTAAACAGACAGCTGACTTTATGAGAGAGTCTGGAATCCTACTCTGATTGAGTTTTGATCGCAGAGAGAGAGAGGGAGAGAGAGAGAGGGATAGAGAGAGAGAGAGAGAGAGAGATAGAGAGAGATAATACTATTTCTGGCAGAATTAACCAATTGTCAGTTGATGCTGTAGCGTTTCTCGGATGTTGTCAGTCCATCTTACTCTAGGCCGACCACAGGCTCTTCTTACATCTTCTCTTGTAATATATGTTTTGCATGATATAGAATCTATTTACATTCTTTCCAGATGAACAAGCCATTTTATTTGTTTTCTATGGATGTAGTTCAGAACTGATTCAATACCCAATCTCTCTCATACGACGTTATATTTTATTTGTTTTATATTTTCTTGTCACTCTTAACGTTTTTATCAAAATGAATTATTATTCAAACAGGATATCTTGAAGTGACATACCGAAGACATCAAGTTTGAGTTCATTATCTCGACTGACCGGTTTCTTAGGGTTAAGCTGCAATTTCTTCTAGAAGAGAAATGCGGATTACACTATCAAAATGTGTGCCGATGGTAATCTAAAGTAGATGCTTACGCTATATTTTCTTACACAATACTCAAGCCATGATGGAATCATTTCTCCTTTAAATGTTATATTTAAAAATGAACCACATTAAATTTTAATTTTCACTGAAAAAAAAATGGAGTTAATACTGATTAAAGTTTTAATGAATAATTGTATTTGTTGAACATAATCATACATGTATGAAAGTGAGTAGATTACCTGGCAAGTTTAACGTGTCAACTAAATGGTCGGCTTTTTAGCCTAGCTCCGCCTAAATTAAATACATGAGATTACATTTTGGAAATAAAAAATGGATTGGTTTAGTGCTGACCAAAAAATATGTCGACAGTAAAAAGTGGGGGAGCTGACACTATATTCTCTTTATGCCTGCTCCATGATTAATGAGTCAATCGATCCTGTAGATCTGTTACTGAAGCTAAGGTCGCGGAAACGGTCCCTCCATCCATCCCTACTGTTCTAAGGTCGCGGAAACGGTCCCTCCATCCATCCCTACTGTTGGACATTTTCTCTACTTCTCTCAAGTCTAGGTCAATGTTCTGAATGGTTCCCAAGACTTCCCTTTTCCATGTATTCTTGGGCGTTCCTGTCCTTTTCTTTCTCGGTGGGTTCCATGACAGTGCCTTTCCTGCTATGCTGGCATCAGGTTTTCTTAGTGTGTGCGTGTGTGTGCAACAAATCTCTTTTTTCCATTCATAGTCGTTTGCTCTATTGACCCTCGTTTTGCTCTTTCCCAGATATCTTCCACTCTAATCTTATCATACCATCAAATATTCAGAATCTTCCTCACAGTTGTTTACAAATATAAACTACAGGCTCGCCATAATTAAGCAAATATGCAATTCCAGTTTTAGAGAAGTATTTTAGCAGAAGGCAGACTACTGGATGGAGAAATTGAAACAAGATTGAGATAACCATTGTAGTTTATCAGATTTCATTTTGATTCTCTGTCACACATATGCTAAAAATAACACAAATTCCATACTCCCTTTCCTGTTTTGTTTTTATGAAAAGAAATATTACTTCCTGTCCCAAAACGTGTGTTCGAAATTATATTGAGGAGAAATACTAATTAATTTATTATATAACAAATCTTTATTAGTAAAAGCAGCAGGCGTCCACGCCAATATATCAGAACAAAGATACGAAAAACAAACAGCAGATTGAGCCACCGAGTCAATCACGGCTGCTCATAATACCTTATGTGAATACGGGCTGCCCACGTCACTGTGACATATTGAAACCCCACAGACGGTATTGCCAGAATGGACGAACCGTTACTAATCTATTTTAAGTTTAGCCGACAGCGGTTGGTGGGCAGACTCCGAAAAACAGGGCCAAAATAATTTTGTTTAATAACCGAGACGGTATTACCCCAATATTCGAGTTGTATTGTATTTTTATTCTGTGATGAAAAGCAACACCGTGGGGGTATATTTTTATTGCCATTTTCTTTTATAAAGAAGTTTGTTTGCAAGTACATCGAGGACTTGTGTTTATGTGTTATCTTGTTTTGGCCCACAGTAATAATGTTTACCTGACAACGTGTCCATAAAACACGTCTACATTGTATTTATGTTGATCATTATTAAAATTAAACTGTTATATGTGTTGAAATGGAGGAAAAAAAAACAGAAATTGTATGCTACAGCTTTACGGAAAAGCCTATAACAACGTATCAACAATGTTCTGACTTATAACATCGCATCAACAACGTTTTGACCTACAACAACGTATCACAACTTTTTGACCTATAACAACGTATCACAACGTTTTGACCTATAACATAACATCAACAACGTTTGACCTACAACAACGTATCAACAAATCTTTGACCTATAACAACGTATCAACAACGTTTTGACCTATAACATCGCATCAACAACGTTTTGACCTACAACAACGTATCAACAAATCTTTGACCTATAACAACGTATCAACAACGTTTTGACCTATAACAACGTATCAACAACGTTTTAACCTATAACAACGTATCAACAACGTTTTGGCCTATGACAACATATCAACAACGTTTTGACCTACAACAACGTATCAACAAATCTTTGACCTATAACAACGTATCAACAATGTTCTGACCTATAACATCACATCAACAACGTTTTGACCTACAACAACGTATCAACAAATCTTTGACCTATAACAACGTATCAACAACGTTTTGACCTATAACAACGTATCAACAACGTTTTAACCTATAACAACGTATCAACAACGTTTTGGCCTATGACAACATATCAACAACGTTTTGACCTATAACAACGTTTCAACAACGTTTTGACCTATAACAACGTATCAACAACGTTTTGACCTATAACAACGTATTAACAACGTTTTGACCTAAAACAGTGTATGAACAACGTTTTGACCTATAACAACGTATTAACAACGTGTTGACCTATAACATTGTATTAACAACGGTTTGACATATGACAACGTATCAACTACGTTTTGACCTATAACATTGTACTAACAACGTTTTGACTTATAACATTGTATTAATTTTGACCTATAACAACGTATTAACAACGTTTTGACCTATAACAACGTATCTAGAACGTTTTGATCTATAACAACGTATAAACAACGTTTTGACCTATACCATCGTATCAACAACGTTTTGACCTATAACAACGTATCAACTACGTTTTGACCTATAACATCGTATCAACAACGTTTTGACCTATAACAACGTATCAACAACGTTTTGACCTATAACAACGTATCAACAACGTTTTGACCTATGACAACATATCAACAACGTTTTGACCTATAACAACGTATCTACAAAGCTTTGACCTAAAACAAGGTATCAACAACGTTTTGACCTATAACAACGTATCAACAACGTTTTGACCTATAACAACATATCAACAACGTTTTGACCTATAACATCCTCACCAAGGTACAACACTAAACTTGATGCGATAACTGGGACAGAAAATGATTAAGTTGTAAGGGGTCGAATATGAGAATGTTTATGAACGGGAAAATACAGGTAGTGAATGATGAGGAACGATTCAACACGTTCACCCTTCTTGTTCAACCAACCATGAATTCTTATAACACGCAGTTTGTATGTGACTTTACCCTTTTTTCCACCAGAGTAATTCCGGCATGATTATTACACACTTACGTCTGGTACTTCGATTGTAATTCGTTCCAAGAAACCGTTCCAAATAATCAGGGTCCACATTAATCTGTTATTAAATTGAAAATAATAGAAAATTAATTAATCTGCTCCCAGACTCAAAACAGTATCAGTTTTGATCAACTTTAACAATGAATAGAACACAAAAATGAAATAGTAATGAGGTGCTAGCTTTACGTAAGTGAGAGATACCACAAGTCAAAACTACTTGTGGTTCAGTCTTTATGATGGACTTTACAGCATTATGCCTTATCTTTTGATATACTCAAACAATGGATGCAGTATAATTTAAGGTAAAAATATCACAAATTGAATGTCATAAATAGTAAATTAAAACTTGAACAAATAAATAAAATACATAAAAATTATCAAAATCAGATCACGTGTTGTTTGCAGAACGCTGCGTTCACCACAGACCGTTTGAAAGAATCTGTCTCCAACCAGATTTCCACAGAACGTTGCATTCACCACAGCCCGTATGAAATAATCTCTGTCTCTAGTCAGATCTCCCACAGAACGTTGCATTCACCACAGACCGTTTGAAAGAATCTCTGTCTCTAGCCAGATCTCCCACAGAACGTTGCATTCACCACAGCCCATTTGAAAGAATCTCTGTCGCTAGCCAGATCTTCCACAGAACGTTGCATTCACCACAGCCCATTTGAAAGAATCTCTGTCGCTAGCCAGATCTCCCACAGAACGTTGCATTCACCACAGCCCGTTTGAAAGAATCTCTGTCTCTAGCCAGATCTTCCACAGAACGTTGCATTCACCACAGCCCTTTTTAATAGAATCTGTCTCTAGCCAGATCTCCCACAGAACGTTGCATTCACCACAGCCCGTTTGAAAGAATCTCTGTCTGTAGCCGATCTCCCACTTCTTCTGTTGTTATGTTCAGGGTCACTTTGATGTCTTGAAACAACTCTCTTCTTGATCTGCCCTGGTGCGTTGCCTTCCATTATTGTTCTTTAAAGGCTGTTGTATGATTTTAAAGTGACCATATTATTTGATTCCTGTGTGTTACCAGGGTCTCATTATTAGTAAAGAATAGTGACACTGTGACCTTCCAAGCATGTCGTAAGAGGCGACTAAGGAGGTTGATCGATGGCTTGACAAGCTGTCATTGTAAAAACTATTGTTATGGAAACAGAGCCATAGATTTTAGAGGCAGTGATCTCTGCAATATGTGCCATTTTGGCATGCAAGGTTTTTGTTTTTGAGATCTGGTTCTGCCCTATGTGCCGTCTTCGGCCCGAAAGGACAATAGATAGATATTATTTGAATTTCCTCTGCAGAATGGTGTATATAAGACAGTTCTTGTTAATGCTTGTCTTTTCATGTGCCTTCATTCATCCTATCTGCTTATCTTTTTCATTATCGTAGGTATCTTAAGGAATTTTCTGTAGCATTTTTTTTCGAATGAATCGATTTTCTTTAATGACGTTTGCAAGATTGTCCATAATTCATAACCATATTTCGCTATCGGAAAGATATAGGCCTCCCCCCTACCCGGAATTTTAATTTTGCAACCATGCTGGTATTGTACATTATCTTTGTTTTGTAGTGGACATTATCTTTGTTTTGTCAGTGGACATTATCTTTGTTTTGTCAGTGGACATTATATTTGTTTTGTCAGTGGATATTATGCAGCTTCGGATATTAATTCTTTGGAATGTAGATGTACACTGATCTTTTCCCAGCATTTGGCCAGTCTGCATTTTTCAAAATCTTTACACACAGTGCATGGTAAATACAAAAGCTGGCCTCCCCTCCAACTTGGATGAATTCAACTGGAATATCATCACTTGTTGGTGACTTCCCTCTCTTCAGATTCTTTTTTGTATTGCTGAACGAACTTCACCTAGCATAGTCTATTGTTTTTTTTCTTTCACTTTCTATTAATATAATTGATTTGTTTTTCATACCATCTTCATACATTGATGTGCAGTATTTGCACGTATTTTCATTAGTGTATTGCCAGTCTTCTTCTTCTTCTTTTACCTTTTAGCTCCTGGTGGAGCATAGGTCTTCAACAAACACTTTCCAAGTCGTTCTGTTTTTTGCCATTCTTTTAAGATCATTCCATGTCTTCCCCATCATCTTCATCTCTGCTTCTATCTGTCTTCTCCAAGAATTCCTTGGTCTTCCTCTTTGTCTTTTCCCCTGGGGATTCCAAAAAAGGGCCTGTTGTGTAATACTCTCAGTTGGCTTCCGTAGTGTGTGTCCTATCCATCGCCATCGTCTTCGCTGTATCTCTTTATCCACTGGTATTTGACCGGTACATTTCCATAATTCCACGTTAGTGACTTTGTCCTGCCATTTCCATCCCTTTATTCTGCGCAAGCATCCATTAATGAAAGTCTGTACTTTCGTGATTGTCAATTTTGTCATTCTCCATGTTTCACAGCCATATAATAGGACCGACTTAACATTTGAGTTGAAAATTTTTATTTTGTATTTAGCCTAATTTCTTTGGATTTCCATATGTTTCCCAGTGCAATGAAAGCTCCTCTTGCTTTTGATATCCTTATTTTGGTATCATTTTCTGTTCCTCCCTCTTTATCTATATTACTGCCCAGATATATATAAGATTGTACGTCTAGTAGAGGTATTTCTCCTAGTTTTATATGGTTATTGCCAACTGCATTAATTCTCATAATATTGGTCTTATCTCTATTAATCTTTAGTCCTAGCTGTTGTGATCTCTCATCTAATATACTCATTTTATCCTGCATCTGTTGATGGCTGTGTGATAGGAGAGCTATGTCATCAGGAAAGTCTAAATCATCAAGTTGTTTGGTCAGTGACCACTGGATCCCATTTCTGTTGTTTTGAGTTATTTTCATAATCCAATCTATGGCCAGTAGAAAGAGAAATGGAGACAGGAGGCATCCTTGCCTTACTCCTGTTCTTATTTCAAATGCTTCTGTAAGCTGTCCTTCATGCACCACACTACATTTTGTTCCTTCATACATTGTTTTTATCAGGTTAATAAACTTTATGGGGATTCCGTAATGACTCAGCAACTTCCAAAGCATTCTTCTGTCTAAACTATCAAATGCCTTTTCGTAATCTATGAATCCAATATATAGTGGGGATTTTAGTTCTAAACTTTGTTCAACTATTATACGTAGGGTAGTTATTGATCAGCACATGATCTGTTCTTCCTAAAACCTGCTTGTTCATCTCTCAAGTGTTTCTCTATAGCCTCTTTTAGTCTCTCCAGAATGATTCTGCCTAATATTTTTCCTGGCACTGATAGTAGCATAATTCCCCTATAATTTGTGCACTCATGTAAACTTCCTTTCTTTGGTAGTTTGATCATATAACCTTCTCTCCAGTCTTTAGGTATTTCTTCCCTCTCCCAAATTTTATCCAATAGATCCTGTAACATCTTGGTAGAGGTGTTAATATCTGCTTTGATGCCTTCCGAAGGAATTTCATCTGGTCCTGTGGCTTTACCATCTTTTAATAATTTGATGGCTTTCATTATTTCTTCTTTGCTTGGTTTTCCGCAGTTAACGTGTAACTCTTCTTCTGCTGGTAGTATATCTGGAGGATTATTTGAGCCGGGTCTGTTCAAAAGTTCTTCAAAGTGTTCTTTCCATCTCTCCATTTGTTCCCTTATATTACTAAGCAGATTTCCTTTCTTGTCTTTGATAAAGGCGTTGATCTGTTTGTATTTTCCACCTAATTTCTTTGTGCTGTTGTACAGTTCTTTCATATTCCCTTTATTTGCTGCTTCTTCTGCCTCTTTAGCTAGTTCATCTATATATTTCCTCTTATCCATTTTAATGCATCTTCTCACTTCTTTGTTCACCTCTGTGTAAGCTTCCTGTGTCTTGGCTTTATTACTTCTTGTTTTGCTTTTATTTATGTCTGCTTTCTTGTTCTTTCTTTCTTTAATTTTATCCAGGGTCTCTGCTGTCATCCATGCCTTATTCTGGCGTTCTCTTTTCCCCAGTGTTTCTTCGCATGTCTCTTTCCATATATTTTTTACCTGTTTCCAATGATCTTCTATATTTATTGTATTTTCTAGTTGTTGGAGGACTTGGTATTTGTTCTTTGACTTGTTCATGTTTTGTGAAGTGTATTGCCAGTGCTGTTACTAATTACTTGAACTGATGGTCGTCTGTTATCATTCTGGTTTCTCTAAACACTTCTCCGTCTCTTCCTTGATGATACAGTTCTGTTACAAGTGTTCACAATAAACTTATTCTGGTCTCACGTGATCTCTGTTGTAACTGCTTTTGTGTATTTTATATACTTTCTTACGCTTCGCTCCTATTTGCTTAAGTTTTTCTTTTCTTTATTTTTCCTAAGAGTTTGTTTTCCCTGATATGTTCTGTTTCTTATGCTCTTTTCTGGGGATAATGTTTGGCGCTGGTGATGCGATGAGAATATCCCGTACATGCTTGGCTAGCTGAACTGCTGTATAATATTCGTATCTTAGCGTATTCGTTGTGCATCTTTCTTCACTTTTTAAGCATTATTTTGAAATTTGCGATTACCAGTTCCTGGTTTGAGTCGCAATCTGCTCCAGGTAGTGTCTTGGATAATGTCACTCATGAATTCAATCAAAGGTAGGGGAGATCAAAAGAAGAGCAGAATAACGCAAATTATATCTCCTCTCGGCGCTGAAAGGCAAATGAGGAAAAAAAATGAAGTAGAAGAAGAAAATAAGCAATTGATTAGTTAAATATTAAAAAGAAAGTACCTTGAGGTGGCGCTAATGCTTTCATTGAGTGGAATCAAGAGAACGTCTTCATCCCTTTATGTTGACAAATAATGGCGGAGATTGAGATTTCTGGCCTTGATTTTTGACACTTCGGGTAATCCTGGCAGTTCCAAAATCATTGGCAGCTGCCAGTTTGAAGGTGAGACTGTCTAACCTTCTTCAAGATTTAGTGATGGTCGAGACTGTCATTCATTTTAGCTAAACGCGTGTGTGCATATATATTGCTATATCTCTATATAAACGTACTAAATGCAAGCACACATCTTTTTCTGCTACTGTAATTGTGTTATTTTAAACTAACATACACTCCTGTACTCGCTTTTTTTCCGGATTACCCCATTTCTACAGTCCTCTGAAGGTATTACATTAGTTGTTTTTATTTTTTTTAAATTAAACAAAAGAATTGAAATAGAATTAATTTCCTTCTGACCTTTAACTAAGATAAAACGCACTAATAAAGTGCTGTGGGAGGGAGTGGAGAAATTGCAATCGCAGAAAAAAAATCGTGAAATAAAACTAATATTTTTCTCATCTATATGATTGGATCATCATCATCATGTTCCGTACCGGTTGGCGATCATGACCTTCCACAATCTTCTATCGACAGTGCATCGTATGAGTTCTATTGTTGACTGTTTTCCATGCCATGACACCAAGCTATCCAGTATTTTCTCTCTTTGTCGTCCACGATCTCTCTTTCCTTTTATTTTGCAAGTTGTAACCAAGTATTCCAACTTTCCTCTTCTCGTGATGTGCCCACAAAATGATGATTGATTCTTTCTGATGTTTTTTAAGAGCTCTCATCATCATCATGTTCCGTACCGGTTGGCGATCATGACCTTCCACAATCTTCTATCGACAGTGCATCGTATGAGTTCTATTGTTGACTGTTTTCCATGCCATGACACCAAGCTATCCAGTATTTTCTCTCTTTGTCGTCCGCGATCTCTCTTTCCTTTTATTTTGCAAGTTGTAACCAAGTATTCCAACTTTCCTCTTCTCGTGATGTGCCCACAAAATGATGATTGATTCTTTCTGATGTTTTTTAAGAGCTCCCTTTTTGTGTTGACCTCTTTGAGAACTTTCTCATTGGTATTTTTAGCTGTCCAGGGAACTTTCAACACTCTTCTGAGAAATCCCATCTCTGTGGCCTCTAATCGTCTTTTTATTTGTTTGTCTATTGTCCATGATTCGCTTCCATAGGTCAGAATTGGTTCTATATAGCATCGATGAACTCTCTTTCTCATTTATAATGACATAGATTTGTTGCATAAGTTATTTTTCATTTTCTGAAATGCTATTTTGGCCTGAACTATTCTGCTTTTTATTTCTGTGGTGCATCTCCCATCTGATGTTATTATTGTGACCAAGTATTTGAAACATTGCACTTGTTTCAGATTTGTCTTGTTTATTTTTATGCTGCATGATGGTGATGATTGTTTCTTGAATATAACTATTACTTCAGTTTTCATACTATTCAGACTGAGACCTTTCTTGTTGCTTTCTTTTACTATTATACCTATCATTTCTTGTAGCTCGTTTTCTGTCTCTGCTATTAAGACTGTGTCATCCGCATATCGGAAATTATTTACGTTGTTACCGTTGACTTCAATTCCTTTTTTGTCTACTATTGATCTCATAATATGTTTGCTGTAAGGTGAAAACAAATCCGGCGACAGAACACAGCCTTGTCTGACTCCTTGTTTTATATATTGGAATTGTCCTGTTTGTTTGTTAATTCGTATAGCTCCATTTTGTTGCCAGTACATGTTTTTTTTATGATTCGCAGATCCTTGCCATCAATGTTTAATTTCTTGAGCATATTTATTATTTCCACGTGCTTTACTTTGTCAAATGCTTTCGTGTAGTCTATAAAGCACATATATAGATCTTTCTTTACCTCTATAGATCTTTCTATCATTGTTCTTAAAATGTATATTGCATTATTGGTGCCCTTTCCTTCCACAAATCCACATTGTTCCTCACTTATTTCTGGTTTTATTTTATTCCTTACGCGTCTCATGATGATTCTTAGTAATATTTTAGTCATATGACTCATGAGACTAATAGTGCGATGGTCTTCACAATCAGTGGCGTCTGACTTCTTCGGTATGGCTACAAAGATAGATTTTAGTAGATCTTTGGGTATGTGTCCAGTGTTATATGTGTCATTGAGTAGTTTTGTTTTGACTTGTACTCCCAGCTCTCCAAATGCATTTATCTCTTCGGTTGTTATATTGTCGAGACCTGGAGCTTTGCTTCTTTTCATGTGTTGAATTGCGTCCTCCACTTCACTCTACATTATTTTTGGTCCTGTGTCTTCATTTGAATTGTTTAATTCTGGTCTTTCATCATCATAGAGTTGACTGATATATTCTGTCCATCTTTCCATTGTCTTCTCTGTCCCATTATTATATTTCCTTCCTTTGATTTCACACATCCTGAAAATTTGACTTCTTTTCTTCCTGTTAATTCATTTAACAGATTGTGCATAAATTGTGTGTCTTTCTTTTGTTGTTTTTCCATTTCTTCACATTTCTGTTTTAATCATCCTTCCTTTGCTTCTCTGCATTTGTTTTGGATCTCTTTGTCAATATTTTGTATGTCCGTTCTTCTTTCTTATGTTTTCTTCTTTCGTCCATTAATTGTAATATTTCTTCTGTCATCCATTTCTTTTTGTTGATTCTTTTAGTCACTGGTATTACTTCTTTTGATGTTTGTTGAATCGATTGTTTGAGCATTTCCCACTGTTCCTGGATGTCCTGTATTTTCTCAATAGCATTATATCTATTTTGTACTATCGTGCTGAACTTATCACTCATCTGTTTATCTACTCTTAGCATATCTACTTCTAATTTTATATTTCTTGCTGATTTATGTGCCTTCCGCAGTTTTATTCTTATCTTTCCAACTACTGGTGCATGGTCCTTATTGCAATATGCTCCTGGCCGTGTTTTAACAGATGTTAGCCCATTCCTGAATCTTCTCTGTACCAGTATAAAATCAATTTAATTGTGTACTTTTTTGTCTGGGCTTTGCCATGTCCATAGTCGCCTAGGGTGTTGTTTGAACAAGGTGTTACCTATAATCATTTCATGTATCTTTGCCCTATCTATCAATCTATCCCCTCTATCATTCGTCTTTCCATGGCCATGCCCCCAGTCACATTTTGCACTTTAGCTGTTCCTTCCTTTGCATTGAAATCCCCTGATATAATAGTTATTTCTTGGGATTTACACTGTTCCATGGTCGCCTCTAGCTCTTCATAAAAAGTGCCAATGTCTTCTTCTTCGCTATTACTTGTTCGTGCATACACTTGAATTATGTTGATATCCATTGGTCTACCTCTCAATTTTACAAGCAGAATCCTGTCTGATACTGGCCAAATTCTTTTCACTGTTTTGCTTCTTTCTTTATCTAACATGATGCCTACTCCCCTTTCGTGTGTGGTTCCCCCAGAGTTAACTACATTTCCATTGTCGCGTTGTAATAATCCTGCTCCTTTCCATCTCATTTCACATAGTCCCAAGATGTTCAATTTCATTCTCTTCATTTCTTGACTGATGTTTTCTAGTTTTCCAACCTGGAATGCTGATCTAATGTTCCAAGTTCCTATTGCTAGTGTCTCTTTATTTTTGATCTTGCATACAGTAGCATGATGACGATCGGGTGTCACCTGTAGTACATGACTCTCCCTACCGGACGAGGTGGCTGTGAAGTCCCCATTAACATCGTTAGCTGTAAATATAAAGTTGTGGTTTGTCATGATTAGTCCAGGCAATTTAAGAAGGTAGTTTGCCATTCCTTTCCTTCTTGGCAGTGACTGTACTAGTCGGAGATCGCAGCCATTGTCTCTATACATAAGATCCTCTGCCTGCCATCGCGGTGTGGGGACCATAACCGGCACTACGTGTCGGCTGCTCCCACAACACCATCCACCACCTGCTCCAATGGCTTCACATAACCCTGATAGGGGGCTAAATCGTAGCTCCATCTTGCCCAAGGGTGTCCCGAAGACTGATGAATACAAGAACGTATTAAAATAAGAATTAAATACAGTGAAAGTAAAAGGGGGAAAGGAGAGAGAGAGAGAGAGAGAGAGAGAGAGAGAATGGAAGGTTGTGGTTTCATAGATAAATAACCTATTTTTTTATTTTTGCGTTATTTTAATTCACTCTTAATCTCAGGTTTCACAACCTTTTTCCTTTCAGTGTGGACAATGGTATATTCTCATTGATAGCCTACATTTTATCTTCAGTTTGCCGCCGGCTGTCTTAGATTATTCGACAAATGAAAAAAAAAATCTTCAAAATATTTTAAAACTTCATT
The DNA here is from genome assembly GCA_032433765.1 of Megaustenia siamemsis. NCBI lineage: Eukaryota > Metazoa > Mollusca > Gastropoda > Stylommatophora > Ariophantidae > Megaustenia > Megaustenia siamemsis. The sequence continues at coordinate 60,115,229 of JAVIAB010000050.1, read as the reverse complement.
TCTTTCTTTTTCCAAAATATAACATTTCATTTCTTTATTTGCTAATTACAGTGGGAGTGTGTTTGTTTGCTTTTCTTGGCTAAATGACAGATTACGAAGTGAACTGGTGCGAGCGGCTAAGGTTAAGCTTGTTTTTTTTTTAATTAGATGATTGGCTGACAGATTTTTCTGAAGGTCAAGAAGTGAGGAGATGAGCTGAAACTAGACGACGAGCGCTACCCAGTTCGCAGCGCTCATGAAGACCTCAATTCAGTTGCCAGTTGGGCTTCCTGGTAGTAATTAGCATAAAAAAAAGACTGACAAGTGAGATGAGAATTGTCGCAGTCCCTACATTGACTTTTAGTGCATGCTCAGTACTGGACCTATATTACGTCACCTACATCCATGACTGTGAGGCACGTGATCTCAGTTACTTTGAAACCAATTGTCGCTAACAAGAAATTCTAATTTGGGATTGATGTGGTTGTTAATTTATATTTTTAAAAATTACTTTATTGATTTTTCAGTGGAGAATTATTTATTCTTCATGTGTTGACGTGTTGACGTGTTGACGTGTTGACGTGTTGACGTGTTGACGTGTTTACCTGTCATCGATAGGCCATCGTGTTTGCGGTTCGACAGGCACACATCTATTTTGACAACAATGACGCCTACCAGAAATGTCCATCTCGAATGTACATAAGTATGTGACGATAGATGGGGCAGAAGAATCACAAATGATCAATGGTCAAGAAAGCAAAAGTAGTAAAGTGTGTGGTACACGAAGGGCATACTCTGGGCACAAAAGACGAATACGACTGACCACTGTGAAAGAGATTGGAGCCTCAACACATATTGTTCCAAAGAAAGCCATGTTGAGAAGTTCTAATTTATATCAGAAGACAGATATATGGGTATGTAGATGGAAAATAATAGCAGATCTTCTCAACATTTCTATATGGTAAGGAACTATGAACATTAGACAAGAAAACAGAACAGAAAATTCAATCCTTTGAAATGTGGATTTATAACAGATTAGGAAGTATTGGATGTAAAGTAAAACAAAAAGCAAACCATGAAGTCTTAAAACAACTAAAAATGAAAAGAAAACTAGTAAATACAATTCAAACAAGACAAATGAGATTTTTGGGGCATGTTAAAACACACAGTAGCCTACTAAAAGTAATCTAGAGACAGAAAATACAAGGTAAAATAGGCAGAGACAGGCCAAGACTTACGTGAACGAGTAACATCAAAAGATGGAAAATCAGCCTATGACAACCTGCACCATCAAAGCAAGAGACAGAACGGAATGGCGCACCATAGAAACCAACCTTCAATGCAGACACGGCACTCAATGATGGTTATGATGGTGATTGTTGTCAATTATGGACAATCTCGTAAACAACAACAACAAAAACGAGTATAGATTCATTCGAAACAAAATTCTATAGAAGAATCCTTAATATGCCAAGAATTATGAAAAAAGAAGATGGAATACATATTTAGCGATTTAAACAATAGAAATAACTGCCACCATTCTACAGAGAAAATTAAAATATATTCGGCTACGTCCAAAGACACAGTGGACTGGAATTAGCAATGATGGAAAGCATGGTTCCAGGAAGACGAGACAGAGGTAGACCAAAAAGAATGTGGTTTCAAGACATCAAGGAGTCCATGAACATGACAACAAAAGTGGGTGATTGGCTAGAGAGAGTGAGATGCTTTCAGATGGGTTGCGGTGAATACAACGTTCTGTGAGAGATCTGGCTAGAGTCAGAGATTCAATCAGACGGGCTGTGGTGATTACAACGTTCTGTGGGAGATCTGGCTAGAGTCAGAGATTCAATCAGACGGGCTGTGGTGATTACAACGTTCTGTGGGAGATCTGGCTAGAGTCAGAGATTCAATCAGACGGGCTGTGGTGATTACAACGTTCTGTGGGAGATCTGGCTAGAGTCAGAGATTCAATCAGACGGGCCGTGGTGATTACAACGTTCTGTGGGAGATCTGGCTAGAGATTCTATCAGACGGGATGTGGTGATTACAACGTTCTGTGGGAGATCTGGCTAGAGTCAGAGATTCAATCAGACGGGCCGTGGTGATTACAACGTTCTGTGGGAGATCTGGCTAGAGACAGAGATTCTATCAGACGGGCTGTGGTAAATACAACGTTCCTTAAAAGACATGCGACCTGATGATGACTCGGGAATTATTTAAAATATTTTCAAACACGCGACATTAGATCATCGTGACCACAAAGCTAGAAGGGATTAAGTTTAATGCACACTTTAAAAAAAAATGACGTACACGTTATCTGTCTCAGATAAATCATGTAAATAAAATCTTTTGATTTAAAAAAAAACAAAAACATAATGAGATGGAGGTAAAAATGTGGGATAAGACATTAAGAAATAGTCTGAGACAGAATGACAAATTGATATAAAAAAGCTGTATCTTCGGGCTTGAAAACCTCAAAGACTGATGATTGTGAACGAAATGATACCCACATTTATCAGACACAAGACTCGGTGACTTCTCGTTATAGAGTCTCTTTGCACATGGATATACATTTAGCCTCGTTTTTGTTTTGTTAATATATTCTAAATGTGTGTCTCTGCCCTTAAGAGTAAGCTAAGTCGCATCGCGCTGTTAGGTCAGTGTCACTGTTAATCTCATATGAACATGTATTAGCATCAAGCTTATTTTTTCCAACTGTTTTCTTCTTCTTCTTCTATTTCCTATTCATCTTCTACTACTATTTCTTCTTCTTCTTCTTTCTCTCTATTTTACATTTTCCTTCTTCTACTCCCTTTCCTTATTTTTCTTCATTTTTTTCTCTTTTTTTCTTTATCTTTCTGTAACTTTTCTCCTCCATCCCTCCGCCGTTTTCCTCACTTCATCTTCTACTCTATCGATGCATAGATACAACTCTTCCTAACTGTTGCTGCTATGGCAGACTCATTCATTGCCATGTTGGTGTAAAGGTCCCTGACATTGTGACACAATGTTACTTTTGAGTATGCCTTCATTTTTGCTTCCTCTGTTCTCCATTTTTTAAATTTATTTTCTAATTGTGTGGAATCACAAGCCATTCATCCATATAGCAAGCCCATCTTACTTGTTATCGTTGCATGTAGATGAATATTAATTCTATAATAGTTCCGTGGTCCCATATCTAAATCTGTGAAGTCTGGTTACTAAAGCTACTTTCCTTAAATATCTCATTTCTGCAGTGACTTACTTTCGCATCTGACATTTTGTGAGTGATCGATTTAGGGCTTCTGCTACTTCTAATTGAGCTGTCCAGTTAATGGAATCATTCTCATCATCATCTTGTAATTACTAGTTGGCGTAGGTGATCATGACCTTCCACAATTCCCTGTCCGCATTGCATCGTATCAAAACTGTAGTTGACTGTTTACCGTGCACGACACAATGCTCGCTATATTGTCGCCGCGATATCACAGTATTTTGCCTGTTGTACCCAAGTAACTTTTGAGTAGAATTCAGTTATTGATCTATTTGTTGGTTGATAAGTTCTCTTATGAGTCCACTAAGCCTCTGGTTTCTGGCTGTGCCCATCTTTACTCCGATCTCTTTCATCCGATAGGGTGACGTAGATTAATGGTTGTCGAAGTTCTGTGCCTTTCCAGCATCTCGAAGGGCATTGATGACATCCGCCTGGTCAATTGGAAGACCGTTTTCGAGAATAGCACAACTAGCCAACCTGTCTGCTCTTTTATTTCCCCGTACACCCGCATGTCCAGGGATGTAGACATCATCATCATCTTTGATTTCCCCGTACACTCGCATGTCCAGGGATGTAGACATCATTATCATCATCATCATTGGGTGCCTTCTCCGCATCGAAGGTTGGCTACCATGGAGCGCCATTCCACTCTGTCTCTTGCTTTGATGGTGCAGATTGTCATAGGCTGACTTGTCCATCTTTTGATGTTACTCGTCCATGTTAGTCTTGGTCTGCCTCTGCCTCTTTTACCTTGTATTTTCCCCTCTAATATTACTTTTATTAGACTGTTGTGTCTTTTAACATGACCCAAACATGTCTTTTGTCTTGCTCTAATTGTGTTTAGTAGTTCTTTATTCACCCTTAGTCGTCCTAAATTTCCTCGTTTGTTTTCTTTTCTTTCCATCCAATTCTACCTATTCTTCTGTAAATCCACATTTCAAAGGCCTCAATTGTCTGTTCTGTTTTCTGGTCTAATGTCCATGTTTCTACACCATACAGGAATATTGAGAAGATGTAACATTTTGCTATTCTTAGTTTTAGCCCTGTTGTTATTTGTTTTGATGTTAGTATATTTCTCATGGCATTGAAATTACTTTTTGCCATACCTATTCTTTTATTTATTTCAGTTGTACATTTTCCATCACTGGTTATAGTATGTCCCAGGTAGTTGTAGTTCTGAACTGTCTCTAGATGTATTCCTTCAACTTTGATATTTAATTGTAGGTCTTGAGAATTTCCTTTGTTTATGATCATAGTTTCAGTCTTTTTGATATTCATATCTAGTCCATATTTCTTGCTTGTCATGTTTATCACATTAAGCAATTGTTGTAGATCTTTAGGATTTTCCTCTAGTAGTACAGTATCATGAAATAACGTTGACTTCTGTAATAATTCGGCCTACTGCCTGCGTACAGAGCGAATCATAGGAAGAGGAGATCCGTTTTCAGTACTTGGAAAAAATGACAAATAAGCAACAACAGGAAAAAAATAACAATATATGGTCCGATGCAGGATCGAACCCGTACTCCTTTGCGCAGCGCCTTGCAACGAGAAGCCAAACGCTAGGGAACTCAACTCAGAAATAAATTGTGTATCTGTTTTTTTTTTCCAATTAAGACAACTATCTCCCGGTAGGGCTGAACACTTGTGTTGCAGACGCAACAAGGCAAGGCGCTGTGCCAAGAAGTACGGGTTTGATCCTGCTTCGGACCATATATTGTTCTTAGTTTTTTTTCTGTTGTTGATTATTTGTCTTTTTTTTCCGAGTGCTGTAAACATACCTCTTCCTTTGAATTGATTCGCTGATTATCGCCTCGGAAGTTTCCCTCTATAATAGTATTCATTTCTTATTATTTGTTCCAGTCTAAACCACTGGAAACTACTATTCGTGCTGTTTCGTCCTAAGTGTTTGTCTGCAACGCAAGTATTCAACCCTACCCTATCCGGAAGATAATTATCTTAATAGGAAAATACAGATACACAATTTATTCCCGAGGTGTGATCGCAGTCCTATGCTATAGTCATGAGAACACTTGCGTGAAAGACATCGCCAATGATAGCTTATTTTTTTTAGTTAGCTGAGTTGACAGTGTTCCATAACGTTTGTCTTTTCGTGGCAAGGCGCTGTGTCAAGAAGTACGGGTTCGATTCTTCTTCGGACCATATATTGTTCTTTGTTTTTATTCTATTGTTGATTATTTGTCATTTTTTTCCGAGTACTGTAAACATACCTCTTCCTTTGAATTGGTTCGCTGATTATCGCCTCGGAAGTTTCCCTCTACAGTAATATTCATTTATTATTGTCTTCTGCGTACAAAGCCCGTTTCCACTTTTCTTAATATGCTCATATAATCAATTACTTAAGATACAGGCGTAGGCGTTGATGTAGCTTTGTGACTCCAATCAGGTGAATGTCCTGGTAACTGCCATCACCTCAACCGTCATGCTGCTCGTGGTCATAACGTATGCATCTCTGTCTTCTTTGACTATTCTGCCTGCCGAGCATGTTGTAAATGCTTATGCGCTCCTTTGGAGTCGTATCCGTCTGCATAGATGACTGTATCTAGGAATTTGGTGTTATCCAAGAAGAGGGCGTTAATCTCCGCATCGAGAACGACTGAATTCTGATCCCTGCATTTCCTGTCGAGTGTGACAATAAACGAGAATGTGCCCCTGAATGATGTAGGCACTGGGTCCACTCTTCGCTAGTGATGGTTGTAAATCCACAGACCTATTTGATAACATCTGCCCAGACCACACACGATTTTTCTCTTTTTAGCTTGTCATATTTCTCTGTGTTGAGATCTTGGTGCAATGGATACTCTTCATCTGCACTTATGTTATTAGAATTGTTTCTACCAATATAGCTCTTGAGTTTCTACGAGCACACGTGTTGGAGTAGAAGGAAAAAAATGGAAACATTCAGGAAAACTTGTAAAGAAAAAGGTGCTGCATTTTCTAAATTTTCACCTTGCAGAGTACAGTAAAGCTGCTTTTCAACTGTCACACTAAAGATATATTTACTCTTCGTCTACATTTCCGCCAGTACTATTTCGGGAGTCCTGAGGGATATTGAGTTCTACGTCCCAACCTTCTAATACCCTCAACCATTATCACGTGATGATACTGTAAGGTCTTCTATGTGGTTCCGCCATTGTAAACTGGTTGTGTCCTGATTTCTCCTTCCTTCTTTTATTGTACATTGTATGACATGTTGTTCGTACATCACGAATAATAAAGACCACTCATTTCATCCACCTGCTTGCTTATGTGTGTGGGAATAATACAAATTGTGTGCCCGGAACGAGCTGGGAATAATCTAAGACAGTGTGTAATTGTTATAGTTGTTGCTGTTGATAGAGAATCCGTTGCACAAAACTTTCTAGCGTGTCCCCGTGTTCAGATGGTCATTTTAAATTGTTGTTTGTCCTACATAATGTAGATTCGCATCAAAGAGACGTAGCCAGGTAGTTCTTTTTTGTGTTATATTTTCCCGTGTGAAAATGAATTTTGATGACTTTTAATAATGGTGTTGAGTGTGTCTTTAAAACGTTGCTTTTGTCCACTTAGTTGGCATTTACCTTTCTACAGCTCATCATATGATAATATTTTTGGCAGTCAGTAGTTCGGCATGCGGACTATATGGCCCGCCCAGCGGCTTTTGCTCTTTACATCTTAATTGTGTCAACGCTGGGGACATCAGCTCTATTCAAAATGACAGTTTCTGGGATCTTGTCTTGTCATTTGATGTTAACAAATTTCCTAAGGCAGACTGTGTCAAATTGATTTTACTTCGTTTGCGTGTTTACTTTACACTTTAGCTAAAATTAAATGAGTACCAGAGATATTTTCAAGGAAAAAAGGGCAGCGAGGAAGGGAACTAACCGCCGCAGCTCATGAAGTTTAGGCTTAGTACACTGAAGTCACTAATACTTCATTACCCAATGCAATTGTTGTATGGGACATATATTTACCTTTATAAGGGCTTACCGCTAGATGCAAGGACCTGGCCCAAACCATATTGCATGGTATGGGGGTGGTAAAAGGTGTAGAGATTGACAGAGGAGAAAATGGATGGATGATATCAACGGTTGGATGGGCTGGGGAAGGGGGGCGACATTCAAAGAAGCCGAGAAACTGACCCAGGAAAGTGAAGAAGTAAGAAAGATATTGAATTTTGCCAGCGTCCCAAAGGCTCCAAAGTGAGCTATTGAACTAGGGAGACAGAAAGGATGGGATATAGGGTACTCTCTTATCTTTTCATGTTAAAGAGATTTGAAGTTGTCGTACATGTTTGTAGGTTCATTATAATAGTATCCTGACTGTATCCTTAAGTACTGCAATAATTTCCCAGATGACAAAGTAAGACTCGGCTTAGGACTAATAAACGGATTTGAAGTACCTAATCTAGCTGTTATAAAGTGCAGCGTTTGAAGGATAATGCGTCAGTGCTCTTCTTAATAGAATTACCGTTCCAAACTCTGCGGGACAGTCAATTTGCATTTTATTAACCGTTGGATAGACTAAAGTGAGTCAATCAACCAATGATAATCTCATGTAAATTATGTTAGTTCAAAACTGATTGATTATCCTGAAGATTCAACATCAGCACACTCTCGACAATTCCATAGGTACTCAGCCCCATTGGCAGACGATGAAGGGTCTGCATGCTAATGACTTCTGTATCCGACTGTTTGAATATTCGCCTCAAACATTCTCTTATTCATGTTTTGTCACGAGTTTCACGTTCAATTTTAAATTCCTGCTGTCTGATGACAATTGATTCAGATCATCAACAGCAGCCGCATCCTCCAACCGGCGTGCTGTGAATTCTTACATTTCCTCTTCACTCATACTAGAAGAGAGTATGTACATTAGGCGAGTACGTAGCATCTGCGCTGTCGTTTTTGTGCTGCTCGTGCACCATCACAGATGAAGACGACTTGCTTGAGTTTGTAATTTTGTCTGTGGATGCCAATATGTGTGTTGATGTTGAGTCTTTTGCGTCCCTAGAATTATCTAGGAGAGTAGTAATAACGACATGTAACATAATGAGCAATCTATTTCACGAGTCTTTCTAGCAATGTTCAGCTGCCTGATCTGCTAGTCAACCATGAAACCCATAGCGTGACAGATGCAAACGAAATTGAATAAGCATTCCTTAGATATTAGGCTTCCAGAAAGATGGCTGAGTTGCCTTCGTTTTCAGAAGCCTCTAAGTATGGTACTGGTTTTCAGTGATACTTTCTGTTTGTTATTTATTCGGAAAGAACATGCGAGCGTAAGCGTTTTGTATTCAATGGAAGTCACTAGGGATCTTCACCTGTGCTTCCGATAATGGCATGCACGGAGATCGACTTCGTCCCCGTCATTAAGGGACTTACCGCCCATTCTCGGTAGGAGGCGCAGATACCGTAGGATATCGCAGATAAAAAAGACAGGTGGGAAACCGAAACATGAAGCAACAGTAGACAAACAGGAGATCGCCACTTTTGTTCTTTATTCCTTAAGGGGCGAGGTGGTGGCTTAGGGGAAAACAAATATTAACATCAGGAACAGTCAGTTCGAGAAATGCGGGGACTGTCAGTGGAGCGGATATGGGACTACTCGAATGCAATAAAATTGATTCCTGAAACGAATAGAATAGAATAACAAATAGGTTTAAAACAGGTTATGATATGTTAACCCGCCGCATTAACATCATTGTTTTCTTACTTCTTTCTGTTAGTCCTCTTTGACCGCTTCGGGTGTCGAGAGAGATACAACGTTTGTATTCATGCTAGTCATATCCATTTATATCAGATGCTGTTGTAGAGTTTATTTGATGTTGTCACCCCAACGTAGTCTTGGTCTGCCTCGTTCGGTGTGACCTATTCCTTGTATGCAGACTAGTATGACATGTCTAGACATTCTCTCCAAGTGATAGAAATATTTTATTTTAGAAGTTTAGGTTAGCTGCCTCCGCAACCCTGACCAAAACCTGTTGGGTATGACCCGATGCAACAGATCATGCAATACGTGCCCTTTCGTACTACAGCCTCACAAAGTCTTTTTCCTAAATTGTCCTTTCGATATCCAGAAAAGCTTTAAGTGTATTTCCTGGAATCTGATATACACCATAATCAGCAAACGTTGTCTCAAAATATATATTGGTCATACAAGGCTTCGCCTATGAGACAGCATTGTAAACCTTTATATGACAACAAACATGATTCTGGCACTCCTGTCTCCTCCCATTTCAGATTGTCAAGAGATGATACCTCTGATGACTAACTATCTTTGATGTTCCAGACATCATCTCTTGTTCCTCTGATACCCATATCCGGTACGCGTTGGAGAACTGACCCATAGTCCGCTTTGTCCAACCGAGAGGATTAAGCTCTATACACTTGTGTCTTTAATCACTGGTCTACCCTTCATTTATTTCAAGTGTCCTATCACTATTCCTCCCTGCGTTATCTTTATTACCTCTCTTGCTCTTCTTTCCTCTTGCCACTCATTTTCCTCCCTGCGTTATCTTTATTACCTCTCTTGCTCTTCTTTCCTCTTGCCACTCCTTTTCCTCCCTGCGTTATCTTTATTACCTCTCTTGCTCTTCTTTCCTCTTGCCACTCCTTTTCCTCCCTGCGTTATCTTTATTACCTCTCTTGCTCTTCTTTCCTCTTGCCACTCCTTTTCCTCCCTGCGTTATCTTTATTACCTCTCTTGCTCTTCTTTCCTCTTGCCACTCCTTTTCCTCCCTGCGTTATCTTTATTACCTCTCTTGCTCTTCTTTCCTCTTGCCACTCCTTTTCCTCCCTGCGTTATCTTTATTACCTCTCTTGCTCTTCTTTCCTCTTGCCACTCCTTTTCCTCCCTGCGTTATCTTTATTACCTCTCTTGCTCTTCTTTCCTCTTGCCACTCATTTTCCTCCCTGCGTTATCTTTATTACCTCTCTTGTTCTTCTTTCCTCTTGCCACTCCTTTTCCTCCCTGCGTTATCTTTATTACCTCTCTTGCTCTTCTTTCCTCTTGCCACTCCTTTTCCTCCCTGCGTTATCTTTATTACCTCTCTTGCTCTTCTTTCCTCTTGCCACTCCTTTTCCTCCCTGCGTTATCTTTATTACCTCTCTTGCTCTTCTTTCCTCTTGCCACTCCTTTTCCTCCCTGCGTTATCTTTATTACCTCTCTTGCTCTTCTTTCCTCTTGCCACTCCTTTTCCTCCCTGCGTTATCTTTATTACCTCTCTTGCTCTTCTTTCCTCTTGCCACTCCTTTTCCTCCCTGCGTTATCTTTATTACCTCTCTTGCTCTTCTTTCCTCTTGCCACTCATTTTCCTCCCTGCGTTATCTTTATTACCTCTCTTGCTCTTCTTTCCTCTTGCCACTCCTTTTCCTCCCTGCGTTATCTTTATTACCTCTCTTGCTCTTCTTTCCTCTTGCCACTCATTTTCCTCCCTGCGTTATCTTTATTACCTCTCTTGCTCTTCTTTCCTCTTGCCACTCCTTTTCCTCCCTGCGTTATCTTTATTACCTCTCTTGCTCTTCTTTCCTCTTGCCACTCCTTTTCCTCCCTGCGTTATCTTTATTACCTCTCTTGCTCTTCTTTCCTCTTGCCACTCCTTTTCCTCCCTGCGTTATCTTTATTACCTCTCTTGCTCTTCTTTCCTCTTGCCACTCCTTTTCCTCCCTGCGTTATCTTTATTACCTCTCTTGCTCTTCTTTCCTCTTGCCACTCCTTTTCCTCCCTCTATACTCATTTTGTTTTCTTCTTACCCTGTGGGAATCGTCATTTATTTTTTTTAATTTTGTCCCCAATTTTTCATAGTTTGCTTCCTTAGGTCTAATTAAATCGTATCAGCCCTGTTGTCTAGGGTCTTTTAACCAGATTCTACGTTAATCGTAGCCACCGTTTTTTCCCTCCATTCTTTCAGCCATCTTTAGAGCTGTCACGTTTTCTACTTTGGATTTTTGTGTTTAATGTGTTTAATTTGTTTTCTGTACCTGAGGAAGGTTTTTGCCGAAACGTTGTCGTTTGCCTTGTCTTTCTGTTACTCTAACTGCTCAATGTTATTGTATGTTTATTGTATATGTTTTCTGCAGTTAAACTCGCGGCCTCGCACAGTATTTAATATTTTCTTTTTAAATTTGATATCTGAGCTTATCTCCAACCATTTTATTTGTTGTCCTGACACATAATTCTGAGATGGGTCTAAGCCAACTCTTTTTTCTAATAACTTCGTTTCTGATTTTGTCCCTTCTCGTCACTCCTACAGTGTTTCTCAGTCTATCATTGTCAATAGTAATAATATAACATCGCAGAGACGCGATTCCACAAGGCCTATTTTTAGAACTCAGTAACACAAGCATACTCATTGTGGAAACTCAGCATCTCACGACTTACTTCTGTTGCAGGCTAAGTAGGGTTTTGGGAGGAGACATTTTGAAAAAAAGAAAAAGCCGAAACAAATAGCTAACGGAGAATGTTGGTTATTTTTTGCGGGGGAAGTGGGGTGTGTGGAGATATTCGAGAGGGGTACTATTTAGTCGGACTGAAATCTAATGTGGAAACTTGAACACAAATCACAGGGAAATGCGTTTTGTTTTTGTCACTAACATTCTGAATTTAACGTTTATTTTGTGGGTTTACTATTTTACCGAAATATGAAAAAAAGGTTCTGTTCCCATAACTTGTTACCAGATCTAAAATTAGGTCTGATATTTTCAGGTTTTTGAGCTGCCTAATCTCCCATGTCTACGCACCTTGTCTAGTTAGATATCGACTTAAGATAAATGAACGTGTCCTGAATACAAAATGCAATTCATACATCCACACGGTGCCAGGCGGCAATCAGACCGCTCTTAAGGATGAGGTTAGTTGTCATTACGTGGGGATCTACTATGTAACGATTCGGTCTCTCTGCTGAAGGAAATTTTATTATCAGATCTTCTGTCGTCATGTCTGCTCTCTCGACCTCATTACTGTGACCTACATTCATAAATAAACCTGAGAAGTGGGAGACAGGAAGAACTTTACATATTCCCAACCACAGTTTTCACTCAGTTGAAGGAAGATCTGCCAGATTTTTTTTTTTTAAATTACAAATTCCACAATTAAACTCTCTGTGGCAGCCGAGAGAAAGTAAAAGACAATAAAAGGAAAGCAGAATTCGTGTTGAAAGAATGTATAATAAATGTTGATGGAAGAATGTTTAATAAATGTTGATGAAAGAAGGCTTATTAAGTTATTGAGTTGTTTGCGGGTCATCATAAGTGCACTCCGAACATGTCCATAATTGCTTAGATCCCCACCTCAGCAAGTCTCGCAGTGTCCAGCGACAGATGACTCCAGTTCTGTGTTGGTTGATAAGTCTTCTTATACGCCCACTAATTTTCTCGTTTCTGGCTGTGTCCATCTCAACTCCCATCTTTTTCATTCGAAGGAGTGACGTGGATTTGTGGTTGTCGAAGTCCTGTGCTCTTCCCCACATCTCAGAGGGCACTCGGAGGTTTAATACATGTTTATGAAAGAATGTTTAATAAATATTGATGAAAAAATATTTAATAAATGTTGATGAAAGAATGTTTAATAAATGTTGATGAAAGAATGTTTAATAAATGCTGATGAAAGAATTACAAGAATCCATTGGAGCAGGTGGTGGATGGTGTTGTGGGAGTAGTGCCGGTTATGGTCCCCACTCTGCGATGGCAGGCAGAGGATCTCATGTATAGAGACAATGGCTGCGATCTCCGACTAATACGATAACTGTCAAGAAGGAAAGGAATGGCAAACTACCTTCTTATATTGCCTAAAATAATCATGACAAAGCACAACTTAATATCTACAGCTAACGACGTTAATGGGGACTCTACAGCCACCATCTCAGGTAAGGAGAATCATGTGCTATAGGTGATACCCGATCGTCATCAAGCTACTGTATACAAGATCAACAATAAAGATACACTAGAAATAGGAACTTGGAACATTAGCAGGACAATTTCAATTTATAAAACAAGGAGTCAGACAAGGCTGTGTTCTGTCGCCGGATTTGTTTTCACTTTTCAGCGATCATATCATATTATAAGATAAAATAAATACAATAATAGATAAAAAAGGAATTGAAGTCAACGGTAACAACATAAATAATTTGCGATATGCGGATGACACAGTCATAATAGCAGAGACAGTGAATGAACTACAAGAAATGATAGACATAATAATAAAAGAAAGCAACAAGAAAGGTCTTAGTCTGAATAGTAAGAAAACAGAAGTAATGGTTATATCGAAGAAACAATCATCACCATCATGCAGCATAAAAATAAACGAGACAAATCTGAAACAAGTGTAACGTTTCAAATACTTGGGCACAATCATAACATAAGATGGGAGATGAACAAGAGAGATAAAAAGCAGAATAGCTCAGGCCAAAATAGCATTTCAGAAAATGAAAAATATCTTATGCAACAAATCTATGTCAATAGAAGTGAGAAAGAGAGTTCATCGATGCTATATAGAACCAAATCTGACCTATGGAAGCGAATCATGGAGAGTAGACAAACAAATGAATTAAGACCACAGAGATGGGATTTCTCAGAAGAATGTTGAAAGTTCCCTGGACAGCTAAAAAGACCAATGAGGAAGTTCTCAAAGAGGCCAACACAAAAACGGAGCACCTAAAAACATCAGAAAGAATCAATCAACATTTTTCGGGCACATCATGAGAAGAGGAAAGTTTGAATACTTGGTTACAACTGTCAAAATAAAAGGAAAGAGAGATCGCGGACGACAAAGAGAGAAAATACTGGCTAGCTTGGTGTCATGGCATGAAAAACAGTCAACAAAAGAACTGATTATATGCACTGTAGATTGAAGATTGTGGAAGGACATGATCGCCTACGATTGCCGGTATGGCACACGATGATGATGATAAAATAATATTTAATAAATGTTGATGAAAGAATGTTTAATAAACGTTGATGAAAGAAAGTTTAATAAATGTTGACAAAGGCACTGAAGTGTAAAGTATTGAACTGTAGATGTTTCTGATTTTATTTCTGCTCCTTATGAATTGTATCATCTTATCTTTATTACTTCGGACATTAAAAATAAATAAATAAATAAGTAGAAGATAAATAATAATGTCATTTGTAAACCATATCTACATTATGGCTTTATTTATTTACTTTTTAAAGAAGGTATGATTTTGTGATCGATCTGATCGTGTGCAGCGTCAGTTGACGATAACGTTTCCTGACAATACAAATTGATTCATGCTTTTAATGGGCTCTAGAATTTGATTGAGAAAAGGCAAGCAAGTAGAAGTGTATAAACACACTTGGCAGGGGGCGTTACGGATGAAGACATTTATCATTAAAGGACATTTGTCTGAAAGGAAATTTGGTTGAACGAACATTCTATGGTACAATTGTCTTTAAACCAATATATGAATATTTGAAGAGGCAACAAAGACATTTATAAACCAAACCAGCAACATATGTAACATCATGTAAGATTTTGACTGAGTTAAAGTCGGGGACCAAAGTGTTTTTATCAAAGACAATAATGTTAGGCATTAATTTCTTTCTTGTCTTATGGAATGTTTTGGTTAATTAAAACAATTCTGTTACTGCTATGTTTTAATTTATTCGTGTATATTATTACATGTTTCTTTCTTCAATAAAACAAAAATTCGGCTTTTATTGTGTGGATGTCAATGTACCTGGTGGAGGCGAAGGCCGCCTCACAGCTGCAGAGCTGTAAGTTCTCAGCGACCCATAGTTGATGGCTTGCGCCAGGAACAGTGAACCATAACCATCCAGGCCCTGCTCCACCTCTCCGTGGTGCCTCTCGCAACAGACTAACCTGTCTAGTCTGGCCAAGCGAGTAGGTATGAAGAGAGAAGACAACCCGATGCTCAAAAATATCGTGCTGAAGTCGGATGCGTTGGGCCGAAAGGCGCAAATATCACAATTATACTGTAAAGCAACAACACAACATGACACGCCCAATTAACGTCCTTTCAAAGGCGGATGACGAAGAGGTGTACTTCTTTAGTCATCGAGCGAACGCATGCAAGCCTAGTCGGAATTTATATTTAGGATGAAAAAAAAAGGAATCGCTGAGACGGCCTAGACCAACCAATAATGTTAATCCTATCATTCTAAAATATACCGATTTGATAATACTCAACTAATTTTAATGCCATGAAAAATATACTAACATCAAAACAAATAACACCAGGGCTAAAACTAAGAATAGTAAAATGTTACATCTTCTCTATATTCATGTATGTTGCAGAAACAAGGATACTAGACAAGAAAATAGAACAGAAAATTAAAGCTTTTGAAATGTTGATTTATAGAAGAATAGGTAGAATTGGATGGAAAGAAAAGAAAACAAACGATGAAGTTTTAAAACAACTAAAAATGAAAAGAGAACTACTAAACACAATTAGAACAAGACAAATGAAAATTTTGGGGCATGTTAAGAGACACAACAGACTAATAAAAGTAATATTGGAATGGAGAATACAAGATAAAAGAGGCAGAGGCAGACCAAGACTAACATGGACGAGTAACATCAAAAGATGGACAAGTCAACCTATGACAATCTGCACCATCAAAGCAAGAGACAGAGTGGAATGGCGCTCCATGGTAGCGAACCTTCAATGCGGAGACGGCACTCATTGATGATGGTGAATTCTCAACATGTTGCTACAGTTTTATCACAGTATTATCACAGTATTATCACAGTATTATCACAGTATTATCACAGTATTATAACAAGTACATTACCTCAAAAATCATGTGCCGAAGGACTATACAAATTATGGACACTAACAGTATATCCCCAATACGCCACTTTGCGTGACGGGACACTTTTTTTTTACAATAATGTCACGTATTAAAATTAACTAACATTATGCAGACATAGAATAGAAAAGTGGAAGTGAATGGTAGCTGCCACGCTCTATGTCGTGTGGACAATCCATTAATCATCATATGTCAAAGCGGCTGGTGCGGACGATCATGTGTTTTGTATCAACAGTGCATCACATCAATTCTGTTGTTGATTGTTTCCCATGCCAAGCTATCTAGTATTTTCTATATTTATCGTCTGCGATTTCTTTTTCATTGTATTTGCCAAATGTAACCAAGTACTTCAACTTTCCTCTTCTCAGTATGTGCCCGAAAAATGTTGATTGCTTCTTTCTTATGCTTTTTTTAGGAGCTCCCTTTTTGTGATTGCCACTTTGAGAATTTCCTCATTGGTCTTTTTAGCTGTCCAGGGAACTTTCAACATTCTTCTGAGAAATCCCATCTCTGTGGCCTCTGATCATCTTTTAATTTGTTTGTCTACTGTCCATGATTCACATCCATATATCAGAATTGGTTCTGTATAGCACCGATGAACTCTCTTTCTAATTTCTATTGACATAGATTTGTTGCATAACATATTTTTCATTTTCTGAAATGCTATTTTAGCCTAAGCTATTCTGCTTTTTGTTTCTGTGGTGCATCTTACATCTGATGTTATTATTGTGCCCAAGTATTTGACGCGTTGCACGTTTTTGACGCGTTTTAGATTTGTCCTGTTTATTTTTATGTTGCATGGTGGTGACGATTGTTTCTGCGATATGACTATTACCTCAATTTGCTTATTATTCTGACTAAGACCTTTTTTGTTGCTTTCTTTTACTACGTCTATCACTTCTTGTAGTTCATTCACGGGCTCTGCTATTAAGACTGTGTCATCCGTATATTGCAAATTATTTATGTTGTCACTGTTGACTTCAATTCCTTTTTTGTCTAATTGATCTCATAATAATTTCGCTGTAAAGTGGGAACAAATCCAGCGACAGAGCACAGTTATTTCTGACTACTTTCTTTGTATATTGGAACTGTCTTGTCTGGTTGCTAATTTTTATGGCTGCTGTTTTTTGCCTGTACATGTTGTTTAAAATTCTCAGATTCTTGCCATCAATGATTAGTTTCTCCAGCATATTGATTATTTTCACATGCTTTACTTTTTCAAATTTTTTAATGTAGTTTTATAAACACACACACACACACACATACGTATATACATATATGTAGATAACTTTAGACATGTATCTCCATAGCTCTATCACTGTTCTCAGGATGTATATTGTATTGTTGGTGTCCTTTCCTTCCTGTGATACACATTGTTCCTCACTTGTTTCTGGTTCTATTTTGTTCCTTACACCTCTATGATGATTCTACATACTATTTTGGCCATGAGACTAGTAATGCGATTGACTTCGTAATCAGTGGCGCTCGACCTCTCTGGCATGGCTACACAGATAGATTTTAGCAGATCTTCGGTTATGTTTCCAGTGTTTTATATGTCATTGACTAGTTTTGTTATGACTTGTACCCCCAGCTCTCCTAATACACCCAACTCTATGCTTGCTATATTATCGGGACCTGAAACTTTGCTTCATTTCATGTATTGAATTTCCTCCACAACTTCACTCTGCCTTAATGGTGGTCTTGTGTCTCTGTTTGAATTGTTTAACTCTGGTCTTTCATCATCATAGAGTTGACTGATATATTTTGCCCATCTTTCCATTATATCTTTTTATTTCCCAATTATTGCATTTCCTTCCATTGATTTCACACATCCTTAAAGTTTCTTTACATAATTCATTTGTAACTGATTGTGCATAAATGTTGTGCCTTTCTTTGGTTGTTTTTCCATTTCTTCACATTTCTACTTTAACCATCCTTCCTTTGCTTCTCTGCATTTGTTTTGGATTTCTTTGTTCAATCTTGTGTATGCCCGTTCTTTTTTCTTACGTTTTCTTCTTTTGTCCATTAGTTTTAATATTTATTGCCATCCATTTCTTTTTGTTATATTCTTTTAGTCACTGGTATTACTTCTTTTAACGTTTGTTGAATCAATTGTTTGAGCATTTCCCACTGCTCCTCTGTGTTCTGCATTTTCTCAAAGAAAATATTTATATTTTGTACTATTATGTTGACCTTATCACTCATGTCTATACACT
Organism: Megaustenia siamemsis; assembly: GCA_032433765.1. Taxonomy (NCBI): domain Eukaryota; kingdom Metazoa; phylum Mollusca; class Gastropoda; order Stylommatophora; family Ariophantidae; genus Megaustenia; species Megaustenia siamemsis. Next base: position 60,096,987 of record JAVIAB010000050.1, on the reverse strand, counting down.
CTAAGAATATATAGTTGTAATTTCATATTTCGTGGTGATTTCGGTGCCTTCCTCAGTTGTATTCTCAGTTTTCCAACTACTAGTGATCATGTTCCCTACAATATAACAATCGAAGAGATAAATGCATTAGGAGAGCTGGGAGTGCAAGTCATAACAAAACTACTCAATGACTTATATAACACTGGACACATACCTGAAGATCCACTAAAATCGCTTTTGTAGCCATACCAAAGAAGTCAGGCGCCACTGATTGTGAAGACCATCGCACTATTAGTCTCATGAGTCATATGACTAAAATATTACTAAGAATCATCATGAAACGTGTAAAAAACAAAATAAAACCGGAAATAAGTGAGGAACAATGTGGATTTGTGGAAGGAAAGGTCATCAATAATGCAATATACATCTTAAGAACATTGATAGAAAGATCTATAGAGGTAAAGAAAAAGATATATATATGTGCTTTATAGACTACACTAAAGCATTTGACAAAGTAAAGCACGTGGAAATAATAAATATGCTGGAGAAATTAAACATTGATGGCAATGATCTGCGAATCATAAAAAAAACATGTACTGGCAACAAACAGCAGCTATACGAATTAACAACCAAATAGGACAATTCCAATATATAAAACAAGGAGTCAGACAAGGCTGTGTTCTGTCGCCGGATTTGTTTTCACTCTACAGCGAACATATTATAAGATCAATAATAGATTAAAAAAAAAAAGGAATTGAAGTCAACGGTAACAACATAAATAATTTGCGATATGCGGATGACAGAGTCATAATAGCAGAGACAGAGAATGAACTATAGCTTGTTTCATAAGTCGTGCCCAACTTTAAAAATCAATATCTTTTAAACCGCTTTTTGTAATTTTTTCAAAATTTGCATGTATAGTTATAATGATTAGAACCCAACAGGGAATTAATTTCATTAAAAACAAACATTTGGTTATTATTATTGCTTATTTGATTTATATAAATTTAAAACGACCCATTGATGTAGTCAAAACTTAGTGTTTACAGTATTTAAGTTAAAAATAGCGATTACAAATCCATACACGCTCAAATTTACGATTTTGCACGCTTTCCGCGTGAGTTAACTGACACAATTTGACACTTGTAGTTAACACGAGACATTGTGTGTTCCATTTCCGTTAATTCAGCGGCGTAACGTGGAACAATAACATTTATCATGAGTCTTAAAATGAAATTCTGCAGTTTACAAAACATCGCAATAAAAATGTATGACTATTTTTGCAAAGAGGCTAAACGAGGAAGATTATTTAATTCTTTAGAAAACCCTGAGAATAGGACAAGACACATTTTGGATTTATCTAAACGGTCATTTAATCGCTGGATTCAAGCACGTGACCGTCAATGTTCCAAATATACAAAATCACAAGGAAGAGCAAAAATGTTGGATAATTTCGACAGTGCACTAGAAGTGAAATTCGCAAAATGTTGGGTATGAATGAAACTGTTACAATAAGAAAATTAAAAGTATCGCTGAAAAAGAACAACAGTATTGAAATATCAAAGTCTACATTATGGAGGAATGTGAGAGCTGCTGGCTTTACATTCAGAAAGTATTCCAATGGACGAAACATCATCTGTGAGAAGCCACATATAGTAGTCATGAGAAGCAAGTACTTACGTGAAGTAAAAGAGGTGCGCAAGCAAGGTTATGATATTGTGTACTTGGATGAAACATGGATCAATGCTCACCACACTAACCAAAGGGAATGGCAGTCATCAGATGGAAAGATTAAGAGATTAATACCTAGCAGCAAAGGACAGCGCTTGATAATTGTTCATGCAGGTAGTCGACAACATGGACTAATACAGAATGCAGAGCTCATTTTTCTTTCAAAATCCATAGACAATCGGGATTATCACTCTGAGTTGAATGGTCACATATTTAGACATTGGATTGAAAATTCTGTTCTCCCAGCACTAGATCGACCATCTTGCCTAATAATGGACACTGCAGAGTACCACAACATTGTTGCACTTGAAGATAAAGTCCCGACGTCATCCAGTACAAAAGATGCTATTAAGATATGGCTCACAAAGGAACACATACAATTTAATAACATGTACTTAAAACCTGAATTACTATCTCTAGTAAAGCAAAAACAGAGGACAAAGATTTTTCAAATAGATAAGATTATCCAAGAGCACGGTCATATAAGTTTGAGGCTGCCACCTTACCATGCTCATTTAAATCCAATAGAACTAATCTGGGCAAAATTAAAAGGACAAGTGGCAGATGAAAATACAACATTCAAAATATGCGATGTGAAGACTCTTGCTAATCTCGCTTTATTAAATATAGACAAAGATTATTGGGCTAAATGTGAAGACCACGTCTTAAAACAGGAAGAGGAATATTGGAAAAATGATGGTTTGTGGAATGTTCAACCCCAAACAGTTATTAATCTTTTAGACTCGTCTGATTCAGAATGAAAGTATATAGCCCCCACAATGTTGGCCCCTATATTACCTTAAATTATTTCAACAAACGGTCCTTTTCAGGACCACACAACTATGAAAATTGGACATACAGGTATACCTTGATATTATTATCGTCCGTCCTCGAACTGAGCAGACAATAATTCTCCTGGTGTTTTGTTTTATCCAGTTATTTCCCCATTACGGCCACGCCTTTACCTAGTGAAAATTAATCGTAGACCAGCAACTACGGTAATTTCTATTCTTTAGGGCTTCACAATTTACAATTTTGACAAACATCAAAGAAATATCGCCGCTTTAAGAAAACTGCAGCTGCAAGATATTTGTTAAATATACATTTAAAGGGTCTTTTGCATTCTAATAACATTTGGAAAATTTCAAAAGTATTTAACAAACGGTTAGAGAGTAATAGCGTTTTGAAGTTGGGCAAATGGTTTGAAACGAGCTATACAAGAAATGATAGACATAATAATAAAAGAAAGCAACAAGAAAGGTCTTAGTTTGAATAGTAAGAAAACAGAAGTAATGGTCATATCGAAGAAACAATCATCACCATCATGTAACATAAAAATAAACAGGATAAATCTGAAACAAGTGCAACGCGTCAAATACTTTGGCACAATAATAACATCAGATGGGAGATGAACAACATAAATAAAAAGCAGAATAGCTCAGGCAAAAATAGCATTTCAGAAAATGAAAAATATCTTATGCAACAAATCTATGTCAATAGAAATGAGAAAAAGAGAGTTCATCGATGCTATATAGAACCAATTCTGACCTATGGAAGCGAATCATGGACAACAGACAAACAAATGAAAAGACGATTAGTGGCGACAGAGATGAGATTTCTCAGTTGAAAGATGTTGAAAGTTCCCTGGACAGCTAAAAAGACCAATGAGAAAGTTCTCAAAGAGGCCAACACAAAAAGGGAGCTCTTAAAAAACATCAGAAAGAAGCAATCAACATTTTTCGGGCACATCATGAGAAGAAGAAAGTTGGAATACTTGGTTACAACTGTCAAAATAAAAGGAAAGAGAGATCGTGGACGACAAAGAGAGAAAATACTGGATAGCTTGGTGTCATGGCATGGAGAATAGTTAACAACAGAACTCATACGATGCACTGTGGATAGAAGATTGTTGAAGGACATGAACGCCAACGCCAACCGGTACGGCACATGATGATGAGTGATCATGTACTAAAAGTTGAAAAAATCCACATTTACCACAAAATCCAATGATTATCGACACATTTAGAGACAAATAAAATGATTATTAAGACCAAGGAATTCTTGGAGAAGACAGATAGAAGCAGTGATGAAGATGATGAAGAAGACATGGAATGATCTTAAAAGAATGGCAAAACACAGAACGACTTGGAAAGTGTTTGTTGACGACCTATGCTCCACTGGGAGCTAAAAAGGTAGTAGAAGAAGAAGAAGATGATTATTGACACATTTGTAGACATGGTAGTGCGCCAGATATATCTACCTCCCGAGAGTATTTCTCCTGCATTATTTTGTGCTGTTGATCTGGAGAATTAATTCGCTGCAGAGAATTAAAATGAGACCACCTAGCCAGAAAATGAAGTACCTATAAAAATACAACAAATAAATGTCATAATTAACAAATTTAATTGACAACAAAAATTAATTAAATGTACAAGCAATATATTTTATTTAAGTTTAATATGTATAACGTGTCTTATGATTTTTCGTAATAACATAAGCCTTAACGAATAAAAACTTCTATGTTATATGAACAAAATATCCAGGTTATAATTTGAGAAATATAAATAAAACGTAGATTTTTAATTTAACAAGAAAACAAATTGAAACATAAACTTTATTAATGACAACTAATTTAAAGCAACAGTATCCAAATAGTTAGGTAACAAAATATAATCCAATGGAAAAAATGAAGCAGAGATTGAGAGCAGGTGTTGCAAATTAAACCAGTTGATTGGTTCAATATTTTATAATAAATATGTAGTATGAAATTTTAAGAGACCGCTGTATTTCTTCTTCTAACTTTTCAGCTCCCTGTGGAGCATAGGTCTTCAACAAACACTTTCAAGCCGTTCTCTCTCCTGTCATTCTTTTAAAATCATTCAATGTCTTCCCCATTATGTTCACCTCCACCTTCATTGGTCTTTTACAAGAACATCTTGATCTTTAGCTTTGCCTTTTTACCTGGGGGTTTCGAAAGAAAAGGGCCTGTTGTGTAATTCTCTCAGTTGCCCTCCGCAGTGTGTGTCCTATCCAGCACCATCGTCATTGATGTACCTCTTTATCCACTGGTATCTGACTGGTACTTTTCCATAATTCTATGTTAAGAAATCGCTGTACATCACAATATAAATAGTTAGTCTACTACTAAGGACAAGAGGTTAGGTTCTATACAGATCACAGTTCCTGGGTTAACCCAAACTAAAATGGGTACACGATTTTATCTTAGGGATGATGGGCTAGCATGATACCGACCACATCACCCATAAATGTGCCGTTGGACATTGACAAAATATTGGCACAGGCACCTTATTCTCCAGACACCTCAAGGCATGGGGCGAACCTTTACTATATACAAGTACTCTTGTCAAGTGTCCCCTCCTTGTTTCAATTATGATCGCTAAGTTAAATAAAATCGTCGCAACAGAAGTGAAAAGAACCCTCAACGTAACAAGAGAGTTCATCTGTGCTATATAGAACCAATTCTGACCTATGGAAGCGAATCATGGACAGCAGACAAACAATGAAAAGACGATGAGAGGCCACAGAGATGGGATTTCTCAGAAGAATGTTGAAATTCCCCTGGACATCTAAAAAGACCAATGACGAAATTTTCAAAGAGGCCAACACAAAAAGAGAACTCCTAAAAAACATCAGAAAGAAACAATCAACATTTTTCGGGCACATCATGAGAAGAGGAAAATTGAAATACTTAATTGCAATTGGCAAAATTAAATGAAAAAGAGATCGTGGACGACAAAGAGAGAAAATACTAGATAGCTTGGTGTCATGGCATGAAAAACAGACAACAGCAGAACTGGTACGATGATATAACTGAATAAATAAAGATATAACAGAACTGGTACGATTATAGAAGATTGTGGAAGGAAATGATTGCCTACGTCAACAGGTATGGCACATGATGATGAGTGTTTTCAACTTTTCTATCAATCCACCTGTTTCGTGTTAAGCATTTGTGTCGTGCTTTGATCTTTCTGAATTATCACATGGCCAAACCGTTGTATTTCTTCTTTCTTTAAGCATTGTATGGTGGTAATTATTTCTACCTTTTCTCTTAGTTCCTCATTTCAGATCTTATCTCTCAGGTTGTTTTCTGTCATTCGTCTAACACATTTCATCGCAGTAGTGGTTATTTTTCTTGTTGTTCTTGAGCCTAGAACCCAGGTCTGGCATTATTAGCAAGTAGCTTATAGATTAATGAAACAGCAGACATCAGGTTGACCACATTTACAAAATATGCTTTAAAATCGTAATCTATTTCTCTTGAAGCTAATTGCAACAAGGACTGAGGACAGCAATAGAAAGTATGCTTGTTACAAAGAAGGCTCTTACTGCCAAGATAATGTATACAGATGACGAGTTGAAAACAGCGATGCTTGACATGTTTGTGCAGTTAACCAACTCACTTTTTTCCTCTCTTAATCCAAACATTGTTGAACAGCTGTTGGCATTGAATGTAAGATGATTATGTTGAAAAGTGATGAAGCCATTTAATTACTGTGTTTTAGCCATATCTCAATTTAAAGAAATAATGAAGGTTACTTTATTTAAAAACCAAAATCGTATTTTATAAACACACAAATGGCTAACTATTACCGAGTTGGTTCAAACGTTAATTACTAATGATAGTTACACTTAACAAAAGACATTAACAAATTAACGTCCTTTGAGATTTCAAGCTCGAAGCAGCAGCAGGCCGGGAGAAATGTCAAGAAGCTAAAGGACCGGATCCCTTGCATGACGTGGGTTCATTATGGTGATCAGATTGTCTCCAGCTGCGAAGCTCTGTATAAAGAGTTTCCTATCACGTCCACATGAAAGTTAGAACATTTTTTTGTAAAAAGAACATGTCATCAATTTGAAAGTAAATTCTGACATCATGGAGTACGCGTCCCCATTTTGAAAACCGCTGTATTCAGTTCATGTCAGGCATGAGCTGGTTACTCGAAGAGGGTGTTCGTAAAAGAGATCAGATACAGAAAACAAGTTACCACGCAGAGTCCATCCCATAATTCATGGTTAATTTATCGTAACTAGCGGCCAGTTGTTATTTTCCTTAGAACAGTAGCAGAAGTTCAATGTCAGTATTTTCTTTTTTCTTAGCAGCCAATAGACGGTGAAAAAATGCTATTAGTACTGGTAACAAATTAATGATAATACTCATAACTATTTAAAACAAGAACCGCAGTGTACAATGCCTGAATAATTAGTATCCTCCTGTATGGTAGCGAATCTTGGACAACCTATTTAAAGCAGGAGAAAAAGCTAAATACATTCCATATGCGATGTCTGCGCCGTATTCTTGGTATCACCTGGAAGGATAAAGTGACAAAACGTGGGGGTCATGACTTGCACAGGCCTCCCGAATATCTATACGCTGCTCAAACAACGTAGGTTACGCTGGCTTGGCCATGTACACCTTATGAAAGATGGCCGCATACCACACAAAAAAAATTACCGACAACTGGCCGATGGTAAAAGAACTAGGAGGCGCCCAAAACTTCCATTTCTAGACGTATGTAAACGCGACATGAAGACTCTGAACATAAACCCTGCAGCATGAGAAGACTGCTGCAGAACGCAATCTCTGGAAACACACTCTAAAGGTTCACCTCAAACAAGAAGCAGACAGATTCATAGAGAAAAAGAGTTATTGAGTTATTAGCGGGTCGTCATCATTGCACTCCGAACATGTCCATAGGTGTTCAGATCCCCTCCTCAGCAAGTCTCGAAGTGTGCAGCGACTGACGACTCCAGTTCTGTGTTGGTTGATAAGTCTTCTTACATGGCCACTAAGTTTCTCGTTTCTGGCTGTGCCCATCTTAACTCCCATCTCTTTCATCCGAAGGAGTGACGTGGATTCATGGTTGTCGAAGTCCTGTGTCCTTCCCACTTCCCTGAGGGCATTGATAATGTCCGCCTGATCCATTGTCTGACCGTCCTCAAAATTAGCACAGCTAGTCCACATGTCCGCCCTTTCATTTCAACATAGAGAAAGAGAATACACGGCGAAAGAAAAGAAAAGAAAAAAAAACATTTATAGGGGTGCTGAACAATCCATAGTCAGCTATGACTTACGGAGGCTACTACTACTACTACTACTACTACTACTACTACTACTACTACTACTACTACTACTACTACTACTACTACTACTACTACTACTACTACTACTACTACTACTACTCATGACAGTGGTAATAAAGATAATGCTTACGTAAGTAATAGTAATACCGATATTACATATATCAGCTATTATATTGATGGTCTATATTGCATTTCAAAGTAATGATAGTAATGGCATCACTGAAGAAAGTGTTGATGATAATAATTATAGAAAATAACTGTGAAAATGACGATGATAACAATAACAATTATGAAATGAATGATTGCTAAATATCAGTCTTCTTCGTTATGACAGTGATTATTTGTTGACGATATTGCCAGTGCCAACAATAAAACATTATAATGGTGATGATGGTTGTGATGATAACATTTGTAATAACATTTAAATAACGGAAAATTTTCAGGGCAAATGACAGTTAAAATTAACGAATCTCCTGTTATTTCACAAGTCATCTCTCAGTTATTACTGAAAACACGCAATCACCCTAGTCGTTCTTGTTTCTACTGCTTGAGTCCTGTAGAGATGAAAAATGTGTCAGAAATGAAAGATATGTAATTTTTTGGCAATTTGTATAACTAATCATAACCAACGAACTACAATGTTTTACTTAACCTTAGTTTGTGTCAAACTTGATAGGAGGTTTCATGTGAGATTTGATGTGAGACCTTATGTGAGATTTGATGAGGTTTGATGTGAGACCTTATGTGAGATTTAATGTGAGATTTGATGTGAGATTTAATGTGAGACCTTATGTGAGATTAGATTAGATGTGACACCTTATGTGAGATTTAATGTGAGACATTATGTGAGATTTAATGTGAGATTTAATGTGAGACCTTATGTGAGATTTAATGTGAGACCTCATGTGAGATTTAATGTGAGACCTTATGTGAAATTTGATGTGAGACCTTATGTGAAATTTGATGTGAGACCTTATGTGAAATTTGATGTGAGACCTTATGTGAAATTTGATGTGAGACCTTATGTGAAATTTGATGTGAGGCCTTATGTGAAATTTGATGTGAGACCTTACATGAAATTTGATGTGAGACCTTACATGAAATTTGATGTGAGACCTTATGTGAAATTTGATGTGAGACCTTATGTGAGATTTGATGTTAGACCTCATGTGATATTTAATGTGAGACTGTATGTGAGACTTCATTTGAGATTTGATATTAGTGAATACAAAAAGAGTTCCTAAGTGTTATGTAGAGCCAGTTATAACATATGGATGGTAATCATAGACAATAGGACAACACACAAGGAAATCACTGGAGTCTATAGAAATGTGGTTTTACAGAAGAATTTTGAGAATACCATGGACAGCTAAGAAGAGTAATGAAAACGTTATGAAAGAAGCCAAAGCAAACAGAGAGCTATTTTTCAATATTAAGATGAAACAATCATAATTTTTTGACCATGTAATGAGAAGAGAACAGCTGGAATATTATTATTACAACTGGTAAATTTGAGGGACGAAGAGATAGAGGGAAGCAAAGAGAAAAGATACCAGACAGCTTAAAAGAATGGCTTGGCAGAAAGTCAACAACATAAATGATAAATAAATATCTGTCGTGATCGAAAGTTGTGGATAAACATGATCACCTACGCCAGCAGGCCCAGTACTTGATGATGATTATTGAATAAATATGATCATTCTTTCTCTCTTCTTTCATTTATTCTCTTGCTTGAGCCGTATAGTATCTCAGAGATGAGGATTGTGAAATTTTCTGACCATTGCTATAGGTAACCATAATCAACTATAGCGTTTCACCTACACTTAGTTTGTGTCAAACTTGATTGAAGATTTGATGTGATATGTAATGTCAGACCTGAAGTGGGACTTGATATTACACTTGATGTGAAGTTTGATATCTCTCTCTCTCTCTCTGCGTTCAGAACTCAATCAGAGTAGGATCCCAGACTCTCACAAGTCTGAAGTCTGCTGTCAGGTTAAGTGTGCTGATCGCCCCCACAGGCAGACAATTAAACAATTAGAGTCTGCCAGATCCACTCACACAGTTTGAAATTTGATGAAGATTTAATATAAGGCTTTATGTTAGATTTGATGTGAGAATGATGTGAGATTGATGTGAGACTTTATGTGAGGCTTGATGTGATATTGATGTGAGATTGATTTGTGGCTTGATGTGAGACTTGATGTTATATTGATGTGAGATTGATGTGTGGCTTGATGTGAGATTTGACGTGAGATTGATGTGAGATTTGATGTGAGATTGATGTGATGCTTGATGTTAAATTTGATGTGAGATTTGATGTGAGATTGATGTGAGATTGATGTGAGGCTTGATATGAGATTTGATGTGAGATTGATGTGAGACTTGATATGAGATTTGATGTGAGATCGATGTGAGACTTGATATGAGATTTGATGTGAGATCGATGTGAGGCTTGATATGAGATTTGATGTGAGATTGATGTGAGGCTTGATATGAGATTTGATGTGAGATTGATGTGAGATATTTGATGTGAGATTGATGTGAGGCTTGATATGAGATTTGATGTGAGATTGATGTGAGGCTTGATATGATTTGATGAGATGATGTGAGGCTTGATATGAGATTTGATGTGAGATCGATGTGAGGCTTGATATGAGAATTGATGTGAGATTGATGTGAGGCTTGATATGAGATTTGATGTGAGATCGATGTGAGGCTTGATATGAGATTTGATGTGAGATCGATGTGAGGCTATGAGATTTGATGAGAATTGATGTGAGATTGATGTGAGGCTTGATATGAGATTTGATGTGAGATTGATGTGAGGCTTGATATGAGATTTGATGTGAGATTGATGTGAGGCTTGATATGAGATTTGATGTGAGATTGATGTGAGACTTGATATGAGATTTGATGTGATATCGATGTGAGACTTGATATGAGATTTGATGTGAGATCGATGTGAGGCTTGATATGAGATTTGATGTGAGATTGATGTGAGACTTGATATGAGATTTGATGTGAGATCGATGTGAGGCTTGATATGAGATTTGATGTGAGATTGATGTGAGGCTTGATATGAGATTTGATGTGAGATTGATGTGAGGCTTGATATGAGATTTGATGTGAGATTGAAGTGAGACTTGATATGAGATTTGATGTGAGATTGATGTGAGACTTGATATGAGATTTGATGTGAGATTGATGTGAGGCTTGATATGAGATTTGATGTGAGATTGAAGTGAGACTTGATATGAGATTTGATGTGAGATTGATGTGAGGCTTGATATGAGATTTGATGTGAGATTGATGTGAAGCTTGATATGAGATTTGATATGAGATCGATGTGAGACTTGATATGAGAATTGATGTGAGATTGATGTGAGACTTGATATGAGATTTGATGTGAGATTGATGTGAGACTTGATATGAGATTTGATGTGAGATAGATTGGGACTTGATATGAGATTTGATGTGAGATTGATGTGAGACTTGATATGAGATTTGATGTGAGATTGATGTGGGACTTGATATGAGATTTGATGTGAGATTGATGTGAGACTTGATTTGAGATTTGATGTGAGATTGATGTGATGCTTGATGTGATATTTGATGTGAGATTGATGTGAGATTTGATGTGAGATTGATGTATGGCTTGATGTGAGATTTGATGTGAGGATTGATGTGAGATTTGATGTGAGATATGATGTGATGCGTGATGTGAGATTTGGTATGAGATTTGATGTCAAATTTGCTTCGTGATTTGATGTGAGACTTGATCTGAGACTGAATCTTCTGATACTGATTTATAATGCTCTCCATATTCATATAAAATATAATTTAAGCAAATCAAGGTCTTAAAATTATGTAACATTCTTTGTAAATAATGTCACTTGAGAAAACGACTAAAGACAAACCACAGTGACAATCTATGTTGTAGACCGCATGATCTTAGGGCATGAAGATTAGTCAGTGACTAAAGATGGATTGCTGAGGAAAGTTAGTTATCATTTAATAAAAAAAATATTTTGCGCTGCCTAGATGGAGAATACATAATAACAGAACTCATATCCTGTTTAGTATAGTTTAGTTTAGTTTAGTTTGGTTTAGTTTAGTTTAGTTTGGTTTAATTTAGTTTAGTTTAGTTTAGTTTAGTTTAGTTAAGTTTAGTTTAGTTTAGTTTGGTTTAGTTTAGTTTAGTTTACTTTAGTTTACTTTAGTTTAGTTTAGTTTAGTTTAGTTTAGTTTAGTCGACAGGTCATCCTCGTTGCACATCGAACAAGCTCTATCTATGTGCTCAGATTTCCTCTGAAGTATATCACTCAAAATATGCGACTAACGACACGGATGTTGTGTTAGTTGACAAGACTTCTTTGGCTAAATTCTTGCACTCTGTTTATAGTCGTAGATTTAGGTAATTTTGTGAGTGTTTTATAATTTTGTAGTCCAGCGTCCATGAATGCAAACGTCTGAATGCTCCATTGCCCTTCCGCACTCAACATCAGAAACTGGCAAGTCTGTCAGCAGCTCATTGCCTCTTACATGTCCCGTGCCCTGACACAAAAGTGAAGCAGACTTTTGTTAAACTTGACCTACCCATAACAAGTCGAGCCCAGCATATACTTAAGTAGTAAAGTAAAGAGCCCCCGTTACGCCAAGTAGCGTATAGGGAATATGGTGTTAGTGACCATAAATTTTACAGACCTTCGGCACATGATTTTTGGGGTAATGTGGTCGGTATTACGCCCGTGCCGCATTACTTTCCCAGAAAAATCCGGTACCCATTAAAGGCTGGATGAACCCAGAAACCATCGGTTGGGATCGAACCCTACCTCTTGTCCTTTGTAGTCCAGTTCACTAGCAGCATATACTGTAGTTCTAGTTAAATTACTTGATTGCATAGACCTTGAAATATTGCCGTGATAAGGTTGTCAGGTCTTACGTTTTTCGCTGAAGATTTACGTTTCTTCATTACATTCGACAGCTTACGTCTTTCTTTTTCCCGAAACCGATTTCTTACGTTTTTTTCCCTCCCATCCACAAAATTATTGGATATTTTAAAATTCGCAAGAAATTGAAATCTTCACCATTTTTGTTCATGGCTAACAATATTTCATTCATTGTTAATTATAATAAGAAATAACATGTAATTAATGTAAAAAAAATTGATTTTCAATGCTCTATTCATTTTTACCAAATTACAAAGTGTACTTTTTATGATATGGTGTCACTATGCTTTTCTTTCTAGCTTTCAATAGGATCTGGTAGCGGATAGCCTCAATTAGTTCTAAATTTAGTTGTAGTAGTAACAGTGGTAGTAGTAATAAGTATCACTAATAGTAAGTAGATTACATCACGTCTAGTGCCAGTGCCATTACATGAAGTATTATAAATGGTTTACGACGAATCTTAAAAAATCGTATTTTTTTTCTGACAAAAACCGGGAAATTGGACTCTTTTTTTGAGAAAAACAGATAATGTTCTGTTTTTGTTTATCTGCCAGAAGCCTAGCAACTCCGACTACAGATAAAACAATGTAACCTCCTTTTTAGAAATTGGTAAATGACATAGAAATGTAAAATATAAGAGTATTAATTCCGATTTATAATTGAACAAATGTCACATTTATCCTTCAGCTTTGCATAGATCATGTCCTGTGTCTGTCTGGTGTCCATCTGACGTCTACTCCTGTCATTCGTTCTTAGAAAAACGGCAAGTGGGCGTAGATGCGTTGTCTGCAGCATAAATTGCGATAGCTACGTCTTTCGCCAAGTACATCCGACTTCAGCATAACGTTTTTGTATACCATGTTGCCTTTCATCTACGGTTAATACCTTCTTCGCCAGACTAGTTACTCCTTGTCTACGAGGATCATGTCCTGCATTACCAGAACGGAACTTTGACGATTTATGAACACACTAGAAGGCAACTTTGCGATGGCATAATACAAGAATTGTGAATAGTGTCCGTGATCGATAAAACGTGTGGGAAACTTTTATTGTCATAGGAAGACAATAATTTTTAAACATTTTAACCAAGGACCAAATAGAAGGAAAAAAAAAGGCAGGGGAAGATAACCACAGAAAATACTCTAGACACTTTAATGGTTTGCCATTGAATACGATCAATAAAAGAACATATATACATGAACATTAATATGAGTGGGAATATTATCGTACATGAATAGGTGCATAAATATTATCATCTATACCCGTAGTTATGGGACTTTATGTTTATGATAGTTTTAAGGAAATGCCATAAATAAAACAGGAATCGATATAAAACGACACAAAATGCGTGCGACTTATGAAAGTTAGCTATAGCGTGCACAGAGATAATGAAACCGCTGTCAGGAATCACATCCACAAAAAGAAAGACGTTTTTTTTTTAGAAGAGAACATTCCCTTTTACTTCATTTATGTTCGGAGGCTTTTAAATCATGCTACTTTTACTAATAGCAAAATTGCAAATGTGTTATAGAATATAGAAAGTCATAGTACAGCGAAACCAAACTATGGCGATATGAGAGAGGGAGATTATTCGAAAGGTCTTTAAAACCATTATGTTTGTCCAGATCATGTCAACGCGGTTTCGAATCACCATAGGGTGAAAATGTTTCATCGGTGAAATTAAAATTGTTCGAATACCTTGAGACGACAGCACGGTGTGTGTGGCCTTGATTGTCCAGTCGTTTAGTACCAGCGAGCCGCGACAGCTCAGTGGTTAGTGTACTGGACTACACCAAGTACAAGAGGTCGGGTTCGATCCTGATCGACGGCTTCCGGGTTGACCCAGCATTAAATGGGTACTTGATTTCTTTCTGGGAAAGTAGAGCCGCACGGATGTAATACCAACCACATTACCACAAACAATCATGTGCCGAAGGTCTGTAAATATTATGGTCACTAACACCATATTCCATATACGTCACTTGGCGCAACGGGGGCTCTTTACTTTTATTTTTAATCTTTAGTCCCACCCCCTACCCCAAAGTCCACATTATAAAAATTAATGCCCTAAATTCGCAGATTGTTTCTCCCCTCGTCGCCAACGGCAGCAGAGGAAGGATAGAAGAGGAAGAAGAAGAATGCCCTAAAAATAATAAAGCTAATGAAAGAATGACAGTAATGTATAGTGGTCTATTAATAAATTTAGCAAATAAAATGCTGATTTGTTCTGTAAAGATCTTCATTATTGAAATTATCTGCACTTTCCGAGGCATCATAATTTCTATTGTTTTTATTTCAACTTAATGTGTAGAAGTTCGCATCATTATGTTTTTGTTGGTGTGACGAAGATGATGTTTAAAGAATCAGTTAACGGCTTTAAATCTTCTAGTAAAAAATAAATGCCTTAACGGTAAAGATACATTTCCCTCTCTCTCTCTCTCTCTCTCTCTCTCTCTGTCTGTCTATATATATATATATATATATATATATGTATGTATATATATAAATATATATATATATATATATATATATATATGAGAGATGTATCATTACTGTTTATGCATTTATTTTTGGCTAGAAGATATATATATATATAAAACCTATAGCATAATAAATGCCACATACAAAGCAGAGGAATATAGCAAACACTTAAGATTTCGGACACACGGTAGGGACATTACCACTATATTAGTTTTATCGAAAATCAGATTCAAATGTTTTGCATGACTGGCTAGATAGAAGACAAACCTGCAGGACGAGCATACAACGTTCAAATATTAAGACTACAATCCGAAGGAAGTCTCAGGAAAAGACATCATCATCATCAAGTACCGGCCCTGCTGGCTTAGGTGATCATGTCTCTTCACAACTTTCGATCTCGACAGTTATTTATCATTTCTGTTGTTGGTCTTCTGCCAAGCCATTCTCTTAAGCTGTCTGGTATTTTTTCTCTTGACTTCCCTTTATCTCTTCGTCCCTCAATTTTTCCATTTGTTACAATATGTTCCAGTTGTTCTCTTCTCATTACATGGTCAAAAAATGATGATTGTTTCTTTCTAATATTGGAAATTAACTCTATTTTTGCTTTGACCTCTTTCAAAACATTTTCATTACTCTTCTTAGCTGTCCATGGTATTCTCAACATTCTTC
This sequence comes from Megaustenia siamemsis, assembly GCA_032433765.1. Lineage (NCBI taxonomy): Eukaryota > Metazoa > Mollusca > Gastropoda > Stylommatophora > Ariophantidae > Megaustenia > Megaustenia siamemsis. The sequence goes on along the minus strand of JAVIAB010000050.1, from coordinate 60,081,070 downwards.
TGTAAAACCACATTTCTACATAATCCAGTGATTTTCTTTTTTGTTGTCCTATTGCCCATGATTCACATCCATATGCTAAGACTGGCTCTATATAACATTTAAGAACTATTTTTCTTGTTTCTATTGTCAAAAATAGATTGCATAGTATTTTTCTCATTTTTTGGAAAGCTGCTTTTGCCTGAGTCATTCTGCATCTCACCTCTTTTGTACATCTTCCGTCTGAGGTTAACAAAGTTCCCAAATATTTAAATTCATTTACCTGTTTTAAAATTGCTCCACTTGTCTTTATTTTGCACTGAGGTGATGTCTTTTTTTATCAGGAAAAGATGGACGGACGAAATAAGAGAATTGACAAGTCCAGCTACTCAACTAGCAATGTCCAGAAAGCTACATACACAAAATGTCTGTAAGACCTCACTGTACCTCCACAAGAACACAAGAAAAATTGTATTAGCTATACGATTTGATATCTCCCTATCCATTAGTCACTTGCAGTGATCACATCGCGTTCATTTTTTTTCCTTCCGTGCGTTGATTTCATTTCATTCACGATGCACGGAAGATGGAGGCACCAAGATGGACGCTTGTTTACGTTTGAACAAAGCCCAACGGCCAAGATCTGAATTTGCAGAATTTCGTTCATTCTCAATGGCGGCCGTTATAGTTTAGCTTTTACTAGAACAATGCATGGAGTATAAGCTCAGAACACAATCTTGTCGTGCTTTCTCCCTGCATCGAAGGTTGGCAATAATGGAGATTCATTTCACTCTGACTCTTGTGGACGCTGTCTTAAATTAACCAAATTAGTAAACAACCATGCGTCTCTCTCAATACCTTCAGCATAGAACGGCCAGAGTTCAAGGTCAACTAAGTAAGAAGGTCACAATCGAACAAGGTGTCCCACAAGGCGGAGTCTTGTCCCCAACACTATTTTTAATTTTCATAAGTGACATCGTGATGGACATTCCACCCAGGATACATTCAGCAATATAAGCAGATGATCTGGCGTTATGGGCTCGCGAGGAAAGTATGCCGGTGGCTGGTCCCAGGATGTAAGATGCCCTAGGTGAACTTGAATAATGGACGAACACCTGGTTCTTACCAATCAATGAAAAAAAAACTACATACACAATTTTCAGCCTATCAAGAAACACACTCTCTGCAAACTTGAAGATAAAAGACCATACTCTCCCTATTAACCAATACCCAACATATCTTGGCGTCACCATGAATCGCAGAATGACTTGGAAAAATCAGATAGACAGAGCAAGGAAAAAGCCAGAAAACGAACAAATATTATGAAGAAATTGGCAGGAAAGGACTGGGGGGCAGACCAGACAACAATATTTGGAAAGACTATACGTAGGAAGAGTCAGACCAGTTCTAGAGTATGGAGTCACAGCCTGGGCTATGGCTTCCAAATCACACCTTAGCAAAATTAACAGAACACAGAACCAAGCTGCCCGTATCATCACTAATGCTATGAAATCTACACCTATCATGACTCTAGAAACAGTAGCAGGTTTACAACCCTTAGATGACAGACGGATCACTAAAGTATTGCAACAAGCGGAGAAATATAGAAGGCTCCTTAGCCACCCCATGCACCAAAGAATAACTGGTTCCGGAATTGTACGACTAAAGAGGAGCAACTTCGCTGCAATTGCCAATGAACTAACTACTGGAGACCCAGTACTTTCCCAAGCAATATCGAAACCCTTGGGCCATTCTGATATGTCTCCTCATGGAAAGCATAACATACCAGAACTTAAGGAAAATATAACAGGAATCATGAAAAAGGCACCCAATCTGACACAGAAAGAAAACACATACACGATACCTACCCACATGACTATTGGTCCCACATATACACAGATGGCTCTGCTACAAATGCCACCAGAAATGCAGGGGGAGGTGTGTTCTTGACGCTGAATAATCAGGACGAGATCACCAAGTCAATCTATCTATTGACCTTTCGAGCCGTAACCGGCCCATATGGCGTAGACCAAGATACATCTACGTTTCAATAACAACATCGTTTTTACGATAGCGGCTTGTTAAACCTCTAATCAACGGTTATATACCAAGCCGGAGAAAAATAATTCCTCCATTCTGGAAACAACCGGAAACGATAACCAAGTCAATAGCTACTGGAAAATTATCAATCAACTTTAAAGCAGAAACTGAGGCCATCAGAGATGCTGCAAGACTGGCTACTAAACACAAAAATAACATGCACAATAAATTGGTGATTCTGACCGATGCACTGTCAATATTATCAGCTCTAAAAAACCCCAAGAACAATGAACTAGATGACTTGAGAACAAGCCTGGACCAACTATGCAATAACTTCCAGAGAGTAGTCATTCAATGGATACCATCACACTGTAATATACACCGGAACGAACGCGCAGAAAAATTAGCTAAAGAGGGAGGGAGATTACCACAAGAGAACCATCCGCTCAGTTATGATGAAGCCAAATCCATCCTCAATGGTCAGTTCCATGAAAAATGGAAACAAGAACACCCAAAGCACAACGAGAGTGACAAATACCACCAACTATCAAGGAGGGATCAAGTCATCATACTTCACCTACGTACTGGCCACAAAAGAATGAGAAACCACATGTTCACCAAATTCAAAATAGGTACAACCAACCTATATCACTGTACACTGGACAATATGACTATAAAACATTTTTCTACAGGATTGCTCCAAATACACAGACCTGAGAAGAGCAATGTGGTCCACGCCCACCTCCCTGGAAGAAAAACTATATGGAGCAATCGATTCGCTTAAACAGACAGTTGCCTTCATGAGAGTCTGGAATCCTACTCTGATTGAGTCTTGATCGCAGAGAGAGAGAGAGAGAGAGAGAGAGAGAGAGAGAGAGAGAGAGAGATAGAGAATGCACGGCACTATAACACAATAATTCGATTATTTGTTTTTAATTACTTGTTTACAGACCTGAGAAGAGCAATGTGGTCCACACCCACCTCTTTGGAAGAGAAACTATATGGGGAAATCGACTCGCTTAAAAAAAACAGCTGACTTCATGAGAGAATCTGGAATCCTACTCTGATTGAGTCTTGAACACACACACACAGAGATAGAGAGAGAGAGAGAGAGAGAGAGAGAAAGAGAGAGAGAGAGATTTCATTCACGATGTCAGGGATCAGCGAATTTGGTATTACTTTGAGTTAAGTACCGTTTTGTCTCGTCTCTTTGCTTTCGATTTGATCTAGCTATTGTCTCTAGTGATTCCCTGTAGAAGGGTCTTGGTCGCAACATCGCCTGTGATGTTTGATCTTTTCTTATTTATGCTTCAAAGCTGTCGTCATATCAATTTCTTGTTCACCGCCACCCTTATCGTCAGTTTTACCTCTGCCCCACACAATCCCCACTTTTTGAACCATGAATGATTGGAATAAAACACAATCATATATGTGTTAAACACCAATCTCTAGCTGCTTCACCCATATGTTAGCTTTAGTCCCAAAATAAAGGTACCCAAATGAGCAGACTTTTGTAGCACAAACAGCAATGGTAACCTCAAGCCAAAGAAACACATTGAATATTACTGTCTGAACAAAAGCGTAGCAGAAAGTAGCAGCAGTAGGCGAGGAAAATGTTTGCACACTTTTTTTTTTCGTTCGCCAGCTTTTACCTCTGACGAAGTTCCTAGAGACTAGGAACTGAATTTTGCGCGTTAATGCATTTTTCCCTGGCAGCTGTGGGCACAGGGGTCCCTCGCCGCACAGGCAGATAACTCCGTCTTCAGAGGTACTCATATTTTTTCCTGTCGATGAGTAATTGACGTTTCAAGCCGGGCCTCGCTGGTGGTTGCCGCAGAGAGAAATCGTAAATAAAAATCCCAAACGGTGTAGCCGGGATTTGAACCCACATCCTCTCTGTCTCGAGGCAAGACTCCGGCCTCTAGACCTACCAGTTCACCCAACACAGTTGTTGAAAACGTCTAAAATCTTTCAGATAGGTCATGGAAAGCTAGGGAAAGTCCTAAAAAGAAAGTTCAGTGCTGAAGATAGATGCACTGATCATAAGGTACAAAAGCACAATAAAGTGTTCGCATAATAATAGTGAGACTTCTATCTCCAGAGATAAATCGCCATAGTGGGTTACTCAATAACAGGCACGGCGTTTGTTATGGGGAAATAATCATATTCTAGAAAGTTGCAGCATCCACATATAGAACACATATAGTTTGCTGATGAGACAGACATTGGTGCTTGCTGTGTCTTCCTTCTTGCGTGTTTTCTTTTCTTGACATGTGTTTTTTCTCATTTCACCTCACATCTACATCCTGTTCTCTAGAGATGCGCGCCATATATGTCAATCTATGGCACATGTTTCCAGATTTTACTTTCTATATCAACCTGCTTCATATGGCACATGTTTCCAGATTTTACTTTCTATATCAACCTGTTTCATGTGGCACATGTTTCCAGATTTTACTTTCTATATCAACCTGCTTCATATGGCACATGTTTCCAGATTTTACTTTCCATATCAACCTGTTTCATGTTTCCAGATTTTGCTTTCTATATGAACTTGCTTCATGTGGCACATGTTTCCAGATTTTGCTTTCTATATTAACCTGCTTCATGTGGCACATGTTTCCAGATTTTGCTTTCTATATTAACCTGCTTCATGTGGCACATGTTTCCAGATTATACTTTCTATATCAACCTGCTTCATGTGGCACATGTTTCCAGATTATACTTTCTATATCAACCTGCTTCATGTGGCACATGTTTCCAGATTATACTTTCTATATCAACCTGCTTCATGTGGCACATGTTTCCAGATTATACTTTCTATATCAACCTGCTTCATGTGGCACATGTTTCCAGATTATACTTTCTATATCAACCTGCTTCATGTGGCACATGTTTCCAGATTTTACTTTCTATATCAACCTGCTTCATGTTGCACAAGCAGGTATGTCCGCGTGCCTGTCTCCAGATTAGTGTACATATTGTCTGTTGAATTCTGACATGTTCAATACGGGTTACGCTTCTCAAGCATCTTAAGCTAAATTACTACAGCAAGACATACAAGCTGAGTGCATTTACTGCCAAACAGCACTGTTCAGTAGACGACCATACCATATGATGTTGAGTTCTGAGAATGCATGCCTGGTTTGATTACAGTTTAGCTTTTATTTACGAGGGCATTATTTTACCACACTCTGTTTTTTTCATAAACCTAGAATTTGATGTTTTACCATTGCGTTGTTTTCTATAAATTTCGACATCGGGTGAAATGCTTTTAATTAGTGCTGGAATCAAGGAATATAAAAATATTGACAACTGCCAGCTGTGATGATGATGATGGTATTGGCGATGATAGTGGTAGTCGTGATGATTGTGGTTGTCATGATGATGATAGTGATGATAGTCGTTGTTGTTATGATGATGATGATGATGATGATGATGATGATGATAGTATCCGTAGTGATGGAATCGATGATGTTAGTGATGATGATGACGATGATGTTAGTGATGATGATGGTAGTGATGGTGGTGAATACGATGGCATAATTTTTGGTGGTGATTATGATGGTAATGATAGTTGTTTTAGAGGTGGTGATGATGGTGGTAATGATAGTTATTTTAGAGGTGGTGATGTTGGTAATGATAGTTGTTTTAGGAGTGATTATGATGGTAATGAAAGTTGTTTTAGAGGTGGTGATGATGATGGTAATGATACTTGTTTTAGAGGTGGTGATGATAATGATAATGGTAATGAAAGTTGTTTTAGAGGGGGTGATAATGATGGGAATGCTAGTTGTTTTAGAGGTGGTGATGATGGTGGTGATGATAGTTATTTTAGAGGTGGTGATGTTGGTAATGATAGTTGTTTTAGGGTTGATTATGATGGTAATGAAAGTTGTTTTAGAGGTGGTGATGATGACATTGGTACTTGTGGTGATGCAAATGATGTTGGGCCTTGTCCATTGATCTGTACTGGGTGTTGACGGTTTCTGTAGACAAACCCGAAGTGACACACCTCACTGCCCAAAGAAATGAGATGATAATAATGAAACTATGATGCGCGATGAGAACTTCTTTCAGACGTCAACATTTAACGTCAATGAAAGAAAACGTGTGTCACAATATGAGACATACGTGTGATGTGAGCGTGAAGCGTTGAAGATGGAAATGATCGCGTATGCGATAAACGCAAATTGAAAACCAAAAACTGATTTGAGCTGTGGGTTTGTTTCTGTAAAGGAAAACTATACTTTAACACTTTCAATATTACCAGGAAACAAAATGGTTAAGTTGTTGAACATTAACTTTGATGAATCCACAGGGAAAGTTAACAAGAAGATCAAGACTATGTAGGATAGTGTCTGTGCGGATACAAGAGAAATACCAAGTGGGGTGAATTATGATTTTACCTTTCAGTGATGTTAAATAGTCTCATTGTAGTAACATTGAATGAAAATAGGAAATCGTACATTTACATATAAAGGGGAAGATTGTTGAGCAATAGTAGTAAGTTTCAATGTTTTGTAAGGCACTGTACCATGGGGCCACATTTTATTGACTGTAATAAAAAAACAGTGCTAGCTTTGACTGTACAGCCAGGCTTTGAAATGGAGAATACGTGCACGAACATGGCGCGACAAAAAAACTGCATTTGTTCACTCACATCATTGTTATTTATTTATTTTTATTCAGACGAGGTGCATTTCAACTTCACTTCTATTTCATCTTTATTTATAAATAGCTCGCCAACTCTCGCCATCTTGTGCAGCCAACCACCATTATTCTATTTCCACGAGACATCATTGCTGAACAAAGTGAACCTTCCAGGACAGGAACATCTGTCTTGATAATTGAGACTAAGGCATGAACTGATGCTTTTAAGTACTATTTTAGTATTACCTGAAAAATAGCAGCTACGTCCCGGAATCTAATCTCATGAGTCCAAAATTTCAAATCACTTGTTTGAAATATCAACGGAGTGGATTATCCTGAGAGCTCAAATCTTTCTTGACTCAGATGAATTTCTTTGGTAGACTTTATGCGTCAAATACAAACAAAAGAGTAATTCATTTGTCTCAGTGGTACCTTTAGTTGAAGTGATGATATATGAAATAGACAAACTATGATTGCCATTTTATTTTAAGGGAATATTATTTTCTATCCAGTAATCCTCGCGGTCGTAGTAACATTTATATCATTATAATCAGTTTCCTGTATTTCTCGCTGTTAGCGGCTGTGCAGTGTTTGTTGGTCGCTCCAGATTATCCTGCTTCTTCATCGTTCACACTTCGACCATTTTTTTTCATCCTTCGCCTTAATAAGAAACTAATCGATCGGATATAAACGTCTTTGTCCTGACATATTTGTGTCAATATGGCTCACAGAAACAACCCTTCATGACAAGCTTTAGGGGAACCGGTGAAGACCCTAACGCAGCGTCTTGTTCGTGATCCATGATGGTCTAAATGTCTCCAATCATAGCACTAGCTGATTGCTGAAGTAGAAGAAGAAGTAGTGCAGTAAGTCTTGTAAAATAACAAGAAATCCTATATACAGACTCAAGAACAGAAAATGTATGCAGGTAATATTTAGCAGCATCAATGAGATTCCTGGGGATAACTTATCTCAACGTTTAGCTTTCTGAGTATTAAAAAATAAACGAAAAACGAGAAGCCGGTGAACAAAATGAAGAGGAAGATAATGTAAAAGAATATGAAGACAAGAAAAAGGGGATAAAAATAGGAGTGTTTATTGAACATTATTTGATTTCCTATTGTTGTGTAAATATGTTCATAGATGACTTTTCACTCTTCGCGTCTTTGTAGGTTTGGTTCTACTCTCCCAAATAGTTGCCATTACAGGACTCAACTTTCTCTTTAATTACGGCCTGGCCTGCCTGGAATCTGACTTCTCCATCACAGATCAAAGATCGTTATAAATACCAGTCATCTGATGCCAAGATCTGATTGCGATAGTCTCAAGTCTAGACATGAGAAATGTGAAACCTTTCCCGACAGACCTGGCATTTGAGGCTGCATACTCTATTTCTATTTTTCCGATAAAAGATTGCATAATTTTCACATTAGTAACAGTAAGTGGAACACATTTTTTATTGTAATGGTAATGCTATCTTGAATTATGTATTTCCTTTTCATTATTAAAGCTACATATTAATATAATATACCTCTGTATATTCACGCTGTTATAATTTATTAATTTTTTTTTGTTTCAGTTAAATTTTTGGAGATTCTCATTTGTATGATTTTGTTATAAAAAGTGTAAAAAGTAAAGTACCCCCGTCACGCCAAGTGGCGTATAGGGAAATATGGTGTTAGTGACCCTATATTTTACAGACCTTCAGCACATTATTTTTGGAGTAATGTGGTCGGTATTACGCCCGTGCTGCTTTACTTTCCAGAGAAAAAAAATCCGGTACCCATTTAAGGCTGGGTGAACCTGGAAGCCGTCGGTTGGGATCGAACCCTACCCCATGTCCTTTGTAGTCCAGTTCACTAACCACTGAGCTATCGCGGCTTCCATGATTTGGTTATGCACTCTGGATATTTTGTTTTCAAATGTAAAAATGACAATTTACAAATAGCTGACATAGACTCAAGATGCATCAGAGCTAATTAAATCATTGGACAGCTATTACCACTATTGTTCAACAAGGAATTAACTTTAGAGGCAAAACGGCCACTGCATAATACAATCTTCATCACAACATTGTGCTAACAATGCCAGTTCTGGACCCTAGATGCAAGAACAATACGAAAAATAAACTCTACTGAGACGAAATGTGTTAGATTAGACGAATGACAGGAAGCAGTCTGAGAGACAAGATCAGAAATGTAAAATTGAGAAAATAATTTGAAATAGCCACCGCCGTAGAACAAATAAAGAAATAATAGATAGAAAGGTTTGGCCACGTGACAAATCAGAGTGACCAAAACACAACACAACGAGCCTTCAACAAACATGAGAATACCAGACCCACGAAAAAGATGGATCGATGGAATATTAGAAACACTAGGAAAAATAATAGCAGCAGAGGCGAACATAAGAGCAAAAGACCGCTAATTATATCTCCCCTCGACGCTGAAAGGCAGATGAGGAAGGAAAGAAGAAGAAGAATATAAAATAGCTCAACAGTAAATAATGCAGTTTGTGTGTAAAGTCTTTATCTTTCCTTCCTCATTTGCCTTTCAACGGTCAATTGGAGTTATAGTTGCCGGTCTTTTGTTGGCCTCTCCTGATGTTATGTTTCCTAGTGTCCAGCGATCTGTCTTTTTCGTGGTTAACCTTTGGGACTGACATTCTCAGCAGATTTATTGAAGGCTCTTTATGTTATATTTTATTTCTGTCTTATCATGTGACCAAGCCATAGTATCTATTGTTATGTGTATGAATTTATTTTAATGATAATGAAGTAAAGTGTCTGCTGGCATGCTCATGTTGCTCCACAACTGACTATACCTGTTTATTATTTATGTTGATGACTTTATACCACACGACTCTCCTAAACGGTGTAGTATCTTTTCCTCTATCTCTTCTTATATATATTTTTTTCCAAATGATTCTTTTACTTGGACCGCATTTAGAAAGTCATTCTTGTTGTTAGCTCTACATGTTATCCTCGACATCCTTTTTGCAAAAACAATTATCTTTGGCCTCCAGCAACTTCATTGTCAACTGTTCCATGAAACCCGGAGGTTTCACGTTCATATTTTAAAACCAATGCTGCTCAACAAAGTATCCTGTATTTTCCAATGTCGATTGTCAAAGATGCGTTGAATAATATTTGTATTCATTTTTTGTTTAATCCGCAAATATTTGTTAGAAAAAAATATACATTTTAAATTAAACGAGATTGAAACATGATATTTTTATTTGTGCAATTTGATACATGTATAAGATTGTGACATTAAATACTCAATGATTTCATTTGATATACAAGATTGCTAAATGCTTACTGGTGTAATATTTTTATACTACCATATTATTTTCTCTGTTCCTTTGACCAAGGGGAGAAAATAATCGTCATTAACACGTTTGCTGATGTCTTGTAGATAAAAATACCATTATTTTCCATTAAATAAATAATTGTATGTTATAACCGTACTTTAGTATATTGTAAACTTGTTAGTGAAATATTAGGAAAAATAAAAAAATAAAAAAATGGTATGTAAGAAGCTTTACGTGACAAGTGGACGACACAGACTAAACAACGTTTCGGCTCAATAGGCCTTCATCAGGAACAAACAATAAAAACACACACACACAAAACTGATAACGAAACAACCAAAACAAAAACAATCGAAATGTGTTAAAGAAAACAACAACAATAAATAAAACTATCCTGTGAAATCCAAAATAAAATCGTAACCAAGTGCGGCTGTCGTGAACGTCGAAAATCGTGCCAAAAAGTGCGTAAATGTAAACAGAACCAGAGGAGTTAACACAGGGGTCAGTGTGCAAACACAAAGGAGAAAGAATCGAATAGTAGACTGACAGGTGTAAAAAGACGCTAAGAGTGAGATGTCTGATAGTGGGGTACAGTAAAAATAAATGAGGGGTAAGAATTTATTTTTACTGTACCCCACTATCAGACTATTTATTTATTTTTACTGTACCCCACTATCAGACATCTCACTCTTAGCGTCTTTTTACACCTGTCAGTCTACTATTCGATTCTTTCTCCTTTGTGTTTGCACACTGACCCCTGTGTTAACTCCTCTGGTTCTGTTTACATTTACGCACTTTTTGGCACGATTTTCGACGTTCACGACAGCCGCACTTGGTTACGATTTTATTTTGGATTTCACAGGATAGTTTTATTTATTGTTGTTGTTTTCTTTAACACATTTCGATTGTTTTTGTTTTAGTTGTTTCGTTATCAGTTTTTTGTGTGTGTGTGTGTTTTATTGTTTGTTCCTGATGAAGGCCTATTGAGCCGAAACGTTGTTTAGTCTGTGTCGTCCACTTGTCACGTAAAGCTTCTTACATACCATTTTTTTATTTTTTTATTTTTCCTTATATTCAGCTTTACTGCAGCTTCGCATTTTTATGCCTTAACCCTTTACTAGTGAAATATTATAAGTTTACATAAACATATACATGAGGTGACTTTCAAAAATACCGAAGCTGAAAATATGCTCGTAAACGTTAGTGGCCAACATCACCCTCAAAGTAGTCTGGTTCTGAGTGCTGACAACGACTCCAAAAGTGATACAACATTCGGGAGCATTCTTGAAAGTCATTTTCTTTCAATGTTTTAATAATAACTCTGCCTGAATCTCTCTTCCTTCATCTGAAATCTTCATCCTTTCGGCTTCATTTTGAGTTTCAGGAAAATGAAAAAGTTGTATGGTGCTAGGTCTGGTGAATTAATTGTAAGCATGTCATAATATGTCTGTTCCTGTCCAGGGAACTAGAGCCTGGAGGGGGTCGGGGGCTGATGTCGGTCAGCGCTTGGAAGTATGAAGAACTAACATTGACGTGACGCGCCACATCATCCTGTCTTTCGCCGCTGAAACTCTGCGCTGCGACAGCTCCAATGACTGATTTCTACCCTTACACTGACTTCATCTACGCTTTGACAGCGATCTTCTCGGATTATGTTAAGCGATTAGGCAGAAATATAAAATATATGACATAAAATATATGACATATAAAATATATGACATGTAAAATATATGACATATGAAATATATGACATATGAAATATATGACATATAAAATATATGACATATAAAATATATGACATATAAAATATATGACATATAAAATATCATCTGAGCCGTGAGTAGAGCTGCAGGAAACATGAACAACAAACATAAAATGGTATTAAGCAGCTAAACCTGTAGAGAGAGAGAGAGAGAGAGAGAGAGAGAGAGCGAGAGAGAGAGAGAGACGAGACACACTACAGATAATGTTATGCACTCTCTCAACCATTTATGTCATTGAGTTATTGAGTTATTTGCGGGCCATCATCATTGCACTCCGAACATGTCCATAGGTGCTCAGATCCCCTCCTCAGCAATTCGTGCAATGTCCAGCGACTGACGACTCCAGTTCTATGTTGGTTGATAAGTCTTCTTACACGGCCACTAAGTTTCTCATTTCTGGCTGTGCCCAACTTAACTCCCATTTCCATCATCCGAAGAAGTGACGTGGATCTGTGTTTGTCGAAGTCCTGTGCTCTTCCCACATCTCGGAGGGCATTGATGATGTCTGCCCGATCCATTGGTTGCCCGTCCTCACCGACAGCGCAGCTAGTCAACCTGTCCGCTCTTCCATTTCCTCGTACTCCCGCATGTCCAGGGACATAGACAAAGATGACCTTACGTATTTTCGATTTCTGCAACGACTCTACCCATTGCATGCGTACTGAGCCCGCCTCCACTTTTTTTAATCATGCTCATTAAATCACTCAGTATACATGCGTGGGTGTAGTCTTGTGACTCTAACCATTATGAATGCCTTGGTCACTGCCATCACCTCCATTGTCATGCTACTCGAGGTCATGACGTAGATACCACTGTCTTCGTGGACTATTCTGCCTGCCGAGTGTGCTGTAAATGCTCATGCACTTCTTTGGTGTCGTCTTACAGATCCGTCTGTATAGATGACTGCATCTTTCTCGTCGGTGTTATCGCAGATGAGACCGTTGACCTCAGCATTAACCACGACCGGGTTCTGTTCCCTACTTTTCCTGTCGAGTGTGACAATACACGAGAAAGTCCCCTTGAAAGACGTAGGCACCGGTATCACTCCTCACCAACGCTGAAATTGGTAAGCCCACATACCTGTTTGATAACATCTTCTGCTCGGCCCACCCATGATTTGTCTCTCTTTAGCCTGGCACCTTTCCCTGTGTTGAGCTCGTGGTGCAATGGATGCTCTGTATCTGTACTAATCTTCAGGTATGCTCGTGCTCTCCAGATCTTGATTCTGTCATCCATGGTTGGAAAGTCAAGAAGATACCTCATTGCTACACATGGAGTGTCCCTTGTACATCCCAAGATAATGCGCATGGCTTCAATTTGTATTTTTTCCAGCATATCAATTTGTGTCGTGCTGACAGTAAGAATTGCCAGGGCATACTCGATTGTTGCGAGGACTAATCCCTGGAACAGAAGAGTAAGTCATTGAAAAAGACACTAGTCGATCTCAAACTCGTCATCATCCATCGATGTTCTACCCTTTTAGTCCGAAAAAAAAACAACTCAAATATCTTGAAACGACCTATAACCTGTTCCCCAAAAGTCATTCGGTAATATTCTGTAACCTCAAGTGAATAAGAATTTGATGTAAACGCACTGCTGAAGGAAAATTCTGCCATAGGTCAAATATCAGAGGGAAATTAAAACAATTGTAAAAACATTGTCGCTGCGTCACTTCCTTTACACACGGAATGCTTATTTTCATTGCACCCGCACACATATATGGGGTCATGATACATGGGCCCATGCCAATCTTTACTCGAGCGTGGTAGAATAGCCACGGTTGCTCTTTTTAAACGTATGTCCCATTTGTGTATGTGTACAATTATTTCTAAACTATTCGTCTGAAGAACGTCAGAATTATGACTTTTCTAATCGTAGATATTTGTGTGACCTCGAGTTAGACGTTTAGAGAGCTTCAGTTTCTTGCTTCTGACCTGCTTTACACTCGAAATATTTTGTTGCCAGCCCATGGTCGATCAAGACTTTCTGAAAGACAGCAGTCTGTTATTTTGTAGTCTGTTCTCCCATATAAATAACTCAAGAGAATCGTCTTTCGTGAATTTTAAGCAACATAACTCGACCTCGTCGCGACGTTACCAGAAACCCTGATCAGATTCGATGTTTAAGATTACAATATAAGAATTGTGCTCTTTCAGTTCCGGTGTGGAGAAATCAGCCGGAGTGTGTTGCATGAAAAAAGAAGCCATACTAATGGTTTATTCATAGAATGTGCTTGTAAAACTAGTCCCCAATTGTTAGCAGAAAAAAAACCATGAAAATAAACAACTGACTTGAAGAATGTCTGAACTATAAACTGATATCTTCTTCTTCTTTCCTTCCTCATCTGCCTTTCAGCGTCGAGGGGAGATATAATTTGCGGTCTTTTGCTCTTCTGTTCGCATCTGCTGCTGTTATGTTTCCTAGTGCTTCTAATATTCCATCGACCCATCTTTTACGTGGTCGACCCTTGGGTCTGGTGTTCTCACAACGTTTGTTGAAGGCTCATAAACTGATATGAATGTTGAATTATAGAGTTGTCTAACAAGTAGAAGGAAGTCGCGATAGCTCAGTGGTTATCAAACTGGACTACAAAGGACAAGAGGACGGGTTCGATCCTGCCCGACGGCTTCCGGGTTCACCCAACCTTAAAAGGGTATCGGATTTTTTTTCTAGGAAAGTAAAGCATGGGCGCAATACCGACCACATTACCCCAAAAATTATGTGCCGAAGTTCTAAAATATTATGGTCACTAACAACATATTCCCTATACGTAACTTGGCGCGATAGGGCTCTTTACTTACTATACTAACAAGTGGTTCTAATTGCTATTCTTCTTTTACATCCACGTTTGTCACACGATATCTTCTCTTCGTCATCCGCTCTTAAAATGGGGTCAAATTGACATTCTTGCGTTGTGTTGTAGTTAACCTGCAGACTGTAATATGCGCGCTAACATTTCCGACTTCACTGTGATATTTTAAAAGTATATAATTTGCCATGACTAATCAATACATTACTATTTTAAAAGTATATAATTTGCCATGACTAACCAATCCATTACTCTTTTAAAAGTATATAATTTGTCATGACTAATCAATACATTACTATTTTAAAGTATATAATTTGCCATGACTAACCAATCCATTACTATTTTAAAAAATATAAATTGCCATGACTAATCAATCCACTAGTAAGATCTTTAGCAGCCTACTCTAAACATTTCACCATTAACTCCGGAGTAAGACAAGGCTGCGTGCTTTCCCCTTTACTTTTCATCAACATATATGGACAATATATGCAAATTAGCATGCCCAATCAAAGGAAATATACCAACAAGGATGATAACAAGCGATAACACAAAAGAGAACGAAATATACGTACCAGAAAACAGCAGAAGAGAGGAAGAAATACATGAAATACTATTTGCAGACGACCAAGTTCTGTTACATGAAATAACTGAGGACCTGCAAGAACATATCAACATGCTAAACAACACTTGTAAACAATACAACATGAAGATCAACATAAGCAAAACCGAAGTAATGGCAATAGCGAGAAAGAAAGAAAAACTAAACATCGTAATAGATAATACGACTCTTAAGCAAGTAGACAATTTTAAATATCTGGGTAGGACTTTAACACAAGACAATAACTAAGAGACAGAGATAGATATAGGGTGTAACAAAGCAAGCCAAGCCTTATAGGCCAAGTATCAACACTATTGAAAAACAAAGCAATAACTACGGAAGCAAAAAGGGCAATATACAAATCAATTTTTCTACCAACTCTGTGCTATCAGTGCCAGAATTGGACGCTGAACTCTAGAACAATAAGAAAGATAACGACCACAGAAATGAAATGTGTCAGAAGAATGACAGGAAACAGCTTAAGAGACAGAGTAAGAAACACCGACCCGAGGAAGAAACTCGAAATTGAACCAGCCATCGAATATATAAAGAAACAACAGATAAACTGGTTCGGCCACATAACAAGACAAAAAGAACTAACAATGACTCAAAGAGCCATAAACAAACGCTACGAAAACGCCAGATTAAGAGGAAGACCGAGAAAGAGATGAATAACGGGAATACTAGAGTCACTGGGAGGAATAACATCAGAAGAGGCCAACAGAAGAGCAAAGAATCGCAGATTGTTTCTCCCCTCTACGCCAACGGCAGCAGAGGAAGGATAGAAGAAGAAGAATAAATCCATTACTATTTAAAGTATATAATTTTCCATGACTAATCAATCCATTACTATTTTAAAGTATATAATTTATCATGACTATTCGATTACTATTTTAAAGTATATAATTTGATTACTACTTATTTCAATAACCGACTGGTCTATTTCAGAGCCAAAGTTGGAATAAGAAATAGGGCCTGACCAGCTCTTCTCCACTATCATAACAGTTAGCTATGAGTCGCTGACCGCTTTCATCTCATGCCCTGTCCAACATCTGGACTCAAACTGTCCATTCTAAAGACATTTTGAAATGAGCAAAGATGATAACAAGAGAAATCTCCATGGTGAAACATCTTCTCGTGTCAAACAAACGGAATAAAACAGATCAAGTGTAAAGGTCTTTCACTAAAACTAAATGTATCATCATCCTCATCATCATGTGCCATACCGGTTGGCGTAGGCGATAAAGTCCTTCTACAATCGTCTATCTACAGTGTATCGTATCAGTTATGTTGTTGACTGTTTGCTATGCGATGACACCAAGCTATATTTTATTTTCTCACTTTGATGTCCGTGATCTCTCTTTCCTTGTATTTTGACAGTTGTAACCAAGTTTTCCAACATTTCTCTTCTCATGATGTGCCCGAAAAATGTTGATTGTTTCTTTCTGATGTTTTTAGAAGCTCAATTTTTGTGTTGACGTCTTTGAGAATTTCCTCATTGGTATTTTTAGCTGTCCTGGGAACTTTTAACATTCTTCTCAGAAATCCCATCTCTGTGGCCTCTAACCTCTAAATGTATTAGGAGTCATAATTTCCAAACATCAAATTGTCGCTGGTTTGCTCTTATTCCGACACGCTTCAACTGATCGAGCAGTTAAAATAAATGCCTTCTACCATCAGAGTTATGAAAGACAATAACTGTGAGGTAAAAAATATCAGGTTGCTCATCACTAAAAATGTGCTTGGTACACGTGGGCTTAATTAACTTGCACCTCGACCACATTTGCGTCACGAGATTAATTATAGTTACCAACGCCATGTGACTCACTGCTCAACCAATCAATGAACACTATTTCATATTCGGTTGAAAACCTCAATTTTCCATCTCTTGAGGCGGCATTGTTTACTGCCTTGAGTTCAGTATTAAGTCGTTAAAAGGAAAAAGAAAAGAATTTTTATGGCATTCTCCCATTACTGGGATCTGTCGGTGGGACGTCTGAGACATTCTCCCATTACTGGGATCTGTCGGTGGGACGTCTGAGACATTCTCCCATTACTGGGATCTGTCAGTGGGACGTCTGAGAAAGAAGAATATCAAATGCAGTCTCCACAAGGTGTTCAGATCTGGTTTTTTAATTTCATTAAGTCGTTTTTTATATAAAAAATAAGTCGCTTAAATCTTGTTAAATTTGGCGGTTGATGTGGTATTGGTTGGAAAGTAAAACCATTTTTTTCCGTGCACAGAATACGTAGTGAGATTCATCATTATCAAGTACCGGCTGCTAGCGTCGGTGATCATGTCTCTCCGCAAATTTCGATCTCTACAGTTATTTATCATTTCTGTTGTTGACCTTCTGCCAAGCCATTCTCTTAAGCTGTCTGAAATTTTTTTTCTCTTTGCTTCCCTCTTTCTCATCGTCCCTCAATTTTTCCAGTTGTTCTCTTCTCATTACATGGTCAAAAAATGATTATTGTTTATTCCCTAATATTGGAAATTAGTTCTCTTTTTGCTTTGGCCTCTTTCAACACATTTTCATTACTCTTCTTAGCTGTAGTGAAATTAGTCCACATGAAAATGAAGTTATTTTTTCTTATTCCAGTCTCACTAAACTAGAAGAATGTTACTTTTTAATGTTGGCGATCTATCTGAGGACTTTCTCCCCATCTTACAATTTCTCACATTGAAAAGCTACGCCATCACTCTGTTTATTTCGTGAGGACGATCATCTTGGGGTGTATGATCTACGATTTGTAATAAAAGTCGCAATGTGCAAGTCTGACATATTTTTAATTTCTAACAATGGCAACTGGTTGGCAAGCTCCCTGTGTTTGAAAATATAAATATGACAATGGGGCAAGCAATACATTCTTTCCTTGACATTGGACAGGCCTTTCTATGTCATTTTTTGACTGAATATATTGTTGAACTTGCGTTATATTGCTTCTTTTTCTAACATTCACCCGATGATTAACTACAAAAGGAACCGACTGTCATCTTCGCCATCCGATATTAAAAGAATGTTAAGTGGGCGTTGATGCGTTATGTTGTGATTTATTTTGCACCTTTTGCTCCAACAAATATGATTTAACTCAGCGGGCACTTTTGAGTACCTGGTTACCATCCCCTGATCGATCACTACTCGCTTGCCAGACTGGACAGGTTAATCTGTTTCTAGAAGCGGGTAAGAGGTGGGGTAGGGTCTGGATGGTTCTGGTTTATCTGTCTCAGAGAAAGCCATCAGCTATGAGTTGATGGCAGCTTCTAGCTTTGATGTTGTGCTGCGCCACAGTCCTGTATTAATCTAACTATTGATGTTGTGCTGCGCCACAGTCCTGTATTAATCTAACTATTGATGTTGTGCTGCGCCACAGTCCTGTATTAATCTAACTATTGATGTTGTGCTGCGCCACAGTCCTGTATTAATCTAACTATTGATGTTGTGCTGCGCCACAGTCCTGTATTAATCTAACTATTGATGTTGTGCTGCGCCACAGTCCTGTATTAATCTAACTATTGATGTTGTGCTGCGCCACAGTCCTGTATTAATCTAACTATTGATGTTGTGCTGCGCCACAGTCCTGTATTAATCTAACTATTGATGTTGTGCTGCGCCACAGTCCTGTATTAATCTAACTATTGATGTTGTGCTGCGCCACAGTCCTGTATTAATCTAACTATTGATGTTGTGCTGCGCCACAGTCCTGTATTAATCTAACTATTGATGTTGTGCTGCGCCACAGTCCTGTATTAATCTAACTATTGATGTTGTGCTGCGCCACAGTCCTGTATTAATCTAACTATTGATGTTGTGCTGCGCCACAGTCCTGTATTAATCTAACTATTGATGTTGTGCTGCGCCACAGTCCTGTATTAATCTAACTATTGATGTTGTGCTGCGCCACAGTCCTGTATTAATCTAACTATTGATGTTGTGCTGCGCCACAGTCCTGTATTAATCTAACTATTGATGTTGTGCTGCGCCACAGTCCTGTATTAATCTAACTATTGATGTTGTGCTGCGCCACAGTCCTGTATTAATCTAACTATTGATGTTGTGCTGCGCCACAGTCCTGTATTAATCTAACTATTGATGTTGTGCTGCGCCACAGTCCTGTATTAATCTAACTATTGATGTTGTGCTGCGCCACAGTCCTGTATTAATCTAACTATTGATGTTTCTAAGACACTATTGTCTTTCAATAAATGAGTAGCAACTCCATGACAACAAACTTTGAACATATTTGGTGTATGTGCTTCCTTGAGAATTGCAGTACTTTCATTTTATTTCTTCCGATGTTAGTGATAAATAACAACAACAATAAGGTGAAATTCATCAAAATTATATTACTAAAAAAGAAAAGACATCAACAAAAGTAAGAGAGTTCAAGTTCATAGACAGTGTCTTCATTGAAAACGGCAAGTTAGATTTAAAAAAAAGATATCGAAACCAAAACCCACAAAGCAAACAGCTTCAGCTTCCAAATAGCACCGACAATAATATACGATGAAAGCAAAAGATAAATTGATATATGCATTTTTGTACCTATATTATGACCAAAGGGCATTCCAGTGATGAGATATAGGATGTTTGCAAGGGCTTCTTTGAGGGAATTTTCTATAAGTGAAAGGAACTGGGAAAATGTGACTGCGGACTGTAGCATGTGGAGAGTAAACATAAAAAAATGGCACAGCAATTTTCTAGATAGTGCTGATGTCAAATTCAGAAGACAAAAGGCGCAAGAGAAAAAAGACAAGGCCGGGTACAGCGGGTACACCTTGCTTGTTCTGTGGATGGATCTGTCTGTCCAGGATTGGCAAATTCAGCCACGAGAAAAGATGTTCAGTAAAGCCGCACCTAGTATGAGACATTAATGCTTTACCAAACTACTGACTTATCATGATTGCTTGCTACCAACAGTCTGTCAAACGCCAAAGGCCATACATATATATATTGTCCTTTCGAGCCGAAGACGGCACATAGGGCAGAACCACAATCTCAAAAAACAGAAACCTTGCGTGCCAAAATGGCACATACTCGTATTGCAGAGATCACTGCTCTAAAATATATCCGCGCTGTTTCTATAACAATACTTTTTACAATGACAGCTTGTCAAGCCATATATATATATATATATATATATATATATATATATATATATATATATATATATGGAAGACTATATATATATACACCGTGAGCTGTGTGTCTCATCCGTTTTGATCCTGCTTCGATATCCCGCTTGTTTACGATGAATGATGATATCGTATGACAGGGAACAGTTGACTGTGTTCACTTTCTGCGCGGTTTCGCCTTATGTCTTTTGGCGTGTGCTGAGACTGCTACGATGGGGACTACAGTTACCTTTCTTTGTTTGGGAGATGAGTTAGTAATTCGGATGATTCCACTGGCACGGGCGGTTGAGCAATTATGGATTTTAATTCGTTTGCTGTGATTCCGAGGCCTTCCATAACCAATAACCAATATATATATATATTATGTCAGGCACGAACGGCACTTGGAAGACACAAGCGGTGTAAAATCACAGTGCGCAAAGTCTTTTCTTCTTCTTCTTTCCTTCCTCATCTGCCTTTCAGCGTCGAGGGGAGATATAATTTGCGGTCTTTTGCTCTTCTGTTCGCGTCTGCTGCTGTTATGTTTCCTAGTGCTTCTAATATTCCATCGATCCATCATTTTCGTGGTCGACCCTTGGGTCTGGTGTTCTCACAACGTTTGTTGAAGGCTCGTTGCTGCGTTTTGATCTTTCTGCCTTGTCACGTGGCCAAACCATTTTATCTGTTGCTTCCTTATATAGTCTGTGGCGGGGGCTATTCCAAGCTTTTTTCTCAGTTCTTCATTTCTGATCTTATCTCTCATATTGTTTCCTGTCATTCGTCTAACATGATTCATTTCAGTAGATGTTATTTTTCGTATTGTTCTTGCATCTAGGGTCCAGGTCTGGCATTGGTTGCACAACTTTGGGATGAAGATTGTATTGTTTAGTGCTCGTTTTGCCTCCAGAGCTATTTTCTTGTTGGACAATAGTGATGATAACTGTCCAATGATTTGACAAGATTTGTTGCATCTTGATTCTATCTCTGCTGTTTAAGAATTATCGTTTGTCATTAAACTTCCTAGGTATTTGAATTCCTCTACTTGTTTTAGTTGCCTGCCTTCTATAGTTATGTAGATGTTCTGTTTATTTTTTGTAACATTCATGACTTCTGTTTTGTCGATGCTGATTTTCATGTTGTATTTTGTGCCTGAGATGTTGAGTTTGTTTAAGTGTTCTTGTGTGTATTTTTTCGTGTATTAGTGCCTGATCGTCTACAAATAAAAGTTCGTTGATCTCCTCTGTCTCTGATGGGTTGGCTAGCTTGCATATATAGTCCATGTATGTAATAAACAGTAAAAAAAGGGGTGGGGGGATAGCACGCACCCCTGTCTTACGCCTGATCTAACTTCGAAGTGGTCTGTGAAGCCTGTTGCTTTTCTGACCCTGCTGCTGCTGTTGATGTGTAGAGACTTTTAATTACGTTGGTTGGTTGTTGACTTACTCCGTATATTCTTAGTATCTCCCACAGTTGTTCTCTGTTTACTCTGTTGAACGCTTTTTCCTGGTTAATAAAGGCTATTCATAAATTCTGATTGTGTTCTGTCGTTTTTTTCCTGCAAGCTGTTTTAATGTGAATAGTGCGTCAGTTCAAACTCTGTTTTTTTCCGAATCCCATTTGAGAATCGCTTAACTGTAGTTCTATTACTGGTCTCAGCCTTTTTTTCCAAGATTTTGGCGTATAGCTTTCCTACATGGCTGAGAAAAGATATACCTCTATATTGATTGCAGTCTCTTTTGCTACCTTTCTGCTTTCATATTGGTACGATGATTGCCTGTTGCCAGTCTTCTGGGGCTTGTTGTTGGTGCCATGCTGCATTAAATATTCTGTGCAGCCATGTCACTCCTGTTTCTCGTGCTGCTGCTATTATTTCTATTGGTATTTTATCTATCCCCGGTGCTTTATTTCTTGGTGTATATTTGATTACTTCTTCGATTTCCTCTTTCATGATGCTGGGTTCAGTATGTGTGAGTTCTAGCGTAGTTTTTGTTGTCTTATTGGTAGTTTTTTTATGTTTAACAGGTCTTCAAAATATTCTTTCCATCGCTGTTGCATATGTTGGTTATTTGATATTTGCTGTTCGTCTTTGTCATTTATGAGGTCAGTAGAGTCGTGGTTTTCTTTTCTCGCTTTTGTGGCCTTTATTGCTTTGTAGAAATCTCTTGTGGCTGTCTTGAAGTACAAGTGTGCAAAGTGACATGAAGAAATCGTAAATCTTCATAAGAAATCTTTTTTCTTTCATCTCCTTATGGAGCATAGGTCTTCACTTTCCAAGCCGTTCTATTTCATGACATTCTAAGATCACTCCACGTCTCTCCATCAGCTTCATCTCTGTTTCCACCTTTCTTCTCAAAGGATATTTTAGACTTCATCTTTGTCTCTTCCCCTGAGGATTTCAAAAAAGGACATGTCATTTAATACTCTCATTTGGCTTCCGCAGTGTGTATCTTATCCAGCGCCACCATCTTCATTTATTTCTTTGTCCACTTGTATATTTGTTATTTGGTCACATGAATCAGAAATGCTGCGAAAAGGGGGAGATAGAGTTTCAAAATAAAAGTTAGAAAAACAATAACCTCAATTCTATTAAAAGATTGTCAGAAAAGGTAAAGTACTCCCGTCACACCAAGTGGCGTATAGGGAATATGGTGTTAGTCACCATACATTTTATAGACCTTCGGCTCATGATTTTTTGGGTAACGTGGTCGGTATTACGCCCGTGCCGCTTTACTTCCCAGAAAAAAATCCGGTACCCATTAAGGCTGTGTGAACTGGAAGCCGTCGTTTGGGATCGAACCCTACCGCTTGTCCTTTGTAGTCCGGTTCACTAAGGAATAGGTATGACTATTTGCTTTTAAACTTTGGATGTATGTTTCTATCTCATGTCTTGAAGGTGTTTTGATACTATAAGTAATACTTTAATACCGACAAGGTCTTGCTTATATCACATTGTGTCTGTAAAGTGTTTTGATACTATAAGTAATACTTAATACTGTCACACCGGACAAGGTCTGGCTTATATCACATTTTGTCTGTAAAGTGTTTCGATACCACCTCTATAGTAATTGACACGTCTTGATACCCGTGGATCTTCGACCATTGGATGCATACACACTGGACGCCAATGAAAAGGAAACAAACATGACTTGACAATCCCATACTCTCAGTCACCTAATTGACTTAATTCAGTACTGAGATTCTCTTCACCCAGACGTCCATTCACTCACCTTCTCATCTTACCATTGATCAATCCTTTTACAATAGCCACACGGAAACCCGTCTGGATCAACAAGTACTTTTTTATCATCATCATGTGCCACACAGATGTGTCGATATGATACTAAAACTATATATACATATACTTGTTGCTTTACTTTTGGTTTTACGTGGGTTATAAGTTGGCATCTTTTTTTCCCTCTTATTTACATGGTTTTCAGGTTCAACTGGCACATTTTTGCGTTTTTGTTTACAGTGATATAAGTTAACACTTTATTGTTTGTTTACAGTGATATAAGTTAACACTTTATTTGTTTGTTTACAGTGATATAAGTTAACACTTTATCTTTTGTTTACAGTGATATAAGTTAACACTTTATCTTTTATTTGCAGTAATATAAGTTAACACTTTATCTTTTATTTACAGTAATAGAAGTTAACACTTTATCTTTTCTTTACAGTAATATAAGTTAACACTGTATATTTTGTTTACAGTGTTATAAGTTAACACTCTATCTATTGTTTACAGCGTTATAAGTTAACACTTTATCTTTTGTTTACAGTGTTATAAGTTAACATTTTTTTTTGTTTCTACAGTGTTATTTAAATAAAAAAAAGGTAAAGTGCCCCCGTCATTAATTGACCATTAATTTTACAGACCTTCGGCACATGATTTTTGGGGTAACGTGGTCGGTATTGCGCCAGTGCCGCTTTACTTTCCCAGAAAAAATCCGGTACCCATTAAAGGCTGGTGAACCACCTGGAAGCCGTCGATTGGGATCGAATCCTACCTCTTGTCCTTTGTAGTCCAGTTCACTAACCACTGAGGACGGTCTTGTACCAGCTTGTTATCGCAGGGCTCAGCCGCTGATCGATAATCTGCACAAAAAAGAATGGATTTTTAGTTTCACGACAATACAAACATGTCTGCCATGTAACCACAGCTATGGTTTCCTTTTCATCATCTTCAACAACACAGTCGGTTTCATCGCCTCCCCAGAGCTTGTTGAAACCCATGGACTTTCCTAGAAAGTTACTCATGGGTCCAGGACCTTCCAATTCTCCACCTCGAGTTCTGGCTGCTGAATGCTTGGACATATGCATCCAGAGTTTTATACGACCATGGATTAAGTTAAACAAGGCATACAGTACGTCTCTCAAACTAAACATAATGGACATTTGAAATCTCTGGGACTGGTCATGTAGCAATCGAAGCTTCTTTGGCAAATATTCTAGAGCCAGGAGAAGTGGCTTTGATCTGTCAGAACGGCATCTGGGGTCAAAGGTTGGCAGATATCGTTGAACGGAATGAATCTATTGCTAAGAAGATTGTGTGCCCAATGGGACAAGTGTTTACCTTGGAGAAAATTGAGAGGGCATTGAAAGAACACAAACCAAGTTTGGTGTTTGTCACCTTTGGAGAATCATCTGGGGGACTAGGCAGCCATTGGATGGACTTGGGGACCTGTGTCACATGTACACTACTCTTCTACTGGTGTATTCTGTTGCCATTCTAAGAGGTTATCCATTGTTTATGGATGACTGAAAAATTGACATTCTGTATTCTGGATCTCAGAAAGTTTTGAGTGCTCCGCCTACCACCAGCCCCATTTCTTTCTCTCAGAAAGCAAGAGAAAAAATAGTCAGTAGGAAGACTAGAGTTAGGTCCTACTACATAGAGCTTGCCAACTACTGGGGGTGTGACCAGAATCCTAGAAGATACCATCACACGGGCATGGTGACCAGCATCTATCAGCTAAGGGAGGGATTAGCACGACTGGCAGAAGAGGGCCTGGAGAAATCATGGAGTGATCACAAAATCTGCTCGGATTTCTTGTATGAAGGTCTGGAGAAATCATGGAGTGATCACAAAATCTGCTCGGATTTCGTGTATGAAGGTCTGGAGAAATCATGGACAGATCACAAAATCTGCTCGGATTTCTTGTATGAAGGACTGGAGAAATCATGGAGTGATCACAAAATCTGCTCGGATTTCGTGTATGAAGGTCTGGAGAAATCATGGAGAGATCACAAAATCTGCTCGGATTTCTTGTATGAAGGTCTGGAGAAATCATGGAGTGATCACAAAATCTGCTCGGATTTCTTGTATGAAGGTCTGGAGAAATCATGGAGTGATCACAAAATCTGCTCGGATTTCTTGTATGAAGGTCTGGAGAAATGTGGAGTGATCACAAAATCTGCTCGGATTTCTTGTATGAAGGTCTGGAGAAATCATGGAGTGATCACAAAATCTGCTCGGATTTCTTGTATGAAGGTCTGGCGAAATCATGGAGTGATCACAAAATCTGCTCGGATTTCGTGTATGAAGGTCTGGAGAAATCATGGAGAGATCACAAAATCTGCTCGGATTTCTTGTATGAAGGTCTGGAGAAATCATGGAGTGATCACAAAATCTGCTCGGATTTCTTGTATGAAGTTCTGGAGAAATCATGGAGTGATCACAAAATCTGCTCGGATTTCTTGTATGAGGGTCTGGAGAAATCATGGAGTGATCAAAAAATCTGCTCGGATTTCTTGTATGAGGGTCTGGAGAAATCATGGAGTGATCACAAAATCTGCTCGGATTTCTTGTATGAGGGTCTGGAGAAATCATGGAGTGATCACAAAATCTACTCGGATTTCTTGCATGAAGGTCTGGAGAAATCATGGAGTGATCACAAAATCTGCTCGGATTTCTTGTAAGAAGGTCTGGAGAAATCATGGAGTGATCACAAAATCTACTCGGATTTCTTGTATGAAGGTCTGGAGAAATCATGGAGTGATCACAAAATCTGCTCGGATTTCTTGTATGAAGGTCTGGAGAAATCATGGAGTGATCACAAAATCTGCTCGGATTTCTTGTATGAAGGTCTGGAGAAATCATGGAGTGATCACAAAATCTGCTCGGATGGATTTCTTGTATGAAGATCTGGAGAAATCATGGAGTGATCAAAAAATCTACTCGGATTTCTTGTATGTAGGTCCGGAGAAATCATGGAGTGATCACAAAATCTACTCGGATTTCGTGTATGAAGGTCTGGAGAAATCATGGAGTGATCACAAAATCTGCTCGGATTTCTTGTATGAAGGTCTGGAGAAATCATGGAGTGATCACAAAATCTGCTCGGATTTCTTGTATGAAGGTCTGGAGAAATCATGGAGTGATCACAAAATCTACTCGGATTTCTTGTATGAAGGTCTGGAGAAATCATGGAATGATCACAAAATCTGCTCGGATTTTTTGTATGAAGGTCTGGAGAAATCATGGAGTGATCACAAAATCTGCTCGGATTTCTTGTATGAAGTTCTGGAGAAATCATGGAGTGATCACAAAATCTGCTCGGATTTCTTGTATGAAGGTCTGGAGAAATCATGGAGTGATCACAAAATCTACTCGGATTTCGTGTATGAAGGTCTGGAGAAATCATGGAGTGATCACAAAATCTACTCGGATTTCTTGTTTAAAGGTCTGGAGAAATCATGGAGTGATCACAAAATCTACTCGGATTTCTTGTATGAAGGTCTGGAGAAATCATGGAGTGATCACAAAATCTACTCGGATTTCTTGTATGAAGGTCTGGAGAAATCATGGAGTGATCACAAAATCTGCTCGGATTTCTTGTATGAAGGTCTGGAGAAACGTGGCCTAGAATTTCTTATCAAACACAAGAGCATTAGAAGCCCCAGTGTGACTCCTACTGTAGTCCCTCAAGGTGTTAACTGGAAAGATGTGTCTGACTATGCTATGAGGAATTACCGAGTGGGGATATCTGGTGGTTTGGGGGAGCTGGCATGGAAAATATGGCGCATTGGTGTAATGGGATATAACTGCACGCCAGATAACATTCGACTTGTCCTAAGAGCCTTGGGCGAGGCCCTGGACAATGTTCGCAAATAGGGAGCTGTTAGAAGTTCCATAATAACTGTGGAGGTGACTAGCATTTTGTATGATCATATGGACATTCTTGCTTGAGTAGAAAAACTATTTTCTTGCCATTATTGTCATTTCATTCATGTATAATTGTTCCAGTGTTAAATTTTTGTATCAGTATTTTGTATTAATGACTCCTTTCAAACCATATGTCATTTAGTTGTGCTGAAATAACATCCATATGTCATTTAGCTGTGCTGAAATAACGACCATATGTCATTTAGTAGTTCTGAAATCAAACACCAGGTGTATTAATTAGTAAGTGTGGAAGCTGAGCAGAGAGAGGTGTATTAGCGTTAATTAGAAAGTAATGGTATTCATGTAGAGATTGTTTCATAAAGACATTCTACTGTTCGTGGGAAACTTGTTCAAATTTATTGTGATTATTTCCTGCAGCTATAGTTGCGACCCCTCATAGTGTTTAATCTTAGACTACAATTGTCAAAAACGATGGCCTAACATCATCATGTGCTATACATTAAAAAAAATATGACGATCATCATTTTCCGGAGGACGTGAACTTCTGGTCAATATGGTGGGTAGGCGGCAGGAACCATTGAAGGCTATGTATGAAAAGTGTTCCTTGTTGCAGTTTTCTCATATTTTCAAATTCCGGCTTGTTGCAGGAGCTACTGATTTAAGTGCTCTGTGCACACCGTGAGCTGTGTGTCTCATCAGTTTTGACCATGTTTGGATATTCCAATTGTTTACGATGAATGATGATATCGTTTGACAAGGAACAGTTGGCTGTGTTCACTTTCTGCGCGGTTTCGTCTTATGTCTTTTGGCGTGTGCTAAGACTGACCGGATGGGGACTACAGTTACCTTTCTTTGATTGGGAGATGAGATATTAATTCGGATGATTCCACTGGCACGGGCGGTTGAGCAATTATGAATTTTAATTCGTTTGCAGTGATACCGGGGCCTTCCATAACCAAAAAACCAACCAATGAGCTATCGCGGCTCCCTTACAGGGTTATAAGTTGGAGCATTATTTCTTATGAAACTTAATGAAATTTAAACTTTACAAACTAAGATAAAGTGTCCGAAATTTGCGGTGATTTACAAGCAGGTTCGACAATATCAATTATTTATATTTGTTTGAATCATTTTAAAGTTATGGTTACCATATATAATCAAAGCTATGCTATCAAGCACGATGTCTTTAGATAATACGCATAAAAGAAACTATTAAATGGGAATGGACGTGATGGTATGAAGGAACGGAACATAACATGTATAGAGGGGCTCAAGAAAGGAGAAAGTGCTGGCAGAAAAGTACAGTAAATCAGAAGGGAGCAAACACAGAAAACAAGTGGAAGGAAATTGAAAATTTTAGACGGAATAAATGTTTTAAAAATACATTAGTCTCTGGTTTAAGACGATTGACTGAAGTTAAAGCAGTGCATAAAATTACAGATAATTGCACACTTTGAGAGTTCCAGGAAACGGCAATTTGCTTGTTTTTTGTCTGTCCCCTGACGAAGAACGAATAAATGAAGCAACAAGTGTGGTTGTAGATCAGGTAAATACATAGAAAGCGAAAGGGAGAAAGTATACGACAAATATCAAACTTATGCAAAATAAACACACAATTGCATCTAGCAGCTAAATTTGTAGAGAGACTACTGGCAATATAAATGCAACATGACAACATAATAGTTTATGCTTGTCTCTCTAATAGTTTCGTTGCCCGATTCAATTGTATGTTTATTTACAAGTTCTCAAAAGTTCTGCTCGCAGACCAGTATAGTATTTTATATTTGCGTTGATCTCCAAACATGAAGTTTAGGAATGTTAAGTGTGAGAGACTAACTGAGAGAGCAGATGAGGAAGAAGCTGCAATGAATGATCGTGGTTCAGAGGAAGACTGTGTAGTAAAAGTTAATAGATAGACAGAGAGAGAGAGAGAGAGAGAGAGAGAGAGAAAACACACACAAAGTGAGAGAAAAGAATAGATAAAAATAATGAGAAGAAGATAAAGAAGATGTGGAAATGGAAGTGTACTAAGTATAGTGCCATAAAGAAAATAAATTGAAATAGAGAGGGAAAGTATAAGATTTAGTGAGAGCATGAAATAGGGAAAAAGAGAAATAGTTTTGTCATGGGAAACAGTTCAAATTTTGTCATGGGAAACAGTTCAAGTTTTATTATGGGAAACAGTTCAAATTTTGTCATGGGAACCAGTTCAAATTTTGTAATGGGAAACAGTTCAAATTTTGTTATGGAACCAGTTCAAGTTTGTCATGGGAAACAGTTCAAATTTTGTTATGGAACCAGTTCAAGTTTTGTCATGGGAAACAGTTCAAGTTTTGTCATGGGAAACAGTTCAAGTTTTGTCATGGGAAACAGTTCAAGTTTTGTCATGGGAAACAGTTCAAATTTTGTCATGGGAAACAGTTCAAGTTTTGTCATGGGAAACAGTTCAAGTTTTGTAATGGAACCAGTCCAAGTTTTGTCATGGAAAACAGTTCAAATTTTGTCATGGGAAACAGTTCAAGTTTTGTAATGGAACCAGTCCAAGTTTTGTCATGGGAAACAGTTCAAATTTTGTTATGGAACCAGTTCAAGTTTTGTCATGGGAAACAGTTCAAGTTTTGTCATGGGAAACAGTTCAAGTTTTGTCATGGGAAACAGTTCAAGTTTTGTCATGGGGAAACAGTTCAAGTTTTGTTATGGAACCAGTCCAAGTTTTGTCATGGGAAACAGTTCAAATTTTGTCATGGGAAACAGTTCAAGTTTTGTCATGGGAAACAGTTCAAGTTTTGTCATGGGAAACAGTTCAAGTTTTGTCATGGGAAACAGTTCAAGTTTTGTCATGGGAAACAGTTCAAGTTTTGTCATGGGAAACAGTTCAAGTTTTGTCATGGGAAACAGTTCACGTTTTGTCATGGGAAACAGTTCAAGTTTTGTCATGGGAAACAGTTCAAGTTTTGTCATGGGAAACAGTTCAAGTTTTGTCATTCACAGAAGTTCACCGTTGATATTTTAGCTGTTCTTGCACAACTTGTTAACTTCATGTATGTAACACATATTGGTTCCACTAATCATTCCGGAATGGGTAAAAGAGTAAGTGAATGTAGACGAAGAATTGAAGTGACATTAACAACATTTCTGTAATTATTCCGAAGTACCCTCGCCAATGCTACAAAGCTAGTGAACTGTCATAGGATCTTTCTATGTGACCAGGAATATGACTGAACACATGATCAATGTACGTGGACAAAAACTATGCTCCTTCAATTACGACATCGATCGCCATAATCACAACTCGCGTAAAAAAACATATTTTTCTGTTTCTTTTGCTTCATTTTATTTTCTCGGTCGTCTGTAAAAAGAAAGTAGAGTACCCCCGTCACACCAAGTGGCGTATAGGGAATCCCAGTGTTAGTGACCATAATTTTTATAGACCTTCTGCACATGATTTTCACGGTAATGTGGTCGGTAGTAAGTCCGTGCCGCTTTACTTTCCCAGAAAAAAAATTCGGTAACTATTTAAGGCTGGGTGAACTCGGAAGCCGTCTATCAGGATCGAACTCGACCTCTAGTCCTTTGTAGCCAAGTTCACTAACCACTGTGCTATCGCGGATCCCAAAATTGATCAAGTACTTGTAGTATATTCCAATATGTACGAATACAGATAAGGTGATATGTATAGCAGCTTTATAAGCAATAAAGACGTGGTGATACTATGTCTAAAATGAGGATAATTAGACAGGACAAAAGGGAGGGAAACAGAGGTAGATAGATAGGAGGAAGATGATGGACTGAATGCTGAATAGTCGCACTGACGGACATACGGAGAGACAGTCTTAATGATGGATAGACGAGCCCTGGTGAACGTCGGGCAGAAAGGGGGACTAACAGACAGACAGACAGACAGCTAGCTAGCTAGCTAACTAGATAGACAGTCAGGCAGACAGACAGATAGATGGATAGATAGATAGATAGATAGATAGATAGATAGATAGATAGATAGATAGATAGATAGATAGATAGATAGATAGATAGATAGATAGATAGATAGATAGATAGATAGATAGATAGATAGATAGATAGATAGATAGATAGGTGGAGTATGAATGACATAGAAAACACGTCAAAAAGTGTCAAGGGGTTAGAGCTAACAACAATAGAGGTATGCAGTGAAAGTGAGGTAACGATAAATGTGCTAGGGAAAATATGAGAGCGGTAGAGAAAGATATGCAAGAAATTCAAACACAGTAAAATGAAAACAATAATAACATCAGACGGAAGATGCACCGCAGAAATAAAAAGCAGAATAGCTCAGGCCAAAAAAAGCATTTCAGAAAATGAAAAATATCGTATGTAACAAATCTATGTCAATAGAAATCAGAAAGAGAGTTCATCGGTGCTATATAGAACCAATTCTGACCTATGGAAGCGAATCATGGTAAGTAGACAAACAAATGAAAAGACAAGTAGAGACCACAGAGATGGGATTTCTCAGAAGAATGTTGAAAGTTTCGTGGACAGATAACAAGAACCAATGAGGAAGTTCTCAAAGAGGCCGATACAAAGAAGTAGCTCCTAAAAAACTGAAAGAAACAATCAACATTTTTCGGGCACATCATGAGAAGAGGAAAGTTGGAATACTTGGTTGTAACTGGCAAAATAAAAGGAAAGAGAGACCGCGGATGACATATAGAAAAAATACTAGATGGCTTGGTGTCATGACATGGAAAACAGTCAACAACAGAACTGAGACGATGCACTGTAGGTAGAAGATTGTGGAAGGACATGATCGCCTACTCCAACCGGTATGGCACATGATGATGATGATGAAAATTAAAACATTGACATATTTTGAATATATTAAAGACATAAATTGGACTAACCTTTGGATAGCTGTCTGTTATTCCTATGCTCATCTCTTTCTCTAGCACATACTGCCACAAAATCACATCTCATTTTGCTAACTCATCATCATCATCATGTGCCATACCGGTAGGCGTAGGCGATCATGTCCCTCCACAATCTTCAATCCACAGTGCATCGTATCAGTTCTGTTGTTGACTGTTTTCCATGCCATGACACCAAGCTATCCAGTATTTTCTCCTTTTGTCGTCCGCGATCTCTCTTTCCTTGTATTTTGCAAGTATACCAAGTATACCTTTTCTCATGAATTTTGATAACTACGATCAGCATTTCTTGAGCTACAAGATAATTCTCTTGTTCTTTTAAGATTTTTCTTGAATTTAATGTTGTTCTTGCTCTTCTTTATCTTCTATTTTTGCTTCTATTGCATTTTGATTTGTCTGTTCTTCATCTGCTTCTCCCAATTCTTCCGTCATCTACTTATCAATCACTTTCTTTCTCCAGGGCTCTCTCAATAAAGTGGAACCTTTACGATATCACCAGAAAGTTTTTCCCTATTCTGTCCTTCTTTTTTCCTCAATTTCGCCATCGTTGACCTCATCTTTTCCGTCATCATTTAATTCGTCTTCCATTTTAAAATGTTTATTTGACTTCTTCTCAAACTTTGCTATTCTTTGTTTTTTTTTTTCATCTTCCTCGTCTCTTCTTTTCCCACTTTTCTGAACAATTACCTTTTTTCTTCATTTCCCGAATCTTGTTTCTTATTATTGCTTTGATTGAACATCTTCTCCAAAACTCCTCCTCCGCGCTCTCTTTTCATTGTCGTCTTATTTTCCATCATTTTCTTCTTTTTTCGTTATATTTTTCTTCTCTTCATCATCTCCGTGGCGTTGACTGCGTTTCTTGGATACAACTGAATTGAAGCACGAGTATTTGCTCTCTTCAAACATTGCCTTAAAATTCTCAAAGACAGTACCGAAAAAAAAAACTAAAAAAAACTAACAGGAACGTGAGTTTTCGTTAAGAATGAGCGTCCTGAAGAAAAACTCACAGGCAATGCGTCTTGAGAATCTTCCAGATGCTGGCAATCGACATCTTTGATTTCTGACTGGTTTCATGAATTGTGGGCGAGATTAGCAGAATGTTTGCGCGCTGACTTTACGATTCAAAGTTCTCGGATATGTTCCTGAATGGAGACCTTTTTGTTAAAACAACTATAGAAATGCGTGCGTGCCTGACTACTGGAGTTAGGGGCGGTGAAGGAGCGTAGGGAAAATACTTGGCATTTAATCTTCAAGTGCTACGATTTCAGACTTTAAGGCTATGGTCTCTGTGCCTCTCTTTTACTTATCTCTCTCTCTCTCTCTCTCTCTCTGTCACTCTTACACATACTAAGACTCAGAGAAGACATTTGGAATTTAATCTTGAAAGGCTAAAAATGTGTAGCTGTGTGGCTTGAAAGGGCCAAAAATGTGTGATGGTTGAAATCTCTGTATTTCTCTCCGTCTCTTCCTCTCTCAGTATTTGTATGTATGTGTGATTTTCTCCCACGCTAAGAGTCAGATCAAAGCCATTTAGAACCTATGTTTCAAATCCTACGATTATTACGATGTAGTCTATCTATCGACGCTGTAATCTATCTATCTACCTACCAACAAAACTATCTATCTACCTACCTACCTACCTACCTACCTACCTACCTACCTACCTACCTACCTACCTACCTACCTACCTACCTACCTACCTACCTACCTACCTACCTACCAACCAACCTACCTACCTACCTACCAACCAACCTACATATCTATCTATCTATCTATCTATCTATCTATCTATCTATCTATCTATCTATCTATCTATCTATCTATCTATCTATCTATCTATCTATCTATCTATCTATCTATCTATCTATCTATCTATCTATCTATCTATCTATCTATCTATCTATCTATCTATCTATCTATCTTTCTGTCTGTCTGTCTGTCTATATGTCTATATATATATTTATCTTCTTCTTCTTCTTTTACCTTTTAGCTCCCGGTGGAGCATAGGTCCTCAACAAACACTTTCCAAGTCGTTCTGTTTTTTGCCATTCTTTTAAGATCATTCCATGTCTTCCCCATCATCTTCATCTCTGCTTCTATCTGTCTTCTCCAAGAATTCCTTGGTCTTCCTCTTTGTCTTATCCCCTGGGGATTCCAAAAAAGGGCCTGTTGTGTAATACTCTCAGTTGGCTTCTGTAGTGTGTGTCCTATCCATCGCCATCGTCTTCGCTGTATCTCTTTATCCACTGGTATTTGACCGGTACATTTCCATAATTCCACGTTAGTGACTTTGTCCTGCCATTTCCATCCCTTTACTCTGCGCAAGCATCCATTAATGAAAGTCTGTACTTTCGTGATTGTCAATTTTGTCATTCTCCATGTTTCACAGCCATATAATAGGACCGACTTAACATTTGAGTTGAAAATTTTTATTTTTGTATTTAGCCTAATTTCTTTGGATTTCCATATGTTTCCCAGTGCAATGAAAGCTCCTCTTGCTTTTGATATCCTTATTTTGGTATCATTTTCTGTTCCTCCCTCTTTATCTATATTACTGCCCAGATATATATACGATTGTACGTCTAGTAGAGGTATTTCTCCTAGTTTTATATGGTTATTGCCAACTGCATTAATATATATTTATCTACATATTTATAATTCTGCTTCCTGTCTTTTTGTCTGTTTTTCACTCACTTATCATATACTAACACCTTCTCTCGATACCAGACCACATAGACCAACTGTTGACTTTTTACACTTCCACGTTTTGTAGTGTAAACAAACCCAACGTGCAGAAGGCAAATTAAGATCGGTAAATTATGTACCGTAGATTTCATGTATTATTTTAAAGAAAGTACACAGTAATTTCAAATGTAAAATTGAAATAAACAAAAGAATAGGTATGGCAAAAATTAATGTTAATGCCCTGAAAAATATACTAACAACAAAACAAATAACAGCAGAGCTGAAACTAAGAATAGCAAAATGTTACATCTTCTCACTATTCCTGTATGGTGTAGAAACATGGTCATTAGATAAGAAAACAGAACAGAAAATTGAAGTCTTTGAAATGTGGATTTACAGAAGAATAGGTAGAATTGGATGGAAATAAAAGAAAACAAACGATGAAGTTTTAAAACAACTAAAAATGAAAAGAGAACTACTTACTAAATACAATTATGAGAAGACAAAGGAAATTTCTGGGGCACGTTAAAAGACACAACAGCCTACTAAAAGTAATATGGAAGGGAAAATACAAGGTAAAAGAGGCAGAGGCAGACCAAGACTAACATGGACGAGTAACAACAAAAGATGGACAAGTCCATCTATGACTACCTGCACCATCAAAGCAAGAAACAGAGTGGAATGGCGATACATAGTAGCCAACCTTCGTTGCGGAGACGGCACTTGATGATGATGAGGACACAGTAATTCCACGGAAATATTTCTCGAAATATAAAAGTAAAAAAGACGTATTAAAATTATAGCCTTTAAAAATAGGTATCACACAATATTCGGGAAATTGAGACGGCCTGGCGTGAAACCGACCACATCCTCCAAAAAAATGTATCTGTGGTCATGGAAAATTACGATCACTGACACCCTATTTACCATACGACTTTCTAGGCAGGGTAGGAAACCTTTACTTTATTATTTGAAATACACAATGTTTAGTTTTGCAAGTGAAGATAAACTTTTCTGTCTTCAGATTAATACAAATCAATTTATTGCTCCCACATCTCTCATATTGGTTTATTACTGCTGCGTACTGTGATATTCATCTTTAATTTCTTTTGTTTCTATATTAAGATTTAATCATACAGTACGTCTCTCTCTCTCTCTCTCTCTCTCTCTCTCTCTATATATATATATATATATATATATATATATATATATACATATATATATATAAGGATTTTACCTTGATGCATGCACTTTAATACGTAGGGAGGTCAAAAAGTAATGCACACCAATTTTTTTCTCGGCTAATAATAAAGATAGGAATATGAAATTTTGCACACTTGGAATATGACATGTTCCAATTATGTGCACCAAATTGCACAGCATTATGATAAATATTACGCAATCTATGAACCGTTAAAATGGAGCTTGTCAACAATGTCCGTTACAAACAGCGAATTGTCATAGAATTTCTGGTTGCGGAAAAAGAAACTGTGGCAAACATTCATAAACGACTGTGTGCAGTGTACAAATGTTCTGCAGTCGATAGGAGCACAGTTAGTCGCTGGGTTCAGAGAATTAAAGCTGCAGAAAGTGTACGAGTGGAGCTGCATGATTTACCGCGTTCTGGACGTGTTGCCTCGGCTACCAGCACAGACATGTTAAATCGGGCTGATGCCCGGTATTCGTAAGGATAGGCGTATCACTAGTCAGCAATTGGGGTGCAGCTTACAGTCAGCTAGGGAAGTGCAATCGCAATTTTTAAAACTCTCGGATATTCAAAGATTTGCGCTCGATGCGTTCCTCGGTGCCTAACAAATGATCACAGAGTTAAAGGAAAACATTCTGTTCTGAATTGTTGGAGCGTTTCGGTGTTGAAGGAGAAATGTTTTTGTCAAAAATTGTTACCGGTGACGAAACGTGGGCACATTATTATGAGCCTGAAACAAAAATGCAGTCAATGGAATGGCATCATCCGCAGTCACCAAAAAGAAAAAAATTCAAAACATCTCCATCAGCCGGAAAGGTGATGATCACTGTCTTCTGGGACATTGATGGTGTGATTCTTGTTGATGTAATGACAAGAGGTGAGACAATCAACTCGACAGCTTACATCAATACACTGACAAAACTCAAAAATCGGTTCCACAGAGTTCGGCCTAATAAGCCATCTGCAGATTTGTTGCTTCAACATGACAATGCACGCCCTCACACAAGTCTGGTAACACGGGACGCAATCAACAAATTTGGTTGGACTGTACTGCCCCATCCTCCTTACAGCCCTGATCTGGCTCCCTCAGATTTCCATCTGTCTGGACCACTCAAAAATTCCTGCGTGGGACACACTTTGACAATGATGAGGATGTGATCCGTGCAGTTAAAAAATGGCTACGCGAGCAGGACAAAACTTGGTACAAACGAGGCATTCATGACCTAGTTTCGCGTTGGCGTAAGGCAATACGCTTGGACGGAGATTATGTTGAAAAATAGGTAGTGTAAAGGGGATGTTCAGCTACAATATATCAAAGTATATCAAAGGGTGGTTTTGTCAGTATTGGTTATTGGTTATTGGTTATGGAAGGCCTGGGTATCACAGCAAACGGATTAAAATCCATAATTGCTCAACCGCCCGTGCCAGTGGAAAATATTTTCAGTATATTGTTCATGTCTAACACACAAAA
The DNA here is from genome assembly GCA_032433765.1 of Megaustenia siamemsis. Lineage (NCBI taxonomy): Eukaryota > Metazoa > Mollusca > Gastropoda > Stylommatophora > Ariophantidae > Megaustenia > Megaustenia siamemsis. Next base: position 60,043,413 of record JAVIAB010000050.1, on the reverse strand, counting down.
ACTGAGAATGTGTAGATTTTTTTTTTTTTTTACCAACATAATATTCATGCGCATCAAGTCGAGTAATGCAAACATGAAGAAGTTATTAACTTTTCCTGTCATATTCTGGCGAATTATTGATAACATGTTTCAACAGGTAGCGCTACTCTTTTAGTCCCGTTGATAAATATATTTAGGAGTAGCGCTACTCTATTAATTGTGTTGATAAATATATCTAGGGGTAGTGTTACTCTTTTAGTTGCGTTGATAAATATATCTAGTGGTTGTGCTACTCTTTTAGTTGCGTTGATAAATATATCTAGGGTTGTGCTACTCTTTTATTTGCGTTGATAAATATATCAAGGGTAGCACTACTCTTTGAGTTGCGTTGATAAATATATCTAGGGGTAGTGCTACTCTTTTAGTTGCGTTGATAAATATATCTAGGGGTAGTGCTACTCATTTAGTTGCGTTGATAAATATATCTAGGGGTAGTGCTACTCTTTTAGTTGCGTTGATAAATATATCTAGGGGTAGTGTTACTCTTTTAGTTGCGCTGATAAATATATCTAGGGGTTGTGCTACTCTTTTAGTTGCGTTGATAAATATATCAAGGGGTAGCACTACTCTTTGAGTTGCGTTGATAAATATATCTAGGGGTAGTGCTACTCTTTTAGTTGCGTTGATAAATATATCTAGGGGTAGTGCTACTCTTTTAGTTGCGTTGATAAATATATCTAGGGGTAGCGCTACTGTTTAAGTTGCGTTAATAAATATATCTAGGGGTGACGCTACTTTTTGAGTTGCGTTTATAAATATATCTAGGGGTAGTGCTACTCTTTTAATTGCGTTGATAAATATATCAAGGGGTAGCACTACTCTTTTAGTTGTGTTGATAAATATATCTAGGGGAGGGGGCGCTACTCTATGAGTTGCGTTGATAAATATTTCTAGGGGTAGCGCTACTCTTTGAGTTGCGCTGATAAATATATCTAGGGGTAGCGCTACTCTTTGAGTTGCGCTGTTAAATATTTTTAGGGGTAGCGCTACTCTTTGAGTTGCGCTGTTAAATAAATCTAGGGGTAGCGCTACTCTTTGAGTTGCGCTGTTAAATATATCTAGGGGTAGCGCTACTCTTTGAGTTGCGCTGTTAAATATATCTAGGGGTAGCGCTACTCTTTGAGTTGCGCTGTTAAATATATCTAGGGGTAGCGCTACTCTTTGAGTTGCGCTGTTAAATATATCTAGGGGTAGCGCTACTCTTTGAGTTGCGCTGTTAAATATATCTAGGGGTAGCGCTACTCTTTGAGTTGCGCTGTTAAATATATCTAGGGGTAGCGCTACTCTTTGAGTTGCGCTGATAAATATATCTAGGGGTAGCGCTACTCTTTGAGTTGCGCTGATAAATATATCTAGGGGTAGCGCTACTCTTTGAGTTGCGCTGTTAAATATATCTAGAAGAAGCGATACTCTTTGAGTTGCGCTGATAAATATATCTAGGGGTAGTGCTACTCTTTGAGTTGCGCTGATAAATATATCTAGTGGTGACGCTACTCATTGAGTTGCGTTGATAAATATATAGCAATACTAAAAAGGGATGCAAAAGTGGTATGGTGACAGCTTTACGTGGTAATGGACGAAACAAAAGTCGACGTTTCGGCCAAGTAGGCCTTCATTTGGACGAACAACAAACACAAAAATTATATATAACGATATATTAACAAATCTAACTGCATGGCGATAATATGCTATATACTAAAGAGAGGAAAAATAAAAAAAAATGGTCACTTCCCTGTGTTCCTGAGGTGGGTCAGTCTCCAAATTGACTAAATTGATACGGCAGGACCGACTATAAATCTCTCTGACCAGGAAGTCAGGTGAGAAGACGGAAAGGAAGGGTTCTAAAAATATGGGGAGGTGGGTACAGGATATGTGTAAACTATGCACGTCTACCTCTGTGTGTGCAACCCGAACCGATGTGTAAACACAAGTATGTGTATGTAACAATACATGCGTACAAGCATAAATCAGCCACAAGGCCCACAAAAGTAAAACCCAAAGGAGCCCAAATGTGACAATACATGTGCAGACAAATATGTCCACATGTATAGGTTAAGTAGCGCATGGGGGTATGAAATATGTAGTGGGTGTCCTATGAATATGAGAGTGATATGTTCATTCCTTGGGGGGACAGCGAACCCAACTGGGCAATAAGGCGATTCTCAAGGGCGAACCTGCTGCAATTGCTGGAGTGATGAGACAATGCCAGTAACTTGCATGTCGAGTTTACCACTATGTCCAGGAGAGTTGAAATGGGCAGACACCGGGCTGCCAGTATTTTGCTCAACATCACGAAGATGCTCACAAAATCCGTCACTCAAGCGTCGTCCACTTTCACCCACATACGTCATCTGGCAGTGCTTGCATATTATGGTGTAGATGACATATTATGGTGTAGATCTTCTCACCTGACTTCCTGGTCAGAGAGATTTATAGTCGGTCCTGCCGTATCAATTTAGTCAATTTGGAGACTGACCCAGCTCAGGAACACAGGGAAGTGACCATTTTTTTTTATTTTTCCTCTCTTTAGTATCTAGCATATTATCGCCATGTAGTTAGATTTGTTAATATATCGTTATATATAATTTTTGTGTTTGTTGTTCGTCCAGATGAAGGCCTACTTTCCCCGAAACGTCGACTTTTGTTTCGTCCATTACCACGTAAACTGTCACCATACCACTTTTTTCTTCCTTTTTTTAGTATTGCTATTATCATCAGCTTTACAGCAGCTTCGCATCTCTACGCATCTTGGTGCATCTTGATGCCTTTACCTCTCTTGATAAATATATCTAGGGTAGCGCTACTCTTTGAGTTGCGCTGATAAATATATCTAGGAAAAGCGCTACTCTTTGAGTTGCGCTGATAAATATATCTAGGAAAAGCGCTACTCTTTGAGTTGCGTTGATAAATATATCTATGGGCAGCGCTCATCTAATTAATGATCAAGAAAAACGGTCCTAGTTTCACTTTCTAAGTGCCAAGACTGTTGTGATATTAATAAAGTTATCAATACTTTCCAATCCTTAGCCACATACAGGAACAATTAAACTGGTTTGCTCATCTAGTAAGAATGCCTTGTATATTTATTATAAATAATCTAATGTATGCTGATGATACAGTCTTAATTGCTAAGAGTAAAAGGAATAACAAGAAATGTTAGACATTATAGTGGAAGAAAGCAAAAATAAAGGCCTCAGCCTTAATAGCAGAAAGACAGAAGTAATGGTAACAACAAAGAAAAAGACACCATCTCAGTGCAAAATAAAGACAAGTGGAACAATATTAAAACAGGTAAATTAATTTAAATATTTGGAAACTGTGTTAACCTCAGACGGAAGATGTACAAAAGAGGTGGGATGCAGAATCATTATCATCATGTGGCATACCGGTTGGCGTAGGCGATCATATCCTTCCACAATCTTCTATCTACAGTGCATCGCATCAGTTCTGTTGTTTACTGTTTTCCATGCCATGACACCAAGCTACCCAGTATTTTCTCTCTTTGTCGTCCGCGATCTCTCTTTTCCTGTATTTTGCCAGTTGTAACCAAGTATTCCAACTTTCCTCTTCTCATGATGTTCCCAAAAAATGTTGATTATTTCTTTCTGATGTTTGTAGCAGCTGCCTTTTTGGGATGCAGAATGGCTCAGGCAGAAGCAGCTTTCCAAAAAATGAGGAAGATACTGTGCAATCCATTTTTGACAATAGAAACAAGAAAAATAGTTCTTAAATGTTATGTAGAGCGAGTCTTAACATACGGGTGTAAATCATGGACAATAGGACAACAGACAAGAAAATCACTGGAGAAATGGGGTTTTACAAAAGAATGTTGAGAATACCATGGACAGCTAAGATGAGTAATGAAAACGTTCTGAAAGATGACAAAGCAAAAAGAGAGCTAATTTGCAATATAAGGAAGAAATATAATCATCAATTTTTGGCCATGTAATGAGAAGAGAACAGCTGGAATATATTGTAACAAGTGGAAAAATTGAGGGACGAAGAGATAGAGAGAAGCCAAGAGAAAAGATACTAGACACTTAAGAGAATTGCTTGGCAGACGGTCAACAACAGAAATGACAAATAACTGTCGCGATCGAAAGTTGTGGAGAGACATGACCACCTTAGCCAGTAGGCCCGGTACTTCATGATGATGATGATGATGTATATTCCTTATCATACAAAGCATATATTGAAAGAGGACAAGGGAGAAGAGCAAGAGGCAGACCAAGTGTAAAATGAATAGACAACTTCAAAGAAACGTTACAAGAGCATGAATTAACAATGAGTGAAACCGCCAAAAGGGCGAGAACCAAAGCTTTGCATCTCTCTCGACACCCGGAAGAGTTCCATAGAAAGTGAAGAAAGAACAAGAATACCTGATAAGAATATGCTATTGAGTTACTTTTTACGTTATTTATATCTACAAAATATCTAGATTTCTTGTAGTTTACCAATGCCAGACCATTAAAAGTGAAACGTAGAAAAATAATAAATAATAATGGCGAAATAATCACGTTTTACTGTGCTTAAATGTAAAATGAGAGAAAAAAAAACGTTCTATTGCGCATACGTGTCCCGTGTCTGGGATACAATGGTTTATTGTGTCTGAGCATCAATTGTAGAAAAAAAAAAAAAAACTTGCACAGTTACATGTAAACATTTGATGTTAATCTCCTTTGTTCTTTCAACTACGTGTATGTAAAGTGAAGCTGTATGTGCATCTTTCGTACGTCGCTAATTGTGTCCCTTAAGTCGCTGCCATCTTCAGTTTAATGACTCTCATTCCGTCTATTCTTCTCCTGGGTCGTGTACCGTGCGGCCTGACAGTTTCAAATATTATGTTCGTGCAGCAAACTGCTTGCATTTCACTGTCGTAGTCTGTAAAAAAAAAAAAAATAACCAATTACTTCTTTGATATTTAAAAAAAATTGTTGGAATTATTCCTCTAGTTTTTTCCTCACAGTATTAATTCTAACTTTTTTTCCCCCATCTTTCTTTGTTTAAAGTACTTCATATGCATCTTTGTGATTTGTATACAAAGTCTCGACTTCAGGTTTTTCACTTACATTGATTGTTTTACTACTAAATTTTACAGTTCTATATGACACAGATGATATCTACAACAGCGGATATATACCAGACGACCTGCTCAAATCAATATTCATAGCATTAGCAAATAAATCTGGTACGATTGAATGAGATGATCATCGCACAAAAAGCCACATGACTAAGATATTACTAAGAATCATCATGCGAAGAGAGTGCAAACAAAATAAGTCCAGAAATTAGTGATGAACAGTCTAGTTTTGTTAGAGATAAAGGAACGAACTATGCCATATACATCATACATTCTTTAGTAGAAAGAGCCATAGAGGTGAAAACAGATATATACATATGTTTCATAGATTATACCAAAGCATTTGACAAAGTAAAGCACCAAGAAATAATCAAAATGTTAGAATGCATAAATGTAGACAGCAAAGATCTAAGACTAATAAATAACATGTACTGGCAACAAACAGCGGCCATAAAAACTTGACGTCAATTGGAAATGTTTCAACAAATAAAACAGGGTGTTAGGCAAGGTTGTGTGCTTTCATCAGATTTGTTTAATATGTAAAGTGAAGTTATTTTAAGATCATTAAGGGGTATGCCTGAATTATAATTGGGGGTTATAATATAAATAATCTGAAGTACGCTGATGATAGTCTTAATTTCTAAAAGTGAAAATAAGTTACAAGAACAGTTAGACATTATAGTGAAGGAAAACACAAATAAAGGACTCAGCCTTAATAACAAAATGACAGAAGTAATGGTAGCAACAAAGAAACAGACATCACTGCAATACACAATAAAGACAAGTGGTATAATATTAAAACAGGTAAATCAATTTCAATATCCGGGAACAATGTTAACCTCGGATGATAGATGTACAACAGAGGTGAGATGCAGAATGGCTCAGGCAAACATCTTTCCAACAAATGAGGAAGATATGTACAATCCAGTTTTGACAATAGAAACAAGAAAAAGATTTCTTAAATGTTATGTGGAGTCAGCCTTTACATATGGATTTGTATCATGGACAATAGTACAACAGACAAGAAAATCACTGGCGGCTGTAGAAATGTGGATTTACAGAAGAATGTTGAGAATACCACGATCAGCTAAGAAGAAGAATGAAAACGTTATGAAAGAGGCCAAAGCTAAATGAGAGCTAATTTTAAAAATTAGGAAGAAACATTCATCATTTTTTAGCCATGTAATGAGAAGGAAACAGCTGGAATATATTGTAACAACTGGGAAAGTCGAGGGACGAAGAGATAGAGGGAAGGAAAGAAAAGAGAAAAGGTACCAGACAGCTTAAAAGAATGGCGTGGCAGAAGGTCAACAACAGAAATGATAAATAACTGTCGAGATCGAAAATTGTGGATAGACATAATCAACTACGCCTGCAGGCATGGTACGTGATGATGAAAACACAATTGTTCTGTGCCACCTTTGAATTTATTGTCAATAATTATTTTTAATTTGTCTTCATTTCCTTGCATAAGTTTTTAATGTATACCACGATTTCTTTTCTCAGTTCAGCTTTTCTCTTCGTTGAATTGTGTGCCAATAATCGTGTTTTAAAGTTCCTTAAAGTGTTTTCGAAAAAGCATCTACATCATTACTTTTTTCTATTAAATGAGGATAGCTATACTTTCCCTTACGTTTTCATTGTAAAATAATTGTGTTATGCTACGAAACTATAGTTAAATTTATAATTTAAACCGCACACATTTATATTTGATATCATTAAAATTCCTCTTCTTGTACACACTAGTGTTAAAGCAGTAAGTAAATTAAGGAACCTCGTCACGCCAAGTGGCGAAAAGGGAAAAATGGTGTTAGTGCCTACATGTTGTTACATGAATCTAAGGTATGCTGATGAAACAGTCATAATCGCTAAGAGTGAAAAGGAGTTACAAGAAATGTAGGACATTATAGTGAAAGAAAGCAAAAATAAAGGACAGAATTAATGGTAACAACAAATAAAAAGACATTACCTCAGTGCAAAATAAAGACAAGTGGAATAACATTAAAACAGGTAAATGAATTTAAATATTTGGGAACTTTGTTAACCTCAGACGGAAGATGTACAAACGTGGTGAGATGCAGAATGGCTCACGCAAAAGAAGCTTTAAAAAAAAAAATGAGGAAGGCTCTATGCAATCCATTTTTAACAATAGAAACAAGAAAAAGAGTTCTTAAATGTTATGTAGAGCCAGTCTTAACATATGGATGTGAATCATAGACAATAGACAAGAAAATCACTGGAGTCTGTAGAAATGTGGTTTTGCAGAAGAATGTTGAGAATACCATGGACAGCTAAGAAGAGTAATGAAAACGTTCTGAAAGAGGTCAAAGCAAAACGAGAGCTAATTTCCAATATTAGGAAGAGACAATCATCATTTTTTGGCCATGCAATGAGAAGAGAACAACTTGAATATATTGTAACAAATGGAAAAATTGAGGGACGAAGAGATAGTGGAAAGCAAAGAGAAAAAAATACCAGACAGCTTAAGAGAATGGCTTGGCAGAAGGTCAACAACAGGAATGATAAATAACTGTCGAGATCGAAAGTTGTGGAGAGACATGATCACCTACGCCAGTAGGCCCGGTACTTGATGATGATGATAATGATGATGGTTGTAATAGGCATAAGATTTTTGGGGGTAATGTGGTCGCTATTACGCCAATGCCGTTTTACTTTCCCAGACAAGAATCTGATACACATGCTGAGTGGAACTGGAAACTATCGATGAGGATCTAACCCGATCTCTTCTCCTAATTAATAGTCCAGTTGACTAACCAGTAAGCTATTGCGGACCCTCATGAAATCAATGTGGGGTGTTAACTTTGGCTTCATTATCCAAACGTCGTTGGTTCGCAGCTGATATAACATCATTCAGTTTATATTTTTTTAAAAAAGTAAAGAGCCCCCATCACGCCAAGTGGCGTATAGGGAAATATGGTGTTAGTGACCCTATATTTTACAGACCTTCAGCACATGATTTTTGGGGTAATGTGGTCGGTATTACGCCCGTGCTGCTTTACTTTCCCAGAAAAAAAATCCGGTACCCATTTAAGGCTGGGTGAACCTGGAAGCCGTCGGTTGGGATCGAACCCCACCCCTTGTCCTTTGTAGTCCAGTTCATTCAGTCTATATAGTAGGAAAAAAATAGGGTAATAAATTAATTATCAGTTAATTAATTTATTCATTGTAGCAAAAGATTAGTTCTGCGATCGTTTGGTGAAATTAAAGGGATTCTTTGCGAATGATGGATCATATCTCTCTTAGTTGTACATTAAATTATTCACAGGGAACATCTAGCAGGTATGGATTTTCTAAAATGTTGAACACGTAATGAAAGTAGGGAGGTCAAAAAGTAATGCACACCAATTTTTTTCTCGGAAACTATTCGGGCAAAATGTGTGAAATTTTCACAGATTGTAGCTGAACATCCCCTTTACACTACCTATTTTTCAACATAATCTCCGTCCAAGCGTATTGCCTTACGCCAACGCGAAACTAGGTCATGAATGCCTCGTTTGTACCAAGTTTTGTCCTGCTCGCGTAGCCATTTTTTAACTGCACGGATCACATCCTCATCATTGTCAAAGTGTTTCCCACGCAGGAATTTTTTGAGTGGTCCAAACAGATGGAAATCTGAGGGAGCCAGATCAGGGCTGTAAGGAGGATGGGGCAGTACAGTCCAACCAAATTTGTTGATTGCTTCCCGTGTTACCAGACTTGTGTGAGGGCGTGTATTGTCATGTTGAAGCAACAAATCTGCAGATGGCTTATTAGGCCGAACTCTGTGGAACCAATTTTTGAGTTTTGTCAGTGTATTGATGTAAGCTGTCGAGTTGATTGTCTCACCTCTTGTCATTACATCAACAAGAATCACACCATCAATGTCCCAGAAGACAGTGATCATCACCTTTCCGGCTGATGGAGATGTTTTGAATTTTTTCTTTTTGGTGACTGCGGATGATGCCATTCCATTGACTGCATTTTTGTTTCAGGCTCATAATAATGTGCCCACGTTTCGTCACCGGTAACAATTTTTGACAAAAACATTTTTCCTTCAACACCGAAACGCTCCAACAATTCAGAACAGAATGTTTTCCTTTGAACTCTGTGATCATTTGTTAGGCACCGAGGAACCCATCGAGCGCAAATCTTTGAATATCCGAGAGTTTTAAAAATTGCGATTGCACTTCCCTAGCTGACTGTAAGCTGCAATGCCAATTGCTGACTAGTGATACGCCTATCCTTACGAATAATGGCATCAGCCCGGTTTAACATGTCTGTGCTGGTAGCCGAGGCAACACGTCCAGAACGCGGTAAATCATGCAGCTCCACTCGTACACTTTCTGCAGCTTTAATTCTCTGAACCCAGCGACTAACTGTGCTCCTATCGACTACAGAACATTTGTACACTACACACAGTCGTTTATGAATGTTTGCCACAGTTTCTTTTTCCGCAACCAGAAATTCTATGACAATTCGCTGTTTGTAACGGACATTGTTGACAAGCTCCATTTTAACGGTTCATAGATTGCGTAATATTTATCAGAATGCTGTGCAATTTGGTGCAAATAATTGGAACATGTCATATTCCAAGTGTGCAAAATTTCATATTCCTATCTTTATTATTAGCCGAGAAAAAAATTGGTGTGCATTACTTTTTGACCTCCCTTCAGTAGTTATGGGAATTGACATTTGTTTTAGTTCAAGTGCTGAAGCACACGAACAGTTTAAAAGCTTTCTCAAATAGTTAAACTAGGATGAGATTCCTAAAGACATACTGCTTAGCTTAGAGAAGTAGCTCTCATTTAGCAATGTCTTACGCACGTTTCTTTAAATGTTTCGTTTAAAACTTAATCAGTTTCCTAGACAGAAGGAGATATTTTACCTCAGAGACAGCGGCAGTTAGTCCTGGAATTTTTTGGAGAATCATTTCGGGGGAAGAGGTATGTTTACAACACTCGGGAAAAAAAATTACAAATAATCAACAACAGAAAAAAAAATAGATGGTCTGAATTAGGATCGAACCCGTACTCCTCGGCACAGCGGCTTTGCCTCGAGAACCAAACACTAGAGCACACGGCCAATTCAGCTACCTAAAAAGTAGCTATCATTGGCGATGTCTCTCACCTACGTGTACCCATGACTGTAGCATAGGGTTACTATCACAACTCGGAAATAAATTGTATTTCTGTGTTTTCCAATTAAGACAAGTATTTCCCTGATAGGGTAGGGTAGGGCTGAATTTTTCACCGATGTTTTCACGCATCTGCAATTGATTAACATGAATGCACTACTTCAGCCACGTTTTCGTCACCACTACTCTATATACTAAACATATTTTATAATTCTGCTCACCATCTCTCCACATTTTTTACAGTTGGTTAATTGTGAAACTTAATGGCGTCTTATTGTTGCTACCTCAGACTTCTTCATCCTGTCTGGTCTTGCTGTTTAATTATGACGAGCTATAAATGGCGCCAAAATTGACTTCATTTAGATTAGATTGGGGGCAAGATTGTTTGACCAAATGAACTCTCTGAAATGACATGACCTGCGGATATAAAATAATTCCTGTTGTACTACGTCGGACAGTAGATTCTATCATTAGTGATCTGGAAGGATCTTTGGTAGAACTAAGTGACCCGTGCACTACAGATTTATAAAGTGAAGGAGAGAGGGAGGGAGAGAGAGTGAGGGAGGAAGAGAGAGAGAGAGAGGGAGGAAGAGAGAGAAAGAGAGAGAGATCACAGTTCCATCGCAAACTAATGGGCGCCGGTCCTGTGAGAAGAATATATCATTGGAGACAGTTCATCTTTGTCACTTTAATTTCATTTTTGTGTATTTTTTCTTTTACACGCCTACTTTTTATTTTATCATTTTTTTTCGTTTTCCTAAAAGACACATGCAAGGTCCGTAACTCAAAGAATAAGTGATTGACAATATTGCTCTTTAATAATAATTATACATTTGTGATACATCTCCTCTGTAATAATGTTGGGGCATCAATACATTTGTGATACATCTCCTCTGTAATAATGTTGGGGCATCACTGTCGGACATCATCAACCTTCTCCATTTCTCTCTATCTTCAGTCAATCTATGGGGCACTGCAAAATAGATGTCTGTCCATTCTTGACGATTTTATTTTCCTTTCTCTTTCTCTTTCTCTGTCTACCTCTCATTCTCGCTCCTTTCGCAGATCTTTGAAGAATCGTTGCTTGTCGAGACGATTGAGATACCTAGTACACGGGGAACACAAATAAAAAAGAAATGACTTAGCAGCAATTGAGAAAATGATCTTGTCAAAATCAGATGACAAAACGAGATGAGGTGAGATACTGCCATCGCATTCTGGATCTTTTTATCCAAAATGGGCAGCTTCAGCCATGAGCGAAGCTACTCAGAAAGCAGCATCCAGCATACAAATAGTAATATCTTACCAAAATACTGACTCATGATTTCTTGCTACCAACCGTTTGTCTAGACGCAAAATGCCATTATATGTCTCATTAGGTCTGCTGTCGACATCTTCCATGTCATACTGTTTAACTTTTTAGTGTTTGTAATGCATAATATTTTCCTCTATGTCTCTCTTGCTGCTATTGTTTCCCCCCGTTGTTTCCATATTTTGAAACTTACTGCTTTCAAGTCTTCTTCTATTGTAAATATTTGGTTGAAGTATTCTCTCCCCTGAAGACTTTCCTACTTTGACCAAGGGCAATTTATCAATTTTTGTTTCAATTATGACCGAGTTATCTATTTTTCTTCTTATTTATATTTCTTGATAAGTCATCTTGACTCTACTATTATTTTGACTGGTTACGATATCACAGCACCCAACCAACAATTACAGTCTATAAATTATTGATGTTAAAGTTTCTGGAAACATTCTCTTGGCACGCGATAATTAGTGGTAGTTTATAAATTATCAATCTTGCTCTTCGTTTTGAGACGAGCCCAGAGGCTAACGCCGATGTCTATTGAGTTTGTCCTCAAGTTCTTATTTTCTGTGATTTCTATAATTCTAACTTTAATTCTCAAACTATCTTGAGTTACACAACTTACTGTTGTCTCTAGAGCACAACTTCTGAATATACTTGTAAACACTTCACAACTAATCTATGTCATTACTGTCTCTGACTTAGCTATATTGGACTTGTTCTCTGTTCTAATTCTATCTGTTCTGTTCTTGTTCTATCTACTTCTCTACTAACCGATCCTAATTAACTTCTGCTCTTTCTTTAACTAAATCTAACTGTACAAGTCCACAATATTATTAAAACTGCCTTCAGCAGCTCGTCTGGTCTACGTTTCCGATTCTGTTTCTGATCAAAGTTCTCCCACACTAAAATCGTCTTGTGCATCAGGCTAAATACCCAAGTTTCCATTTGCATAATTAATTGCTCGATTTCGCGAAATTAACTCGCAACCAATAATTTTCGCGAGTTTAACCTGTCTATAAACTTTGTGTTAAAATTGTCACAACAAGATGCCATCTTGCTACTTTGTTTAACCTCTAAGTTCAAAATAAAGATATTTATATCATGACCTTGACCTGCCCTGAAGTTATTTGTCAACCTAATTCCTGGCCTTGTTGACTTTCTGGACAGGTTGATGGTTCAAGTCATGATGTTACACTTATCCCAATACCTTTTCCAATAACAGCTAGAATATTGTCATTCGCAACGCTTGCGACGTATCTGTCTGAATTATAATTCTGTGACCATTATGAAACTAAACGCCATTCCAACACCTTTTCTAATAATATCTACAAAATGTCCATTGCCTATGTTATTCTGTCACTAACTACTGACGATATGGCGCTGGATAGGACACACACTATGGAAGCCAACTGAGAGTACAACAGGCCCTTTTTTGGAATCCCCAGGGGAAAAGACAAAGAGGAAGACCAAGGAATTCTTGGAGAAGACAGATAGAAGCAGAGATGAAGATGATGGGGAAGACATGGAATGATCTTAAAAGAATGGCAAGAGACAGAACGACTTGGAAAGTGTTTGTTGAAGACCTATGCTCCACTGGGAGCTAAAAAGGTAGAAGAGGAAGAACTACTGACGACTGTTATTCTTATGTTATTGTGTAAGTGAACTTGACTACAACGAACAAGAGGTAAGGTTCGATCCTGATCGACGGCTACTGGGTTCAACCAGCCCTAAATGGGTACCGGATTTTTTCTGGGAAAGTAAAGCGGCACGGGCGTAATACCGACCACATTACCCCAAAAATAATGTGCCGAAGGTCTGTAAAAATAATTATACTTAACACCATATTCCCTATACGCCACTTGGCGTGACGGGGCTCTTTACTTACTTACTATAACTTCCGTTAATAAAAACACAGTTGCTAATTGCTAACACGTATTTGACAACTAGTGATCAATCACAAGATGGCTGAGCAGATTATCATTTATATCAACATCATGAACAATTAAAGACTGGTTCTTTAAAAAACAAAAGCAAACATTATTGTAGACATCGCAAAGCTACAAGAACAGCAAGGGTATTAAAAAAATAAATGTAAATTAATTCAATATGAGGATTCTCTTAGTCGTTTTTTTTAAATAACGAGTTATAATTAATTTGAAATAGAAGGTAATGTTTAACCACATATCAAATTACTATTAGTAATGAAGTAGACTTGAAATAGGACAGACCGTCATGAAAATTACAGACCCTGGCTTTAATGGTTTATTAGCTTCCACAAAACGAGCAGAGACAGAATTGTTGTTCAAACACTTCATTTTGAGAAGCTGTAATAACAAACACCAGAGATTGATTTCAAACGCTGTTAGAAGTATTGAAGTGGTTTCATGAAAGCGAGCGACGGCTGCAGTAGTCCAGTGTTTACTGAACCGAACTTCTCAGGACGAGAAGTCGAATTTTATTATCGTTCGATGATTCTTTGTTCATATAGCTTTAAATCGGGGCACCAGATGTTTATGTTAAAATAAGGCGGTCTCACGTGATACGACCATAAAAAAGGTAAAGTACCCCCCGTCACGCCAAGTGGCGTATAGGGAATATGGTGTTAGTGACCATATATTTTATAGACCTTCCGCACATGATTTTTGGGGTAATGTGGTCGGTATTACTTTACTTTCCCAGAAAAAAAATCCGGTACCCATTAAAGGCTGGGTGAAAACGGAAGCCGTCGGTTTGGATTGAACAAATATCTCTTATCCTTTGTAGTCCAGTTCACTAATGATACCGACCATAGCACCTATAAAATGTGTCTTTGGTCACTGAGAAAAAAATTGACACAAGCATTATTTTGTTCTTACATATTAAGAGAAGGGAAGCCTATTTTATGATGTTATGCTTTCTTCTTAATGAAAGCTAGCAGCAAACACAAAATAATGGTATAACCTCTGGAGATATCTCTAGTGGTCTAAAATATCAGTGAATATATTGCTTTAAAGTATCAGTGAATATATTGCTTTGAAGGTAATGGTCTAAAATATTAGTGAATATATTGCTTTAAAGTATCAGTGAATATATTGCTTTAAAATATCAGTGAATATATTGCTTTGACCGTAATGGTCTAAAATATAAGTGAATATATTGCTTTAAAGTATCAGTGAATATATTGCTTTGAAGGTAATGGTCTAAAATATCAGTGAATATATTGCTTTAAAGTATCAGTGAATATATTGCTTTGACCGTAATGGTCTAAAATATCAGTGAATATATTGCTTTAAAGTATCAGTGAATATATTGCTTTAAAGTATCAGTGAATATATTGCTTTGAAGGTAATGGTCTAAAATATCAGTGAATATATTGCTTTAAAGTATCAGTGAATATATTGCTTTAAAGTATCAGTGAATATATTGCTTTGACTGTCATCAACTTCATCGAGTGCTATCTTCACAACGAAGGTTGGCTATCATGAAGCGCCATTCTGCTCTGTCTCTTGCTTTGGTGGTACAAGTTGTCATAGGCTGATTTGTCCATCTTTTGATGTTACTCGTCCATGTTAGTCTTGGTCTGCCTCTGCCTCTTTTACCCTGTATTTTCCCTCCAAGATTACTTTTAGTAGGCTGTTGTGTCTTTTAACATGCCCCTAAAATTTCATTTGTCTTGTTCTAATTGTGTTTAGTAGTTCTCTTTTCATTTTTAGTTGTTTTAAGACTTCGTCGTTTGTTTCCTTTTCTTTCCATCCAATTCTACCTATTCTTCTATATATCCACATTTCAAAGGCTTCAATTCTCTGTTCTGTCTTCTTGTCTAATGTCCGTCTTTCTGCACCATAGAGGAATGTTGAGAAGACATAACATTTTGTTATTCTTTGTTTTAGCTCTGGTGTTATTTGTTTTGTTGTTAGTATATTTTTCATGACATTGAAATTACTTTTTGTCATTTCTATTCTTTTGTTTATTTCAGTATTACATTTTTCATCACTGGTTATATTATGACCAAGGTAGTTGTAGTTCTGAACTGTCTCCAGGTCTATTCCTTCAATCCACTTGTGGGTTTTCGGTATTTTCTTTTTTATGATCATAGTTTTAGTCTTTTTTGATATTCATATCTAATCCATATTTTTGCTTGTCATGTTTATTACATTAAATAATTGTTGTAGATCTTTAAGATTTTCTGCTATTATTACAGTATTATCTGCATATCTTAGGTTATTGATTATCTTTCCATTAATGTTTAGGTCTGGCATCTCTCTGTTTTTAAAGATTCGCTCAGTGTATAGATTGAACAAACTTGGTGAATGGATGCATCCTTGTTTTACTCCTCTTTTTTCATAGTTTCACTGTAATGGTCTAAAATATCAGTGAATATATTGCTTTAAAATATCAGTGAATATATTGCTTTAAAATATCAGTGAATATATTGCTTTAAAATATCAGTGAATATATTGCATTGACTGTAAGGTCTAAAATATCAGCGAATATATTGCATTGACTGTAACGGTCTAAAATATCAGTGAATATATTGCATTGATTGTAAGGTCTAAAATATCAGTGAATATATTGCATTGATTGTAAGGTCTAAATTATCAGTGAATATATTGCATTGACTGTAAGGTCTAAAATATCAGTGAATATATTGCATTGATCGTAAGGTCTAAATTATCAGTGAATATATTTCATTGACTGTAATATTCTAAAATTAATTGAACCGTTTGCAAATATCTTGCATTGCATTATTTTATAAAATTATTGAATAATTATAGGTTCATTACTTATATGGACTACATATGTAAGTTAGCCAGCTTATCTGAAACAGGAGAAAATTAAGGAGCTTCTATTTTCAGAAGATCAGGAAATTGGTACGTGGAAAAATAGAAAACCAAAAGAACACTTAAATAGACTTAATATCATAGGTGCCGTCCCGATACAATTTAAACATCAACACTAGCAAGATAGGAGATGTGAAGATCGTATATCTGTCCACAGCTTTCTGTATTTCCAATTGTTTAAAAATTGCTTTTTATACTTGCAGCCAAACTATTCTCCTTATCTGACTGGTATCTTTTATATCTTCATCACAGCCTATACTTTCTTCACTGTTTCCACATCATAAACTAATTAATCCTTTGTCCGAAGCTTCTTCGACAAAGTCTAGCGAAGACAACAGAAAATAATCGCTTTAAATCGCTAGTAATGATCACATATTTTTTCCCCTTCGTTCGCCAGCTTTTAGCTCTGACGAAGTCCCTAGAGACTAGGAACTGAATTTTGCGTGTTAATCCATTTTTCCCTGGCAGCCGTGTGCACAGGGTCCTTCGCCGCATAGGCAGATAACTCTTCGGAGGTAATCACATTTTTTCCGTCGATGAGTAATGGACGTTTCAAGCTGGGCCTCGCTGCTGATCCAAGGGGTGGTTGCCGCAGAGAGAAATCATAAATCAAAATCCCAACCAAATAATAATCATATGATAATGATCATATGTTTATAACACCTACCATCCTTATAATAAAATATTGACACCATAACTGGGTCATAGATGTGGGGTGAAATAGTGTTATTTATTTTCTTGCTGTTATTAACATTCAATTCTAAAACTAATATCAAAATATCCCTCTATTTTGTGAGTAGACAGACGATTGTCATAGATGGAACGACTTAATAATAGGAGTAAATGAATTGTGAGGCAGTGTAGCTAACAACGTCGTTATTCAAATATATATATGTACAATATTTCAAAGCATAATCAGAAATGAAATAAGGAAAATAATTGGGTTTTCATTAGTTCCCATGATATTAAGAAATGAAAGATCAAATAACTTTAAGGATTAATACGAACATCACCCATAGACCGTTAACCCCCCCCCCCCCCCCCCACACACACACAAAACAAAAAAAAACGGTAAGAGAGAAGACAGTAGATCAAGAACGGATTAATCATCAAACTAAATGTTCCAAATCATGAGAAAGTGTTTATAAGGAAAGGTATAACATAATTTGAGACTGTGCTAAGGCAAAACTTAGAGGAGAAAAGACTCATGAAAAAGTATGGAAAACCCTGTGGACCAGTAGGCCTGACTTGTTCATTCTGTGACCGCGTTTGTTTGTCAACCATTGGTAGAATTAGCCACGAGAGAAGCTGTTCGACAAATAACAAGACCTCAAAAAAATACACAATAGCCTCTACTAGACTGTCTGACAAGACGAAAATGGCCATACACATATTTCAAAGAGCACCATGGGCGATGCATTTTACACAGCATTCGTTCGTTCGTTCGCTTTCATCAGCTTTGACCTTTGACGAAGTCCCACCCACTCAATTTTGTGGGACTGAATTTTGCGTGTAAAGTCTGTTTTATCCCATTACAGGATGCCCCTCGCCATGCAGGCAGATTTACTCCGACTTCAGAGGTACTAATTTTTAGGGAATTAGTAAAACCCAGGTGTCCTCGCCAGGGTACGAACCCCGGCTGTTGCCGTGGTAAGCCAACCGCCTATCGATTGCGCTAACCGGACACCCTTACACAGCATTAACATCTAACCCCAACACCTATGGGCAGGCGGATTCTGTACGCAGGCAATGGGTAGTCATTGCAGAAGTCAAAAATTCGTAGGGCCAGCTTTGTCTACGACCCTGGAAATGCGGGAGTACGGGGAAATGAAAGAGCGGACAGGTTGGCTGGGCTGCGCTGTCGTTGAGGACGGTCAACCAGTGGAACAGGTGGACATCATCAATGACCTCCGAGATGTGGGAAGGGCACAGATCTTCGACAACCATGAGTCCACTCCACTCCTTCGGATGGAAGAGGTGGGAGTTAAGATGGGCACATCCAGAAACGAGAACCTTAGAGGGCGTGTAAGAAGACTTATCAACCAACGCAGAACTGGAGTCGTCAGTCGCTGGACACATTAACTACAAACGGTCAAGAGAACTAGGGTTATTTTGAAGTATATGCTCACAAAGTCCTTCAACTTTCTTTAGACAAAGAATTCGTGGTTAACTGTTCAATAAACTAAGAGCTGGAGCCAGAAAAGCGTGTCTCGTTAAACTCAAACCGAAGGACACATTTCAAGACTTGGTGTAAAATGCAGTGTAAGTCAACTTACTATGGAAACGAAAAAAAGAAAAAACATGATCTCTGCAATTCCCCACAGAGATACGATGTCTGAAAAAACCGCTTGGAGTAACCAGAAAAGACAGAATCAGAAATTATAAGAGATTCAGTAGGCATTGAGACAATCACGAGCTACACACAGAATCAACAAATAAACTATTTTGTACATCCAGAAAGAATGTCGTGTGATTCCTTACCATAGAAAATATGTATCAAAAGAGGAGAAGGGAGGAGGGCAAAAGGCAGACCCATAGTAATATGGACAGACAACATCAAAGAAGCGCTACAACAAAATCAGTTGACAATGAGTGAAGCCGAAAGCCAAAAGAGAGAGAATAAGAACTTTGTATCTCCCTCGATACCCGAACGTGTATAAGAGGGAGTGAAGGAAAAAGAGAAAGATAGAGGGACATTGTTTTATCGTTTAAGCATAAAGTAACAATATTAACGAGAATTATATTATCAATCAATCAATCAGTATCTCTCTACATAAATAAATACTAATAAAATAATAATCTTTTTAGAGATATATAGTTGTTAATACAGGGAAAATACGTATAGATTTATATTATAAAGTAATTGTATTAGTCTTAGTGGCAAAACGTATATATATATATATATATATATATATATATATATATATATATATATATATGTTAATAACACCCATTGATATAAAAAGAGGAGTAAGACAGGGATGTCCTATCACCAAGCTTGTTCAATCTATACACTGAGCAAATTTTTAAAAACATCATAGAGATGCCAGGCCTACAAATTAATGGAAGGATAATCAATAACCTATGATATGCTGACGATACTGTACTACTAGCAGAGAATCATAAAGACCTACAATAATTACTTAATGAAATAAACATGACAAGCAAAAAATATGGACTAGATATGAATATCAAAAAGACTAAAACTATGATCATAAACAAAGAAGATACTCAAAACCCACAAGTGGATATCAAAATAGACGGAATAGACCTGGAGACAGTTCAGAATTACAACTACCTTGGACATACTATAACCAGTGATGGAAAATGTACAACTGAAATAAACAAAAGAATAGGAATGGCAAAAAGTAATTTTAATGTCATGAAGAACATACTAACATCGAAACAAATAACCCCAGGGCTAAAACTAAGAATAGCAAAATGTTACATCTTCTCAATATTCCGATATGGTGCAGAAACATGGACATTAGACAAGAAAACAGAACAGAGAATTGAAGCCTTTGAAATGTGGATATATTTGAAGAATAGGTAGAATTGGATGGAAGGAAAAGAAAACTAAAGGATGAAGTCTTAAAACAACTAAAAATCAAAAGAGAACTACTAAGCACAATTCAAACAAGACAAATGCGATTTTTGGGCCATGCTAAAAGACACAAAAGCCTACTAAAAGTAATCCTGGAGGGGAAAATACAAGGTAAAAGAGGCAGAGGTAGACCAAGACTAACATGGACGAGTAACATCAAAAGATGGACAAACCAGCCTATGACAACCTGCACCATCAAAGCAAGAGACAGAGCAAAATGGCACTCCATGGTAGCCTACCTTCGTTGCGGAGAAGGCATTAGATGATGATGATGATATTAATAAATGCATGCATATAAAACATTATAAACATAATATTATAAACATTGGAGGTATATATCATATTACCAAAAATGATATGCTATTATTAATAAACGACACCGACAAAGTTATTTAAACACTGAGATAGTTAGGTCATGTTAGATGCAAGGACCATAATCACAACTTTTGACTGGCAAGAGGTTTGAGAATTTGGAAAAGTTAAATGTAGTGATTGTTACGATAATGAGGGATTTCTCTATCAGTGAATGCGACCTGGAGAATCATGCGATCAATAATTTCACACGGAGTGGGGGAACAAGGAAAGGCTCAATCAGGAAACTGAATAAATATACAGATGAAAAGTGACACAAAATGAAGAGTAGTCCACAATCAAACGGTGAAACTGTTGATATAATAATGAAAGACTCAGCCATGAGAGGAAAGGAAGAAGAAAAAAAAGGAAAAAATTGTATGTTCGAAGCTTTTCGTGATTAGTGGAAGACACAGATTAAACGACGTTTCGGCCCAATAGGCCTTCGGCAGGAACAAAAACACACACACACACACACTGATATGTAAGTAAAACTAATAACGAAACATCCAAAACAAAAATAATCGAAATATGTTAAAGAAAATAAAAATGTCTATCCTGTGTGTCAGGCCAAGATCAAAATGAAAAGGAAATGGGAACCTGAGTGTGGCTGTCGTGAATGTGCAGAAATGTGCAGAAATGAGAGGAAAGCTGCTTCACGAAAAGTAAGAAATCGAAAATGGCAGGATCTACTGACAAATTGCTTGCTGAAGACCATCTGCCAAGATGTCAACGTACGCTCATTTACAACAGTAAGGATAAAAGAGTAAACGATTGACATATTAACGAGATCATTATCGATAAAATGGAGATATAAAAGTAGATTGACGTATACAAATAGTAGAAGATACTTAAACTATTATTGCGAAAATAGTAGAACTTAAATTAAAATCCGATTTTTACAAACTCTCGTGCAAAATGTTAAGCTGTGTCATATTCGATATAGTCCCCACCACAATTTCGAGTTGTATTACATTCTATGTAGTCCCCGCTATGATTTGGAGTTGTATTACATTCTATGTGGTCCCCAACACAATTTCGAGTTGTAGTACATTCTATGTAGTCCCCGCGATGATTTCAAGTTGTATTACATTCTATGTGGTCCCCGCGATGATTTCAAGTTGTATTACATTCTATGTGGTCCCCGCGATGATTTCGAGTTGTATTACATTCTATGTAGTCCCCGCGATGATTTCAAGTTTTATCATGTACTATGCAATCCTTGCGACGATTTCAATTTGCATTACATTCTATATAATCTCCCCCCTCACTCACAATTTCAAGGTGTGCCACCTTCTCTGTGGTCTCCATGACGGTGTTTAAGTTGTAACATATACTCTGTAATTCAAAACGTAAATACTGTAATTTCCCAAAAAGATTCCAGATAGCGTAAAGCTCTTTATCCGCTCTTAGTTATGACCTCAGCCTTGATCTTGACGATTATAAACAAAAACGACCTCAAATGTGGCAAAACCATTCACACAGAATCAAATTATCGTATTTAAGAATGCAACAATAGCATCTACAATCCAGAGAAAAGGGTAATCATATATTGGCTATGTGATGGGAAGAAATAACAGGAGAATCTCAAAGCAATCCCTCCAATGAGAAACAGGGGGTAACAAATGAGAGGTGGACCAAGAGAAATACTGAGACGAACACTGATGCAGCAAGCAATTGAGAGCCCAGGCCTAGAATAGGGAACTTTGGTGAGGTACAATGTGAGAAGTCAAAGTGTAAGGTTTGACAATTGATAGACAAAGATAATCTGACACGGAGAGACTAGAAGTTTTGTTCTATATATTATCTTCAGCTCAAAATTACAATGGAGAGATTACATAGATAAAATAGACAGATATACAGAAGACAGACATACAGAAGACAGACATGTGTATATATATATATATACATATATATATATATATATATAGAGAGAGAGAGAGAGAGAGAGATAGAGTGAGCGAGAGATATATAAATAGATAGATAGATAGATAGATAGATAGATAGATAGATAGATAGATAGATAGATAGATAGATAGATAGATAGATAGATAGATAGATAGATAGATAGATAGACAGACAGACAGACAGATAGATAGATAGATAGATAGATAGATAGATAGATAGATAGATAGATAGATAGATAGATAGATAGATAGATAGATAGATAGATAGATAGATAGATAGATAGATAGATAGATAGATAGATAGATAGATAGATAGATAGATAGATAGAGATAGACAGACAAGACAGACAGACAGACAAGACAGACAGACAGACAAGACAGACAGACAGACCGATAGACAAACAGACAGATAGATAGATAGATAGATAGATAGATAGATAGATAGATAGATAGATAGATAGATAGATAGATAGATAGATAGATAGATAGATAGATAGATAGATATGTAGGTAGGTAGTTGGGTAGGTAGGTAGGTAGGTAGGTAGGTAGATAGATAGATAGATAGATAGATAGATAGATAGATAGATAGATAGATAGATAGATAGATAGATAGATAGATAGATAGATAGATAGATAGATAGATAGATAGATAGATAGATAATACCGTGCCTGCTGGTGTAGGTGATTAAGTCTCCCCGCAACTTTCGATCTCGACAGTTATTTATCATTTCCGTTGTTGACCTGCCAAGCCAATCTCTTAAGCTGACTGGTATCTTTTCTCTTTGCTTCCCTCTATCTCTTCGTCCTTTGATTTTTCCAGTTGTTACAAAACATGAAAGCTGTTCCTTTCTCATCACATGGCCAGAAAATGATGATTGTTTCTTCTTAATATTTGTGGCGATACATGATTGTACAAAGAAATTACGGCGGTGGCTTTCTGTTGCTTTCTGTCGGTTTGTTTACGTTTGGTTCCTTAGCCTTTGACTAAAAAGCCTCACCCACAAGACAGTGGGGTTGTTAAGTTCAGGGTACCCTCCCTTAGCCTTTTACTCTCCCGAGAGCATACCTGCATGTTAGCAGAGCAGCCGCATGTTGCACTGTCTACTGCATACAGTAGCAGGTAAAATTACCCGACATGGTACAAATATAGATAGATAGACAAACAGACATACACAGACAGACAGACCGATCGACAGACCTACAGACAGACAGACAGACAGACAGATAGACAGACCGATCGACAGACAGACAGAAAGACAGACAGACAGACAGATAGACAGACCGACCGACAGACAGACAGAAAGACAAACAGACAGACAGATTGCCAGATTATATTTTGACCCTAACCAATAGGTCAGGTTACATTTGACGATCGACATTTAATTTTAAAAAACGATGACTTTTAACGTCCTTGAAATGCTCTAAGGTAACATTAGCTTTAGCTGGCTAGCTGGGACACCATTAATTGAGCCGTTTGGGCATATCTTATGTATTTTCTCTTCCCAAGCTAGAAATAAGTAAAAACAAAACACGAATAAAAATAATTGACATTTAAAACAAAGTTAATTGAAAAAATATGCATTATTAAAAAAAAAATAATCGAATTCTTTATTTATTAATGGGAGGTAAAAAGACGTTTTAACCAAATGAAAATTCAGATGACAAAAACATGCAGTAACTGCACTAATTAGTCAAATTTGTTCGTGTATTCTTGTCGCTTCATTTCTTCAAGGTTCGCCTCCCAGCACCAGAGCTGGAAGTTGTCAGCGACCCACAGCTGATGGCTTGCGCCAGGATCGGTGAACCAAAACCATCCAGACCCTGCTCTACCTCTCCGCGGTGTCTCCAGTACCAGACTATCCTGTCTAGTCTGGCCAAGCAAACAGGAATCGAAGAGGGAAGACAACCCGGTACTCGAAAATGTCGTGCTGAAGTCGGATGTATTGGGCTGAAAGGCGCAAATATAGCAGTTATAATGCAAACCACAACACAACGCAGATACGTCCACTTAACGTCCTTTTAAGGGCGGATTTCGAAGAGGAATTCTACATTCTACGAATACTCTAGAATACTTTAGTCATCGGGCGAACGTAAGCAAGCAAGCATTTTTTCAAAAGTTTTCATGCTGAAGTTCTGTGTTTAGTTGTAGCTAATTTTTCTTATTTTAAGATGGTGGATATTTCTAATACATTACATTCTACTTGTTTATTAATACTGTTATTACAATTTGTAATATTTTACCATTTTTATGTCACTTTTTAAATTTGGCACTGGATAATATTAAATGTTTCGATAATATTGTCACAAATGTGTTTTAAATTTTTCTATTTTAATAAATATAATCTCGATAATATATGAAGTATGTACTATTATAATAACACTGTTGAATATAGTCGGTTATATTTATCAAACATTTATAATATCACTGCTATAGTATGTTATAACCAATAACAGTGATACAATAGTTTTAATACTCTAATGCATACTTTTGAAATGTATACTTAAATAGTTGATGGCCTACTATATATACAAACACTGATATATTTTTATTTCACAATTTCTTATATATTCCCCAACACTAATAATAGTATTATATAATCTGTTACTTTCATCCAATCATATATTATTATTTATATGAGTATATTATTTCCTTTTCACCAAAAAAGGTATTAAAATCATATTTAAGAAGTTTGATATCTTATAAATTAGATGCTATAAAAGTGCAATGCATCGTCTTCTATTTCTATGTTCACGCTGAGATTTCCATTGTAAATATATATATATATATATGGCCGATTTCGTCTTTCAGGCGGTTTAGTGCAGACTTCTGTGTCTTTTTTCGAGTTTTTTGTTTTTGTCGAATAACTTCTCTCGTGGCTGACTCTACCAATGTTTGACAAACACACTCGACCACAGAATGAACAAGTCAGGTCCACCGATCCACAGGGTTTGCCATCTTTTCTTTTTTTTCAGGAGTCTTTTCACTTCCATGTTTTGCCACAGCACAGCCTCAAATGATGTTATGCCGTTTTTATACATGCTCTCCACGATGTGCTATCTCTTGCCAGATATTTCCAATCATTTTCAAAGATGGAGAAATCATTCAGAGATTAATCTACATATCGTAGTTTATGTCTGCCAATTTGTCTTTTTCCGTGTATTAGCTCACCATATAGTATTTGCTTAGGAATGCGGTTTTCTTCCATTCGCTGGACGTGCCCAGCCATCTTAACCTTCGGCTTCTGAGCATTGACATGGTTGTTAGGGTCTTAGCATGTTGCAGGATTGTTAAGTTGATTAGTTTGTCCTGCCATTTTATGTGTATTATTCTGCGGAGGCATCTCATGTAAAAGACATTTAGTCTTTTTTTCGTGATTTGAGTATGTTGTCCAGGTTTTAGATGCATATAATAGTGTGCTAATCATACAGGTTTAATATATTAAGAGTTTGGTCTTTAGTGTTAATTTCGTGTTATTCCACGCCGTTTCTGTGAGTTTGCTGTAAGTCTTAGCTGCCTTACCAATTTGGTTGTTTATTTCATCATCAAGAGAAATGGTTGACGTGATTGTGGATCCAATATACGTTTTTAAAGCGTTTAATAAATGTTTAATGTCGCATTGACTTAGAATTATTGTTTTCTGAACACTAATTGACAGTGAAAAAGTTGTCATGCTTTGTCAGGGTTGTCGATTAGCGATTGTAGCGTTCATTCATTGTGAGAGACTATAGCTCGTTTCAAATCACGTGCCCAACTTCAAAACGCTATTACTCAGTAACCGTTTGTTAAAAACTGTTGAAATTTTCCAAATGTTATTAGAATACAAAAGACCCTTTAAATGTATATTTAACAAATATCTTGCAGCTGCAGTTTTCTTAAAGCGGCGAATTTC
Source organism: Megaustenia siamemsis (assembly GCA_032433765.1). Classification (NCBI taxonomy): domain Eukaryota; kingdom Metazoa; phylum Mollusca; class Gastropoda; order Stylommatophora; family Ariophantidae; genus Megaustenia; species Megaustenia siamemsis. The sequence continues at coordinate 60,017,279 of JAVIAB010000050.1, read as the reverse complement.
TTTGATGTTTGTCAAAATTGTAAATTGTGAACCCCTAAATAATAGAAATTACCGTAGTTGCTGGTCTATGATTAATTTTCACTAGGTAAAGGCCTGGCCGTAATGGGGAAATAACCTAATAAGACAAAACCCCAGGAGAATTATTGTCTTCTCAGTTCGAGGACGGACGATAATATCAAGGTATACCTGTATGTCCAATTTTCATAGTTGTGTGGTCCTGATAAGGACCGTTTGTTGAACTAATTTAAGGTAATATAGGGGCCAACATTGTGGGGGCTATATACTTTCATTCTGAATCAGACGAGTCTAAAAGATTAATAACTGTTTGGGGTTGAACATTCCACAAACCAACATTTTTCCAATATTCCTCTTCCTGTTTTAAGACGTGGTCTTCACATTTAGCCCAATAATCTTTGTCTATATTTAATAAAGCGAGATTAGCAAGAGTCTTTACATTGCATATTTTGAATGTTGTATTTTCATCTGCCACTTGTCCTTTTAATTTTGCCCAGATTAGTTCTATTGGATTTAAATGAGCATGATAAGGTGGCAGCCTCAAACTTATATGACCGTGCTCTTGGATAATCTTATCTATTTGAAAAATCTTTGTCCTTTGTTTTTGCTTTACTAGAGATAGTAATTCAGGTTTTAAGTACATGTTATTAAATTGTATGTGCTCCTTTGTGAGCCATATCTTAATAGCATCTTTTGTACTGGATGACGTCGGGACTTTATCTTCAAGTGCAACAATGTTGTGGTACGCTGCATTGTCCATTATTAGGCAAGATGGTAGATCTAGTGATGGGAGAACAGAATTTTCAATCCAATGTCTAAATATGTGACCATTCATCTCAGAGTGATAATCCCGATTGTCTATGGATTTTGAAAGAAAAATGAGCTCTGCATTCTGTATTAGTCCATGTTGTCGACTACCTGCATGAGCAATTATCAAGCGCTGTCCTTTGCTGCTAGGTATTAATCTATTAATCTTTCCATCTGATGACTGCCATTCCCTTTGGTTAGTGTGGTGAGCATTGATCCATGTTTCATCCAAGTACACAATATCATAACCTTGCTTGCGCACCTCTTTTACTTCACGTAAGTACTTGCTTCTCATGACTACTATATGTGACTTCTCACAGATGATGTTTCGTCCATTGGAATACTTTCTGAATGTAAAGCCTGCAGCTCCCACATTCTTCCATAATGTAGACTTTGATATTTCAATACTGTTGTTCTTTTTCAGCGATACTTTTAATTTTCTTATTGTAACAGTTTCATTCATACCCAACATTTTGCGAATTTCACTTCTAATAAGTTCACTGTCGAAATTATCCAACATTTTTGCTCTTCCTTGTGGTTTTGTATATTTTGAACATTGACGGTCACGTGCTTGAATCCAGCGATTAAATGACCGTTTAGATAAATCCAAAATGTGTCTTGTCCTATTCTCAGGGTTTTCTAAAGAATGAAACATAATCTTCCTCGTTTAGTCTCTTTGCAAAAATAATCATACATTTTTATTGCGATGTTTTGTAAACTGCAGAATTTCATTTTAAGACTCATGATAAATGTTATCGTTCCACGTCTACACCTCTGAATGAACGGAAATGGAATACACAATTTCTCGTGTTTTTTACAAGTGTCTAATTGTGTCAAAAAACCACGGTAAAAGTGTGCAAACACGTCAATTTTACCGTGTATGCATTTTTACTCGCTATTTTTAACTTAAAATACTGTAAACATTAAGTTTTGACTACATCAATGGGTCGTTATCAATTTATATAAATCAAATAAGCAACAATAATAACCAAATGTTTTTTTTTAATGAAATTAATTCCCTGTTGGGTTCTAATCATTATAACTTTACATGCAAATTTTGAACAACTTACAACAAGCGGTTAAAAAGCTATCGATTTTAAAAGTTGGGCACGAGTTATGAAACAAGCTATAGAATTGAATCGTCAGCAAATAAAAGTCCTTTAAGCAGGGCAACATTGTGCTTTCTTTCTCATTTCACTATGCCTACTCTGCCTGGGCACATAATATAGAGATCGTGTTTTACCCAGTCACACTATCCCCCTCTAGAGTCCGTGTCAAGAATTCCCGAAGGAGGGACGAGGTCCATACGTTCGGAATTGAAAGAAGGTGCATGAGATAACAGAAAGACAGTTAACACAGTCTACTGCCTTAGGGTCCCTCACTCCTGATTTTGACTCAGGGTGTACTCCCATAACCTTCGATTCTATCTAGAACCTAGTCCACAGGGTAGTAGAGAGTTTTGAGATTGAAGTTTCCCTTCTTCTAGACGGGTTGCCAGCCAAGGTTTACGAGTCTCGTCTACCCAGAGCGATATCTGAAGATAAGCTTTTGTCAAGTCCAACCTCCCGGACGTCCAAGAAAACACTTTACCGGTCAGTGTTAGGCTAGAGGTCAGAGACAGAACACAGTAACATATCAGTGAAAACACGTCACTAAAATAGTACAGAATCCATTGAATGAATTAAACATCCATAAAATGAATATTCAACATGGGACGTTATATATCGCGATATCGCTTTACACTGCGTATTTAAACACAAAAATCGAGAGCCAGAACCCTCGCTGCTATCGGCAGACATTTGGACTGGATAAATATACATTGTACTGCAGACCAGTGCATTCAACTGGGGTTAAACAAGGATGTATTTTATCGCCCTTGTTATTTGGAATTGTTATGGACTTCATAATGAAGAAATGCTGCACTGGTAATAAAGGCATCGAATGGATACAAGGAGACCATTTGGAGGACCTCGACTTTGCTGATGACATAGTTCTCATCAGCAGTCAGACAAAAACGATGCAGGAAAACACAAATGAACTATCATCAATAGCCAGAAAAATTGGGCTTGAGGTCAATCATGAAAAGACTAAAGTCATGAAAAGTTTAATTCCAACAAATGACAAAATATACATGGAAAACAAACCAGTAGAAGAGATCGATCACTTTATCTATCTTGGAAGTCGCATTGATCGAGAAGGGGATACGAGCAAAGAAATTAGAATCAGAATGGCTAAAGCAGCAATGTCTTTCAGAAGCCTTGAAAAGTTGTGGAAATCAAAACTCATCAGCACAAACACAAAACTTAGGCTATTCAAATCAAATGTACTATCAACCCTTACGTATGCGTGTGAAAGCTGGAAAACAACAAGAGATATAGAAACATAGTTGAACGCATTCCAAAATAAATGTCTAAGGAAAATACTTGGTATAGAATGGAACGAATTCAAAACAAACGAGGAAATTAGAGAAATCGCCAATCAACCACTAATATCTTCAGTAATAAAGAAAAGACGATGGTCATACGTTGGACATGTGATGAGAAGAGATAATAATCGAATAGCAAAGTAAGCTCTCATATGGGAAACAACAGGTAAAAGAAAAAGAGGAAGACCCAGGGAGACACTGAGAAGAACATTGATGAGAGAGGCAAGAGCAGCAGGAATCGGCTCCCTCAATGAGATAGAACTGCTTGCACAGAACAGAGACAGATGGCGAGATTTGATAAAATATCTTTAAAAGAAAATTGCTAGAACAAAAAATTCATATAGGAGAAGGTGTATCTTGGTCTACGCCCTATGGGCCGGTTACGGCTCGAAAGGTCAATAGATAGATAGAAACATAATTAGAGTAGGTAAACATAATTAGAGTAGGTAAACATAATTAGAGTAGATAAACATAATTAGAGTAGGTAAACATAATTAAAGTAGGTAAACATAATTAGAGTAGGTAAACATAATTAGAGTAGGTAAACATAATTAGAGTAGATAAACATAATTAGAGTAGGTAAACATAATTAGAGTAGATAAACATAATTAGAGTAGGTAAACATAATTAGAGTAGGTAAACATAATTAGAGGTGGTAAACATAATTAGAGTAGGTAAACATAATTAGAGTAGATAAACATAATTAGAGTAGGTAAACATAATTAGAGTAGGTAAACATAATTAGAGTAGGTGAGCATAGAGTAGGTAAGCATAATTAGAGTAGGTGAGCATAATTAGAGTATATAAACATAATTAGAGTAGGTGAGCATAATTAGAGTAGATAAACATAATTAGAGTAGGTGAGCATAATTAGAGTAGATAAACATAATTAGAGTAATTGAGCATAGAGTAGGTAAGCATAATTAGAGTAGGTGAGCATAGAGTAGGTAAGCATAACTAGAGTAGGTGAGCATAATTAGAGTAGATAAACATAATTAGAGTAATTGAGCATAGAGTAGGTAAGCATAATTAGAGTAAGTGAGCATAGAGTAGATAAGCATAATTAGAGTAGGTAAACATAATTAGAGTAGATAAACATAATTAGAGTAAGTGAGCATAGAGTAGGTAAGCATAATTAGAGTAGGTGAGCATAATTAGAGTAGGTAAGCATAATTAGAGTAGGTGAGCATAATTAGAGTAGGTAAGCATAATTAGAGTAGGTAAGCATAATTAGAGTAGGTAAGCATAATTAGAGTAGGTAAGCATAATTAGAGTAGGTAAGCATAATTTATCAAATGGCTGGACAAACTAAACCAATACTGCAACGTGCTTATACCTTATCAGTCATGTCAATTAGAAGCCGAAGGTTAAGATGGCTGGGGCACGTCCGGCGAATGGAATCAAACCCTATTCCTAAACAAATACTATATGGTGAACTAATATACGGAAAAAGACAAGGGCCCTGGTCAATCGGCAGACATAAACTACGATATAGAGATATTTGTAAATCATCTCTGAATGACTTCTCCGCCTGTGAAAATGACTAGGAACATCTGACAAGAGATCGCACATATAATAGAGAGCATGTATAAATAATGACATAATATTATTGGCGACTGTACTATGGCAAAACATTGAAGTGAAAAAGACTCCTAAAAAAAGTGGAAAGTCTATGGATCAGTGGACCTGACTTGTTCATTGTGTGGCTGAGTTTGTTTATCAAGCTTTGGTAGAGACAGCCACGAGAAATGCTATTCAACAAAAACCAAACCTCAACCAAAAACAATGCGCAATAACCTCCACTAAACCGTCTGACAAGGCGAAAATGGTCATATATATGATTAATGCGCTCTAATTTAATTGAGGCATTAACATATACAAATGTTGAATACTATTTGAAGATAAGAATTGCATTTCTCATAGTTAGAGTTAAGTCCCTAAATAATATTGAAAGGTTAAGTCGAGAGTTCACTTGGAGGTAAAAGTCACTTGCAAAATAAGACAATAACAAGATAATTACATCTTAAATTTGGGAGGCCACTGACATGAAGGGTCACGTGGGGAAAGTGTGATATCTAGAATAGTAGTAGTATTAGCCTCCGTCAGTCACAGTTAACTATGGATTTTTCAGCGCCCCTTGAAATGTTATTTTATCTTTTCTTTCGTCGTGTATTCTCTTTTTCTACGAATCTGTCTGCTTCTTGTTTGAGTTGGAGCTTTAGAGTGTGTTTCCAAAGATTGGCGTCTGGAGCTATTTCTTTCCAGGCTGCAGGGTATATGTTCAGAGTCTTCATGTCACGTTTAAACACGTGTACAAATCGATGTTTTGGGCGGCCCCCCACCCCCTAGTTCTTTTGCCATTTGCTAGTTGTCCACAGAGTATATATTTTGGTATGCGGCCATCTTTCATACGGTTTACGTGGCCAAGCCAGCGTAACTACGTTGTTTGAGCAGCGTGTAGATATTCGGTAGGCCTGTGCAAGTCATGGCCTCCACGTTAATCACTTTATCCTTCCATGTGATACCAAGAATACTGCGCAGACATCGCATATGGAATGCATTTAGCCTTCTCTCTTTTCATCTATCTAGAATAGCAACAAGGAAATATTGAGAAGATTCTAATCAATTGACTGGGGAATGAGCATGTCAACCAGAAAAACAGACAACTTTTTGTCAAGTTCATCTGGGAGGCACACGTATACCAGACACTCACAAACACCTGTTTTCATTGGTTGACAGGGACGTGGGACGTAGTCTATAATTAGAGGAGCGCAGATAGTGATGGGTGATATTTTTGATGATTATTCTGATTAGATTGCATACAAGTGATTAAATAATGATCGATAGGCATCACTCTACATAGTTTATTAATTCAAGAGACAATCTTTGAGATTTAAGTATAATAAGATGTAGTCTAATCTAGAAGTGAGTTAGAGTTTGCTATAGGTGCAGTCAAAAGGAATAACATAGATACCCAGTGAGTAGCGTTTCAGAATTAATCTAGATCAGACATTGAGTTATTGAGTTATTTGCAAGTCATCATCATTGCACTCCGAACATGTCCATAGGTGCTCAGATCCCCTCCTCAGCAATTCCCTCAGTGTCTAGCGACTGACGACTAGAGTTCTATGTTGGTTGATAAGTCTTCTTACACGGCCACTAAGTTTCTCATTTCTGGCTGTACCCATCTTAACTCCCATTTCCATCATCCGAAGAAGTGACGTGGATCTGTGTTTGTCGAAGTCCTGTGCTCTTCCCACATCTCGGAGGGCATTGATGATGTCTGCCCGATCCATTGGTTGCCCGTCGCAGCTAGTCAACCTGTCCGCTCTTTCATTTCCCCGTACTCCCGCATGTCCAGGGACATAGACAAAGATGATCTTACGTATTTTGAATTTCTGCAACGACTCTACCCATTGCATGCGTACAGAGCCCGCCTCCACTTTTTTTATCCTGCTCATCGAATCACTCAGTATACATGCGTGGGTGTAGTCTTGTGACTCCAACCATTTGAATGCCTTGGTCACTACCATCACCTCCATTGTCATGCTACTCGTGGTCACGACGTACCACTGTCTTCGTGGACTATTCTGCCTGCCGAGCGTGCTGTAAATGCCCATGCACATCTTTGGTGTCGTCTTACACCGTCTGTATAGATGGCTACATCTTTCTCATCGGTGTTATCGCAGATGAGATCGTTGACCTCAGCATTAACCACGACCGGGTTCTGTTCCCTCTTTTTCCTGTCGAGTGTGACAATACACGAGAAAGTCCCCTTGAATGACGTAGGCACCGCTATCCACTCCTCATCAACGCTGATATTGGTAAGCCCACAGACCTGTTTGATGACATCTTCTGCTTGGCCCACCCATGACTTGCCTCTTTTTAGCCTGGCACCTTCCCTGTGTTGAGCACGTGGTGCAATGGATGATCTTTATCTGTTCTAATCTTCAGATATGCTCGTGCTCTCCAGATCTTGATTCTGTCATCCATGGTTGGAAAGTCAAGAAGATACCTCATTGTTACACAGGGAGTGTCCATTTTACATCCCAAGATAATGCGCATGGCTTCATTTTGTATTTTTTCCAGCCTCTCAATTTGAGTCGTACTGACAGTAAGAATTGCCAGGGCATACTCGATTGGTGCGAGGACTAATCCCTGGAACAGAAGAGTAAGTAGCCTCTGCTCGATGTTGGCCATGTCATGACCTTCAAGGCGGCTAATCCTTTGTGGGATTTTGTTATCACATGGTCGACGTGGTCCCGGAAACACAGGCTGCGATCAAACTTAACACCGAGGTATGTCATCAACTTGTCCCTGGTCACCTCATCAGCTCCCACTCGTACTACCGGTGTGGTCGTATTAACGATATGATTGTTAAGGGAGAACCATGAAACTGATGCTTTATTAGGATTAACCAAGGCTCCTGAAACTCCACACCAGGAAGAAATGCGAAATAGTTCGTCTTGCATTGTGGAGGCGATTCCCCGTCTGTCTCTTCCCTGTCGATATACCAGAATATCATCAGCAAAAGTCATAGTTCTTCCCCTCCCATCCAACTGTTGTTCCGTGATCGTTATTATGTACACGTTAAATCGAACTGGTGACAATGGTGAGCCTTGTGGCAGCCCTGGACAAATGGATGTTGGCTCGGAAGACCAACTTCCACATCTGAGTATCACCTTCCTCTGAAACAGTGCCGCGGCGATCCATCTAATGAGGAAGGGGGGCACCGCCAGTTTGAGGGGCATATACATGAGATATTCAAATGGTACCCTGTTGTATGCATCCTCCAGATCTATAGCAGCAGCACATGTATCCTCTTGTCTGTGGAAGCCTTCGATGACGTCATAGGCAAAGACTGTCGCATTGAGCCATGTCTCTTTGTTATAGCTATAACCTCCGAGTGTGGGTGCGAATGCGCGTTTCTGTTCAAGGTGACAGGTGAGGACACGGGCAACTATTTTCTCCAGAAGCTTGCCCGCAGTGTTCTGCACTGTGATGATTCTGTAGGCACTGATCTGAGAATGGTCCTTGTTTAGCTTCGGTAGCGGTAGTAAGTAGCTGTGTAGCCACTCCTCCTTAATCTGGCCACGCCGAATGCTGGCACTAAACTCATTGGCCAGATTTGTCGTGTCGTCGTCAGCTAAATCGCCTATGTCATCGTACTGAACACCATCTGGACCAGGAGCAGTGTTGTGTGACCTTTTAAGTGTCGTGCGAATAGTACCGGTTGTGATTGTGAGATCTTCTTCCAACACTACATCCTTACACAATTTTGACAGCGATCCCCGTATCCTCATTCTTACAGCCTCATTTCTTTGGTCCGTCTGCTCAATATAGCGGGCAAGCAGCGCCTTCCCTTTGCTCTCATCAGATTTATGCCATATCCGGCCTGTGCTCTGAAAGTCTGGTATGCCTCTGTGTCGTGTTGTACCATCCATACTCTGATGAAGGCGCCAGAATATGGCTAGCGATTTTTCTGAGCACACTTTTTTACAGAAGTCATCCCATTTGGCATCCTTAGCCTGCATAGCACATAGTTTAAAGTGCATCATTTTTTGGTCGACCTCTACTTTCAGACGCTTCAAGAGCTCAGGTTGTGTTCTTCCATTCTCTCTGGCTTTCTGACATGTCTTGGCCGTTGGTCTCTTGCTCCGCCAAGCTTCCTCTTCTTCTACGTTCCACCAGGGTGGCCTTGTGTATCTCTCCTGCCTCCTACAAGGGCGCTCTGTTTCCTATGTCTGATTTTGCTAATGACGTCCTGGTCTGTTTTCTGGTAGTGGAATGTGTGGAGCTTTCTTTTCTGGCTTTTATTTCTGCTTTTCTCAATTAGGAGGACACATGGATAGTGATCACTTCCGTGGAAACCCAGTGCACTCCACCTGCAAATCGGTGCGAAGGTGGAAGACACCAGTGCAAGGTATATGACACTATCAGAGTCCCCTGTTCGAGTGGGCATTCTTGTTGCCCTTCCATCATTCAAGCACACTAAATCGACTGACACTAGTGCGTTCTCTATGTCTTCTCCCTGCTTGTTGGTTGTGACGTTATCCCACTGGTTTCCTCTAGCATTAAAGTCTCCGCAGAAAATGACGTTCTCTTCATCGAACTCGAAGAGTTTCTGCCGTTGTTGTGTGTTCACCATCCCATTACAGGCATAAACATTTACAATCGCGAAATGAACTGGGGTCTGCACCCTAACCGCATGTACCTGCAATTCTGCATTGTCCCACGCAGACATATCAACCTCAGCTGCCACCATATTCTTGCGCACAAGGATGGCCTGCCCAAGGTGTCGCCTATTGTAGAAACAATGAAATTCAGGAGTATTTACTGTCCTGTCACCAAGAAGAGTTTATTGCAAAACCTTTATTTCGGCGCCGCACAGCAGCTTATCAAGAATAGGCCGTCGATGATTTATGGACCCACACGTCCAATATGTAACGCGCACATACTTTAGGCCTAGCCTCTCACACTTCGACAGTTTGACGCCACCACGCTTGTCTTTGTCGTGTTTTCCTTCTTCGATGTTGTCTTTTGGGCTGCATCGGAATACTTACCGTCGTCAGAGTATCATAGATGATTTTGTCACTGAACGTCGATGCTGTGGATGGTCTAGACTCACGTGCACTTACTCAGTCGCACTGTCCAGAACCCGTTCCCACGTTATAAACTGGCCAATTCAGTAAATAGCTCTGCAGCACGCGGATACACTGTGAGCCATTTACAAATTAAATGAATTACGCGTCCTTGCCGACAGACCGGCGAAAACAAACCGCCATTTTTTGACGCGTTCAATAGCGCAATCAACAACAAAGATGAGTATAAGTGATTAAATAAGGAAATTGTAACAAAATGCAATAAATCAAAAGAAGCAAAGTGATTTACATCAAATAGAAAGCACGTAGAATCACGTGATCCCTTCAAATATCAATAAAAACAAACAAATAAACAGAAAAAGTTCACTGGAAATCAACACTTATCTGTAAGTCCTCTGAAGAAGCTTGCGAACAGGGCGCCATATTCCCCGGAAGTCCTGATCAGATAATTAAATATAAATGTGTGAATTATTTGTGACAGCCAATCTACAAATGGTCCAGAGACAGTAGCAAACAATAGCTAGAACAACAGTGTGCAATCTATTAGACGTATGGAATCATCACACGACGCTTGTCTGGTTCATATACAATCACGGCAAAGTAGACTTGATGTTATTTATTATTCATTTAGGGCGCCTCGCAGCACCAGAGCTGGAAGTTGTCAGCGATCCACAGCGGATGGCTTGCGCCAGGATCGGTGATCCAGAACCATCCAGACACTGCTCCACCTCTCTACGGTGCCTCTAGTAACAGATTAACCTGTCTAGTCTGGCCAAGCGAGTAGGGATCGAAGAGGGAGGTCTACCCGGTACTTAAAAACGTCGTGCTGAAGTCGGATGTGTTGGGCCGAAAGGCGCAAATATCACAGTTATACTGCAAACTACAACACAACGCAGACACACCCACTTAACGTCCTTTTAAGGGCGGATGATGAAGAGGAATTATATAGTCTACAAGAATAGTCTAGAATACTTTAGTCATCGGGCGAACACAAGAAAGGAAGCATTCATTCAAAGAAGTGAGAGGAGCATGTTCATAAGAGAAAGTTGAAGATTTAATTATCTAATTATCATAAGAATCAACCCATTAATTGTGATCATCATGAGGCCTAGTAATTTCTCTAATTAACATGGATTAAATTAATGAAATGCTCTATACTAAATGTCACGTGATCTATGTTACGTCTTAACATGATGATCTCCTCTCATTTGCTTCAAGATTCCTTTATTTACGATTTAACATGATGACCTCCACTCAATTGCTTCAAGATTCCTTTATTTACGATTTAACATGATGACCTCCACTCAATTGCTTCAAGATTCCTTTATTTACGATTTGACATGATGACCTCCACTCAATTGCTTCAAGATTCCTTTATTTACGATTTGACATGATGACCTCCACTCAATTGCTTCAAGATTCCTTTATTTACGATTTGACATGATGACCTCCACTCAATTGCTTCAAGATTCCTTTATTTACAATTTGACATGATGACCTCCACTCAATTGCTTCAAGATTCCTTTATTTACGATTTGACATGATGACCTCCACTCAATTGCTTCAAGATTCCTTTATTTACGATTTGACATGATGACCTCCACTCAATTGCTTCAAGATTCCTTTATTTACGATTTAACATGATGACCTCCACTCAATTGCTTCAAGATTCCTTTATTTACGATTTGACATGATGACCTCCACTCAATTGCTTCAAGATTCCTTTATTTACGATTTGACATGATGACCTCCACTCAATTGCTTCAAGATTCCTTTATTTACGATTTAACATGATGACCTCCACTCAATTGCTTCAAGATTCCTTTATTTACGATTTGACATGATGACCTCCACTCAATTGCTTCAAGATTCCTTTATTTACGATTTGACATGATGACCTCCACTCAATTGCTTCAAGATTCCTTTATTTACGATTTGACATGATGACCTCCACTCAATTGCTTCAAGATTCCTTTATTTACGATTTGACATGATGACCTCCACTCAATTGCTTCAAGATTCCTTTATTTACGATTTAACATGATGACCTCCACTCAATTGCTTCAAGATTCCTTTATTTACGATTTGACATGATGACCTCCACTCAATTGCTTCAAGATTCCTTTATTTACGATTTGACACGATGACCTCCACTCAATTGCTTCAAGATTCCTTTATTTACGATTTAACACGATGACCTCCACTCAATTGCTTCAAGATTCCTTTATTTACGATTTGACATGATGACCTCCACTCAATTGCTTCAAGATTCCTATAATTACGACTTGACTCGATGATCTCCTCTCAATTGTCCCAAGATTCCATTATTTCAGATTACAGATGATAGTTATCTTTGAATGCTCAGGTTGTTCAAGGCCAAGAAAGACATGGAAGAAAAAAAAAGAGAATTAAAGAAGATTAAGGGGTCGACTTTATCATTCAATGACTACTGGTTCGTTCCTTCAACGAGAATCACCAGTCTGTTCATCATCACCATCATCACTGTGTTTGCTGGCGTGAGTGACCATGTCTCTCCACAATCTTCTTTTCTTTTCTCACGACTTCCTACAAAACCATTCTCTTAACTGCCTTGTATCTTTCCTCACTGCTTCCTCTATCATCCCTTAATTTTTCCTCTTATCACAACAAATACCAGCAGTCCCCTTTTTACAACATGACCAAAATAATGATGCTCTTTGCCCTCAGATGTTGAAAGTTATCTTTTTGTTTGAGTTGAACTCTTTTATAACTCCCTCATTACAATTTTTAGTTGTCCATGGAACTCTGAACATTCTTCTGTAAAGCCTCATTTCTGTGGATTTTGCTTTTTTTATTTTCTTGTCAGTTGCCTGATTGTCTATGATGCGCTTCCATACATTAAGTCTGGCTGCACATAACACTCGAACAATAATTTGTTCCTTATCTTCATTGACAAAAAATGAATTTTATCATATTTTCCTCATTCTTCGGAATGTCTGCCTTTGCCTGAGCTATTCTGCGCCTCAGTTCTGCTGCACATCTGTCAGCTGAAGTTGAAAAAAAAAATCTTCAATTTTACTTTCAATTACTGTATTGTCAATATAATTTTCTGTAACTACTTTTTCACTCTTAATGATTAAAACAGTGTCATCAACTCCCCTTAGGATGTATTAACTATGACCACCGAACGTTATTTCAGGCATCTCCTGTCCATATAACCTCCCAATGCAAATAAAATATAAAGGTGATAGTTGGCTTCATATCCTGGTCAAACGATTTCCCATCTATTACCTCGTTAATAATGGAGCTTTTGTTTGCACAACTTGACTAATAATAACAAATGCAGTCCAGTACTGGAAAGTATCAATAATCTACACCTCTAACAAAACATTTATTGCAGAACCACTTTTGCATATTTCTAGATGCCGTTTTTCTGACAGTCAACCATTATCATATAATGTTACTTTGAATGATACTTTCTACATTATTAAAGCATGGCACAAAAAATTCGGTAATAAAGTACATCATTTTGTCGTCATTATTTCATTGCTATTAATGATCAAAAACGGCTTTACTTTTTTTTTTTTTTAACCTAATTTATATTTTCTTGATGAATTCAAGTGTTTCTTTTTCCTTGCATGATTGTAAAATCCAATGAAGCTGTTTATGGACTAGCGAACATCTTTGAATCAACTTGTATTAATGCGACATGAAGCGTAACTTTGTTACGCTGCATTGAACAGGGGATGTAATTTCCAGTAATGATAGTGGTCACGTGGCTGGTGATTGGTTCCGAGCCAAGTTCTGCTCTCCTCGTTCTTATAACATTTTTTAATATCTTCAAAAGATACATCAATGTCCTTTATTTCTTCGTAATTATTCTTCCTCATATTTTAATTCGACAATTTTACTTCAGAGGCGTAACACATGCAGGTTCATTCTATGTTCAACTATTAAGTGCTTCATACACGCGAGTCATCTATAAGGGCGTTCCAAATGCAAGCCATTTTAAACTTCTGCCACCACGAAGAGGACATCAACTGAGTTATTGAGTTATCTGCTGGTCATCATCATTGCACTCCGAACATGACCATAGGTGCTAAGATCCCCTCCTCAGCAAGTCCCACAGTGTCCAGTGACTGACGACTCCAGTTCTGTGTTGGCTGATACGTCTTCTTACACGCCCACTAAGTTTCTCGTTTCTGGTTGTGTCCATCTTAACTCCCATTTCTTTCATCCGAAGTTGTGACGTGGATTTGTGGTCGTCGAAGTCCTGTGCACTTCCCACATCGCGGTAGGCATTGATGATGTCCGCCCGATCCATTGGGACCGTCCTCAACGACAGCGCAGCTAGCCAACCTGTCCGCTCTTTCATTTCCCCGTACTCCCGCATGTCCAGGGACATAGACAAAGGTGACCTTACGTATGTTTGACCTCTGCAATGACTCCAACCATTGCATGCGTACAGAGCCCGCCTCGACTTTTTTTTAATCATGCTCATCGAATCACTCAGTATACAGACATGGGTGTAGTCTTGTGGCTCTAACCAGTTGAACCAGGACATCAATGTGCTGGATTAAAGCTAAGACAAGTAGTATACGACCGTGTATAGACCGTAGATTCGACCAGAAGTGTTACGTAGATTAAGTGTAGGTATTTTATTTCGAATATATTGTAAGCTTTAGTCAATGCAGCAGGAGTTTGACGTCTAGGAATCATGACCCAGGCGGGTCCACCTTCCATAGAGTGGCAAGAAGCTAAAGGGCAGAAACACGTGCTCGTCTGAGGTTTTCTGATGATCAGATTACCTCCAGCTGTGAAGCTCTGTGTAAAGAGTTTCATATTCCTGCGGATTGTTAACTCTTAGCCAACTTAATGTCCAACATTTAATTTTCTACGATTTGACATTACAGCACTTCGGAAAGCCCATAAAACTGTCTCGCTCTCAGCAACTACTATGTACGCACACGGATGGTTCCGTTTGCTTGCTAGCTGTGTACACACATAACCCACCACTACATGTAGTCATTTTTATTTGTTGGAGGTTGCATTTTAAACTGAGAGTTGAGTTGAAATGCAATTTTTGGGCCAAGTTAAAAAACACAACAGACTAATAAAAGTGATCCTGGAGGGGAAAATACAAGGTAAAAGAGGCAGAGGCAGACCAAGAATAACTTGGACGAGTAATATTCAAAGATGGACAAATCAGCATGTGACAACCTGCACCATCAAAGCAAGAGACAGATCAGAATGGCGTTCCATGGTAGCCAACATTTGTTGCGGTGATGGCACTCTATAATGAGTTCGTTCGTTCGTTCGCTTTCGTCAGCTTTGACCTCTGACGAAGTCCCACTCAATTTTGTGGGACTGAATTTTGCGTGTAAAGTCTGTTTTATCCCATTACAGGATGCCCCTCGCCATGCAGGCAGATTTACTCCGACTTCAGAGGTACTAATTTTTAGGGAATTAGTAAAACCCAGGTGTCCTCGCCAGGGTACGAACCCCGGCTGTTGCCGTGGTAAGCCAACCGCCTATCGATTGCGCTAACCGGACTATAATGAGTTGAATTGAATCCAACCGGCGTCATTGAGAGAGGCGTGAAAAGAAATATTAACTAGAACGTCATTAAACGATTGAACTTAGCAAATTGGTTTTATTGTATCCATACTTTTACAGTCTTAGACACATTCTTGAATTATATGGTCAGTATCATGTCAGGTCGTTTTGCTTTCCAAGAAAAAACAATATTTGGTGTCTAATTGTCGCTAGTGCACTCGCTTACCGACCTGAAGGGTCAAGGTTCAAGGTCAAGTTGAAGCAAAAATACTTTCCCGACTTAGAGATCTCTCTAGGCCCACCCAACCTGTTTAAATTTGTAGCAGAGATATTCTATGAGAAGGAAAGTCAGCGAGGAAGGGGTTTAGTTACTTCATCCCATGAATTTGAGGTTTAGTATAATGAAGCCACTAACACTTCATTACCTAATTGAAAGTTCTATAGGACTATCTTGACCTTTTTTACCTTTTTTTTCAGACGCAAGGTTAATCACATAGTCCGAAATAAAAAAAAAACTTTCGGTCGTGTATGATAACTGCCAACTGTCAACCTTAGGTGTTGCTCCAATGGCTTTTCTGCAAACAAAAACATCGAAATGAATCTTTTCCTAATCTTTCGATTTTTCCTCATTTCCCCCACAGACGCTAAATTCTATATAACGCATCATGTTATTGTTGTTGTTTTTTTTTTTAAGCAGTGCCATTCATAACAAAAATCCTCTTTTTTTCTGACATTGTGCAACGTTTGAGCATTATTTTAAACACGTGTCTTATCTATTCTGTCATGTTAATCTTACAATCTTCCGCTTGTGTCTTCTAAAGCTCCTTGTCGCCTAATGTAAAAATCATTCTGACAATGAGAAGTTTATTATCATCTCACTTGTATATTTTTATCTTTTAAAGAAAGAAATATTTGTCTGTTTTTAAGCTCATTTTTGCTGTTGACATTCTTATAAATGCTTGGCCATACTTATTTACACGATTCCAATTCAGTAAATTAAGGTAGCTCTATAAAAAGACCGATGTAAAAATAGCTGAACATAACTGCGTGTAAGGAACGAAAACCAATATGTTCTGTCCATGTCTAGCGTTGTAGTAATGCGAGAAAGCTTATAAATAGATTGGAAAGTGATGTGGAAAATGTTAGATCAATTAGGAACACTATCCAAAATCATAAAACTCATATATTCAAGTGTGACTAAACAATGTTTTGGAATGTGCATGATGGGACACTGACATAATGTCTTAAAATATAGACGTTCTGTGCACCATTATATATTATTATATGCTCTTCTCTTCGTTAACGTCTCGCGCCAAGAACGCATGCTTTTTATCGTTATCTATTTTAGCATTAGATTGGACCACGAAAACAAGCAAACAGACAAATCATGGACGTCTGAGGAAACTATACAACAAATCTGGGGGATTTTTAAAATCATTTTTAAGCAGGAAAAACAAAAGAGAAAATATACATGTAATAATAATGCAGTTAATACCGCAGACGTTTTTTGATTTTTCCACCTTTTCGTGTATCGCTTCATTTCCCCAAAAAATCCATTATTTTTTCTTATTTTCCTTATGTGGATATCTGATATAAATTTAGCATTGAAATCTACTAGTACAATCCATGTGTGTGTGTATATATATACATATCCTTCTTTGTGATAGATTCTGTCCGTTTGCAGTGTTAAGGATTGGTCGTTTGATTAGATACCAATGTAATTAGCATGTGCACAACAATCGATTTCGTGATACCGAGAATCCTCTCCCTCCTTCTGTTATTGCTTGTAATGCCGAATGCCTTATTAATTGGTTGTTTTGAACGTTAGCAAAACTCATTCTAACAATCTCAATAGAATGGTTGTAGTCAAGTCTGAGAGTTGTCTGTCTTCATTGTTAGAACAACGTGTTTTTATCTTCACTTGCAGTTGTCATTTTCTCTTACATAGAAAAAGTCAAGTACCCCCGTGTCGCCAAGTGCCGAATAGGGAACTATGGTGTTAGTGACCCTATATTTTACAGACCATCAACACATGATTTTTTGGGTAATGTGGTCGGTATTACGCCCGTGCTGTTTTAATTTCACATAAAAATCCGGTACCTATTTAAGGCTGTCCTTTGTAGTCCAGTTCACTAACCACTGAGCTTTCTCGGCTCCCCTTTCTCTTACATACGTCTCTCAAATATCTCTTTCAACTCTCTATTACATGTATTGTCTCATTCATTAGTCCTGTTTCACTAACTTTTTCCTAAAACATTTAAATCCTAATATGGTCAATTTCCATTTGTTTGCAGTTGAAACGTACGATCTCGCACACGCTACATTTTGTCTACTTTCGTAGTTCTTTCTAATGTGAGTTCAATCCACACATTAGCTTAGCAATTAAACACTTAAAACCAGCACATCGAGGCCGTTCTCCCACGGGCTAGTTGCCCGAGGTGTTTACATACAGAAGTCATCAATACAATTTTCACTACATTGGTGTGTGTGTTGGTAATTACGATCTAATAGTAACTAGAAAACATATAAAAGACATAACGGATTGAACTTGTCCAGGAAGGCAACAATTGTAATATTTATTTAAATAGACGAAACAACTTTTGAGCGTTTCTGGTTCAAGTGGACTTCCTTCATCAGTGTTTGTTTCTTTTCTTGTTATCTCGTTACATCTTTTGTGTGCAGCCGTTTTTTTTTTTTTTTTTTTTTTTTCAACGCGCATGTTATTCTAAGTAGAAGTCCAACCTAAAAAATTAGTTTGACTTGTCTTGACTGTTCTTAACTGGCAAACTGTAAATTTGGACAGGACAATCCACAGGCTAAGAGGCAGACTGTATCACGTTCATATTCGTTATTGTTTGCTATCTACCAAACCACGAAACAGTAGAGACAGACGCGCATTGAAATAATAGAGAAAAAAAATATCCTTACAGTTTTTTTATCAAATTTGTAAGTACATGCAGCGGGTATTCTGCAGAGATGGAGCATGATATCGAATGCCCAGTGCAGTCGCAACGAGATGTTTTGTGACATTATTTTTCACCACCAACTCTGACTGATAAGGTAAGAAAAGAAAGGTCTTGTTTGACCCTATTGTGACTCAATCACCTTCACTCACGGAACGAGAAGCTCTTATTCATTGAGACACCTGCTGGAACGTGTTGTTTGTGCTAACATGTTCAAATACATGTTGTTGTATCTTTCTGTCATGAAGATGCTGTTTAAGCTGTTGACCCCAAGCAGCCGTTTGTAAAATCTTAAAAATTATTTTCACTAAAAACAGAGAGAGAGAGAGAGAGAGAGAGAGAGAGAGTGAGATAGAGAGAGAGAATCCATTCATGCACACACTTACATATACACAAACATTAGCTATGATACATAAAGCGATAAATTGCATGTAACTAGTTTGCTATAATCAATATGATATTACTTTGGTAGATCAAAGAGATGCAGTGATTATATAAGAATATTTTTAACACAGCTGGTAGAAGGGCATTCAGTTGAAATATTAGCATGGCTGACAGAGCACAGCTGAGAGGCATTTTCAAAGGCATTTATATATAGCGCATTGATTATAGAGAAAGCGAACATTCTCTGTACGTTCATTACATGACCTCCGCGTGGATGGTAGCAATGAATCCAGAGGCTGTAGTAATTTAGCATCAAGCGTCCATAAGTTGGAAAGGCTGTTGAAATGTGAGCTGAGGAATATATTAAGCATATGAGCTACTAGAACCGTCAGTATGAATGTTCTTTGTCTTGTATGATTATTATTTGCTTTCTGAAGCCAAACTTTTGGTAGTGCTAGACAGATGTTGAAAATAGAGCAGCATTATGAAGTCAATCTATCTATCTATTGACCTTTCGAGCCGTAACCGGCCCATAGGGCGTAGACCAAGATACACCTTCTCCTATATGAATTTTTTGTTCTAGCAATTTTCTTTTAAAGATATTTTATCAAATCTCGCCATCTGTCTCTGTCAGCCATGAAGTCAATGCCAAACTAATAAGCTGATGCTAAAGCACAGAAAAGCTGGTAAGAACCAGAGTTGGCAATTTAGATGACTTTTTTAATTAGACAGGAATTAGACAGTTATGTGTGCTCTCACCTCTGTTATTCATCATCATCATGTGACATATCGTTTGGCGTAGGCGATCATGTCCTCCCACAATCTTCTACTCACCGTACATCGTATCAATTCTCTGTTGACTGTTTTCCATGCCATGACACCATGCTATCTTGTATTTTCTCTCTTCATTGTCCGCGATCTCACTGACCCTGTATTTTGCCAGTTGTAACCAAGTATTCCAACCTTCCCCTTCTCATGATGTGCCCAAAAAATGTTGATTGTTTCTTTCTGATGTTTTTTTTTTTTAGCTTCCCTTTTGTGTTGGCCTCTTTGAGAATTTCCTCCTTGGTATTTTTTTTAGCTGTCCAGGGAACTTTCAACATTCTTCTGACAAATTCCATTTCTGTTGCCTCTAATCGTATTTTAATTGTTTACTGTCTTTGATTCGCTTCCAAAGGTCTCTTTCAGGCACGGATGAACTCTCTTACTCACTTCTATTTGTGTAGATTTGTTGCATAGGACGTTTTTCTTTTTCTGAAATGTTCTTTTGGCCAAAAAATATGTCCAAATACAATTTGTTATTCATTACACGTGTTAATTGGCACTTTCACCTCTCTTATTTATCATAAAATGTGTTAATTGGCACTTTCACTTCACTTATTTATCATCACCTGTGTTAATCTACACCCTCACCTCTCTTATTTATTATCACGTGTGCTAATCGGCACTTTCACCTCTCTTATTTATCATCACATGTTTTAATCAAAAGCTCATTAAACATTTCAAATTCTTGGAAAACTTTTCCTGTTGAAAGAAAACATATCCCTAAAGCTCAAATCCAGTTCCTATTTGCAGATGACCAAGCTGTAACATTCATGAAATATACAACAATATAGGAAAGAACTGTGTGAAACCTGCAACAAATATAAAATGAGATATAACAATATGAAATATATGAAATTTAACACAAAAGAGACAGAGATCAGAACCATGAGATAAAAAATGAAAAAAATAGCAGATTATTACCGACAACAAAGAGCCGCAACAAATAAAAGAGTCCAAATATTTGGGAAGAATAGTATCCAGAAATGTAAAACTCGAGAACGAGATTGAGAATTGATGCAACGAAGCCAACTATATTAATTAGAAAAAATAACTCCCAATGCCTATGACAGCCTGCACCATCAAAGCAAGAGACAGAGTGGAATGGCGCTCCATGGTAGCTAACCTTTGATGCGGAGACGGCATTCGATGATGACTGAAATGAAACATCTCTGAAATATTCTTAGTTATTGTGACAAAACGGGACAAAAGATACAAGTTTAAATGTAAGATTTGAAATGGGGAAACAAGAATTATGATTTTTACCCAGAGGAAAAAAAAACATAAATAGTGTTGACACTTAACACGGTTACTGGTCAATAGCGATGAGCAAAATGTTTTAACAATCAGATGTAACGAAAAGGTAGAGACAGACCTTGAAGGAGATGGACAAAACAAATATCTCAAGCTACACAAGCCACATGTGGTAGACGAACTAAAGATAACTTCAAGAACAATCAGTTTTGTTTTTTTTTGTCGACGATGAAATGGAAAAGAGAATCGCCATCATCCCGTACCATGCATCCTGGCGTTGGAGATCACATCTCACCACAACTTTTTATCTCTACAGTAAAGTAGTAAAGTACGCCGGTCTCGTCAAGTGGCGTATAGGGAATATGGTGTTAGTGACCATACATTTTACAGAACTTCGGCACATGACTTTTTTGGGGTAATGTAGTCGGTATTACTCCCGTGCCGCTTTACTTTCCAAGAAAAAAATCCGGTACCCATTAAAGGCTGGGTGAACCGGAAGCCGTCGGTTGGGATTTAACCCCACCTCTTGTCCTGTGTAGTCCAGTTCACTACCCACTTCGCTATCGCGGCTTTTTATCTCTACAGCTGTGAATTAATGATTTGCTTGCTTGCTTGCTTGGATGACGAAGAGGAATTCTATAGTCTACTATAACACTAGAATATTTTAGACATCGGGCGAACGCAGGCAAGCAATGATTTGATTTTGACCGTTCTCGTAAATTGTCTTAAACTCTCCATTTTGTTTTCAGCTACCTTTACTTCTGATGTTGGAAGTTAATTTTCAGTTCGTTTTAGCTCTCTTTTAGAACATCATCATTACTCTTTTAGAACATCATCATTACTCTTTTAGAACATCATCATTACTCTTTTAGAACATCTCCATTACTCTTTTAGAACATCATCATTACTCTTTTAGAACATCATCATTACTCTTTTAGAACATCATCATTACTCTTTTAGAACATCATCATTACTCTTTTAGAACATCATCATTACTCTTTTAGAACATCATCATTACTTTTTAGAACATTATCATTACTCTTTTAGAACATCATCATTACTCTTTTGAACATCTCCATTACTCTTTTAGAACATCATCATTACTCTTTTAGAACATTATCATTACTCTTTTAGAACATCTCCATTACTCTTTTAGAACATCATCATTACTCTTTTAGAACATTATCATTACTCTTTTAGAACATCATCATTACTCTTTTAGAACATCATCATTACTCTTTTAGAACATCATCATTACTCTTTTAGAACATCATCATTGCTCTTTTAGAACATCATCATTACTCTTTTAGAACATTATCATTACTCTTTTAGAACATCTCCATTACTGTTTTAAAACAACGAAATCCAACGATTTGTTTTAATATTATCCCATTTGAATTAATTGTGGCTTTAGGGTGTGCCCTTTTCTTTGCTTCGACTATTGGTTTTATTGGTTTTATCGTTTTTGTTGTTGAAGTGCCTAATTTTTTAATTTCATTCACAATAATGTAAAACATATTTTGTAATTTATTTACACTCTTCGCTTTTAAAACAATGCCATCAGCGTGTCTCAGATTGTTTATACTGAGTTATTGAGTCTGAAACAAGTACAACGTTTCAAATACTTGGGCACAATAATAACATCAGATGGGAGATGCACCACAGAAATAAAAAGCAGAATAGCTCAGACCAAAATGGCATTTCAGAAAATGAAAAATATCTTATGCAACAAATCTATGTCAATAAAATGAGAAAGAGAGTTCATCGGTGCTATATAGAACCAATTCTGACCTATGGAAGCGAATCATGGAAAGTAGACAAACAAATGAAAAGACGATTAGAGGCCACAGAGATGGGATTTCTCTGAAGAATGTTGAAAGTTCCCTGGACAGATAAAAAGACCAATGAGGAAGTTCTCAAAGAGTCCAACACAAAAAGGGAGCTCTTAAAAAACATCAGAAAGAAGCAATCAACATTTTTCGGGCACATCATGAGAAGAGGAAAGTTGGAGTACTTGGTTACAACTGGCAAAATAGAAGGAAAGAGAGATCGTGGACGACAAAGAGAGAAAATACTGGATAGCTTGGTGTTATGGCATGGAAAACAGTCAACAACAGAACTCATACGATGCACTGTAGATAGAAGATTGTGGAGGGACATGATCACCTACGCCAACCGGTAAGGCACATGATGATTGAGTTATTAGCGGGTCATCATTATTGCACTCCGAACATGTCAATAGGTGCTCATATTCCTCTCCTCAGCAAGTCTCGAGGTGTCCAGCGACTGACGACTCCATTTCTCTTCCCACACCTCGGAGGGCATTGATGATGTCCGCTCTATCCATTGGTTAACCGTCTTCAACAACAGCGCAGCTAGCCAACCTGTCCGCTCTTTCATTTCCCCAAACTCCCGCATGTCCAGTGACGTAGACAAAGGTGACCTTACGTATTATGTATATTCTAACCACCAACTGGTATGTCCTTCATGGATCATATATGTACAAATACATATATTTGGAGATAATAATCATCCTTACTTAACACATTTATTTATTGAAACATTCCCGAGGGATTTCCAGTTCGTGTGACCATTTTGTGGCCAGTACATGTTTATTTTTTATTAGATCTTTGTTGCCAACGTTTATACTTTCTAAAATGTTGATTATTTCTTGACGCTTTGCTTTGCCAAATGCTTTGATGCAATTTATAAAATAGAAGTATATGTCTATTTTTGCTTATTTTCTTTCAACAATGATGTTTTGATGCACATGACGTTGTTTGTACCTTTAACTCCAACAAGCTTTCACTGTTTATCACTAATTTCTGGTTCAATTTTCTTTCTTATACTTCACGTAATGATTTCAAGTAATGTTTTAGTAATGTGATTCATAAAACATAATGTACTGTGATTATCACGTAACATCGCACCAGGTATACTTGGTAGAACTATGAATGCAGATTTGATTAGAACTTCCGGTACATAACCGCTGTTGCAGATGTCATTGAACAACTTTGTAAATATTTTTATTCCAGTTTCTCCAACAGCGTTATCTCCTCTTTGGTTATATGTTCTGGTTCGGTTGATTTCCCTTATTTTCTGTTGCACATGCATCCTTTACTTCTTCTGTG
Organism: Megaustenia siamemsis; assembly: GCA_032433765.1. Classification (NCBI taxonomy): domain Eukaryota; kingdom Metazoa; phylum Mollusca; class Gastropoda; order Stylommatophora; family Ariophantidae; genus Megaustenia; species Megaustenia siamemsis. The sequence continues at coordinate 59,993,341 of JAVIAB010000050.1, read as the reverse complement.
GGCATTTGTTGTCCTTCCCTTGAATGTTTATTTCTGGTTCATAATATTGCAGTTCGGGAGCCGCGATAGCTCAGTGATTAGTGAACTGGATTACAAAGAACTAGAAATGGGTTCGATCCGGAATGACGACTTCCGGGTTCACCCAGCCTTTAAATGGGTACCAGATTTTTTCTTGGAAAGTAAAGTGACACGGGCGTAATACCGACCACATTACCCCAAAAATCATGTGCTGAAGGTATATACAAATTATGGTCACTAACACCATATTCCCTACACGCCACTTGGAGTGATAGTGCCCTTTATTTTTGTAAAATATATATTGGAGTTCATGAATGTTTTCTGCTCCTTTCCCGTATGCTTCATTGTTCCATCCACAACATTCCTTCCAATTTATTATGATTTTTAGTTTCGCGTATTTGGTTATAATATTTTTTTCTATTTCAATCAGCAAGTTTATAACCGAAATGATAACACCCTATTTTATAACTTTTCTAAGTTTTCCCTCTCAAACTAAAACTTGATGAAGGAAATGCAAAACTCTTAAAAGAATTAACCTTCTAATTTGAAATCTCCATTTTTCAACAAACATTTTCTCTTAAAGAGAATTGAAACAAAAAGACATTCAAACTAAATAATTGAAAACTTGTCTCACGAGAAATTAATGGCTGGAGGTACTTTCTTTTTAGCTTGTTTTTTTTGGGACTGGACGCTTGCGAATGTAAACAAAAAGCAGAATAACATATTTTAAGCGGAATGAAAATAACAAGAACAGAACACAGTAATAGTCAGACTCAAGGGAATAATGGAACACTTAGCCAGTAAGTTTATTTATTAACAGTTCACCAGATGAGACCAGTTGCCGAGAGCAAGGGAATTGGTTAGTTTTTGTTTATATCGCTTTAGAGAATTGTCCCGCACTTTACTTCAAGGTCCTATTTTAGTGAATTCTTCCTTGTTTCTCCCGTTCCTCCTATGTCCCCACATTTATAAAGTAAGCAGTAGCTGGTGCGCCATCTAGCGTTTGGCATAATTCTCTTGGTCTACCTCTATTTCACCTTAACTCCGGAGACCAATAACATGGTGGTTCTTGTGGTGAGGTAGATAACAAAACATTTACGTGACAATATTTCCTTTTTCCATTTTTCTTCTTCAACCTTTCAGCACCGAAGGGAAATCTTTTACGGTTTTTTACTCTTCTATTTGTCTTTCTGCTAACGAAGGTTGGCTAACATGGAGCGCCATTCTGCTCTGTCTCTTGCTTTGATGACGCAGGTTGTCATAGGCTGATTTGTCCATCTTTTGATGTTACTCGTCCATGTTAGTCTTGGTCTTCCTCTGCCACTTTTATCTTGTACTTTCCCCGCCATGATTACTTTTAGTAGGCTGTTGTAACTTTTAACATGGCCCAAAAATCGCATTTGTCTTGTTTGAATTGTGCTTAGTAGTTCTCTTTTCATGTTCAGTTGTTTTAAGACTTCATCGTTTGTTTTCTTTTCCTTCCATCCAATTCTACCTATTCTTCAAATATATCCACATTTCAAAGGCTTCAATTCTCTGTTCTGTTTTCTTGTCTAATGTCCATGTTTATGCACCAAATAGGAATATTGAGAAGATGTAACATTTTGCTTTACTTAGTTTTAGCCCTGGTGTTATTTGTTTTGATGTTAGTATGTTCTTCATGACATTAAAATTACTTTTTGCCATTCCTATTCTTTTGTTTATATCAGTTGTGCATTTTCCATCACTGGTTATAGTATACCCAAGGTAGTTGTAGTTCTGAACTGTCTCCAGGTCTATTCCTTCAATTTTGATATCCACTTGTGGGTTTTGAGTATTTTTTTTGTCTATGATCATATTTTTAGACTTTTTGATATTCATAACTAGTCCATATTTTTTGCTTGTCATGTTTATTTCATTAAGTAATCGTTGTATATCTCTAGGATTTTCTGCTAGTAGTACAGTATCGTCAGCATATCTTAGGTTATTGATTATCTTTCCATTAATTTGTAGGCCTGGCATCACTATGATGTTTTTAAAGATTTGCTCAGTGTATAGATTGAACAAGCTTGGTGATCAGGATGCATCCCTGTCTTACTCCTCTTTTTATATCAATGGGTGTAGAGTTCTCTTTGTTATATTTAACTATATAAACATAAAGTAACTGACACTAATAAAATAAGAACACAGTCTTTCTGTTAACAATATACTACAATATCAAACATGGACATTAGTAAACAAAGCCAAACAGAATAAGATAATTAACAACTACTACAATGAGATACAAGACAATAGAAGTGAGAAGGAGAGTTCATCGGGGCTATGCTATATAGAGCCAATTCTGACCTATGGAAGCGAATCGTGGATAGGAGGCAAACAAATAAAAAGACGATTAGAGGCCGCAAGAAGAGAGAGAGATGGGATTTCTCAAAAAGAGTGTTCAGAGTGTCATGAACAGTTAATAAGACCAACAAAGAAACTTTTAGCGAGGCCAATATAAAAAAAAGCTTCTTAAAAAAAATAAACAATCGGCATTTTTAGGGCACATCAAGGGAAGAGGAAATCTGGAATAGTTGTTCACAACTATCAAAATACAGGGAAAGAGAGATCACAGACAACAAAGAGAAGATACTAGACAGCCTGGTGTCATGGAACACTAAACAGTCAATAACATAACTGATGTTTATGCACGAGGACTGAGAATTGCGGAAGGACATGATCGTCTACGTCAGTCGGTAAGGCACATGCTGATAGTGATATTCAAATATATTAGAAAATTCTTTATTGAAAAAGAATAGAGAAAAATAAGGAACAGTGATATCAGGTAAAACGTACTTTGAGCACAACTAAAAAGTAGCACTCTGAGGAAATGGGAGCCGCAATAGCTAAGAGGTTAGTGAACTGAACTACAAAGGACAAGGGGTAGGGTTCGATCATAATCGATGACTTCCGGATTCACTCAGCCTTAAATAGGTACCGGATTTTTTTTCTGGGAAAGTAAAGCAGCACGGGCGTAATACCAACCACATTACCCCAAAAACCACGTGGTGAAGGTAGTAAAATTTATGATCATCATCATCAAGTACCGGGTCTAATGGCGTAGGTGATCATGTCTCTCCACAACTTTCGATCTTGGCAGCTATTTATCATTTCTGTTGTTGACCTTCTGCCAAGCCATTTTCTTAAGCTGTCTGTTATTTGTTCTCTCTGCTTCCCTCTGTCTCTTCGTCCCTCAATTTTTCCAGTTGTTACAATATATTCAGGTTGTTCTCTTCTCATTACATGGCCACAAAATGATGATTGTCTCTTCCTAACATTGGAAATTAGCTCTCTTTTTGCTTTGACCTCTCTCAGAACCTCTTCATTACTCTTCCTAGCTGTCTATGGTATTCTCAACATTCTTCTGTAAAACCACATTTCTACAGACTCCAGTGATTTTCTTGTCTGTTGTCCTATTGTCCATGACTCGCATCCATATGTTAAGATTGGCTCTACATAACATTTATGAACTCTTTTTCTTGTTTCTATTGTCAAAAATGGATTGCATAGTATTTTTCTCATTTTTTTGGAAAGCTGCCTTTGCCTGGGCCATTCTGCATCTCACCTCTTTTGTACATCTTCCGTCTGAGGTTAACAAAGTTCCCAAATATTTAAATGCATTTACCTGTTTTAATATTGTTCCACTTGTCTTTATTTTGTACTGAGGTGATGACTTTTTTTTTTGTTGTTACCAATACTTCTGTCTTTTTGCTATTAAGGCTGAGTCCTTTATTTTTGCTTACTTTTACTATAATGTCCAAAATTTTTCTTGTAACTCATTTTCACACTTAGCGATTAATACTGTATCATCAGCATACCTTAGATTATTTATATTATGACCTCCAATTGTTATTCCAGGCATGCCCCTTATGGATCTTAAAATAATCTCACTATAAATATTAAACAAATCTGGTGACAGCACACAACCTTGTCTAACACCCTGTTTTATTTGTTGAAACATTGCCAATTGGTTTCCAGTTCTTATGGCCGCTGTTTGTTGCCAGTACATGTTCTTTATTATTCTTAGATCTTTGCTGTCTATGTTTATGCTTTCTAAAATTTTGATTATTTCTTGGTGCTTTACTTTGTCAAATGCCTTGGTGTAATCTATGAAATATAAGTATAGATCTGTTTTCACCTCTATGGCTCTTTCTACTAAAGATCTTATGATATAAATAGCATTGCTTGTTCCTTTATCTCTAACAAAACCACACTGTTCATCACTAATTTCTGGACTGATTTTGTTTGGCACTCTTCGCATGATGATTCTTAGTAATATCTTAGTCACATGACTCATAAGGCTTATTGTGCGATGATCATCGCATTCAATATCACCCGATTTCTTTGGTAGGGCTATGAATATTGATTTGAACATGTCGTCTGGTATATATCCGCTGTTGTAGATATCATTCAATATTTTTTTTATTATTTCTATTCCAAAATCACCCATGGCTTCAATCTCTTCTTTAGTTATATTATCTGGTCCAGGAGCTTTGCCTGCTTTCATATTGAGCAAGGCGTCTTCCACTTCTTCTATGTTTATTTCTGGTCCTTCTCCATTATCCTTAATATTTACTTCCGTTCGTTCATCATTATAAAGATCCTTAATGTATTCTGTCCATCGTTCCCTTATGTTTTCTTGATCAATCAAGAGTTCTCCTTTATTTGATCTTAAACATCCAGTTTGTGATTGCGTTTTTCTTCCTGTTAATTCCTCAATCTATTTGTATATAGCTTTATCATCTTCTTTTTGTTGCAATTCGATCTCTTTGCATCTCTCTTTTAGCCATGCTTAGTTTGCTTCATTGCATTTTACTACAATTTCTTTATTTTATCTCTTATACTCATCTTTATTTTCTTTATTTCTTCTTCTTGCATCCATTAGCTGCAAAATATCACCTGTCATCCATTTATTTCTTGAATTTGTCCTCACTGGTGATATGAACTCTTTTGATGTTTGTTGCATTGATTCTTTTAGCATTTCCCACTGTTCATCAATGATTTGTATCTTCTCTATTAAATTGTACCGGTTCTGAATTGTGATTTTATATTTGTCTTGCAGCTTCTTGTCTGATTTTAGTAAATCTAAATTGAACTTGATGTTAACTGAGGCTCGTTTTGTTGTTTTTAATTTTACTCTAAGCTTCCCCACAACTGGTACATGATCGCAATTGCAATCTGTCCCTGGTCTAGTTTTCACACACACCAGACTGTTTCTAAATCTATTGCTTATCACTTATCATTATATAATCAATTTGATTACGTGCGTTGTCCCCTGGGATTTTCCATGTCCACAGACGTCTTGGATGTTGCTTAAACCAGGTGTTTCCTATCATCATGTTGTGTGTTCTTGCCCATTCAATAAGTTTCTCACCTCTTTCATTCCTCTTGACAAAGCCATAATGACCAACTACTTCCTCAACTCTTTCCTTTCCTACTTTTGCGTTAAAATCCCCTAGAACTATGGTGTTTTCATGTGGTTTGCATTCATGAAGTGCCTCATTTAACTCGTCGTAAAATGTATCAATAGTTTCCTCTAGACTGTCTGCTGTTGGTGCATAAACTTGTATAAGATTTATGTCTATTGGCTTTCCATTCAATTTCACTAAAAGGACTCTGTCAGATATTGGGTAAAAGCCTTTCACTGTTCTTGCTCTTTCTGCATCCAAGATGATACCTACTCCTCTTTGGTGTTCAGTACCTCCAGAATAGATTATTTTATGTTTATCAGAATATATCTCCCCTGATCCGGTGTATCTCATTTCGCAAAGTCCCAGTAATTGTAAACCCATTCTTTTCATTTCTTGTATGATATTTTCTAGTTTACCCTTCTGCATGAGTGTTCTCACATTCCAAGTACCTATCTTTAGAGTTTGTTTAATATTATTTTGCTTACAGTAGCTTGATGACGATCGGGTATCACCTGTAGCACATGATATCCCCTACCGAACGAGGGTTTTCCATGGGAATCCCCCTTAACGTTGTTGTCGTTATGTCTGATGTTGTGGCGATTCATGATTATACAAAGAAATTACGACGGTGGTTTTCTGTTGCCTTCCGTCGGTTTGTTTACGGTTTGACTAAAAAGTCTCACTCACAAGGCAGTGGGGATGTTTTACTTCGGGGTACTCTCCCTTAGCCTTTTACTCTCCCGAGCTTACCTGCAAGGCAGCAGGGCAGCCACAGGTTGTACTGTTTACTGCATACAGTAGCAGGTAAAATTACCCGACCTGACTTGATGTTAACTGAGGCTCGTTTTGTTCCCATTGTATGGTCACTCACACCATATTCCCTATACGCCACTTGGCGTGACGAGTCACTCACACCATATTCCCTATACGCCACTTGGCGTGACGAGTCACTCACACCATATTCCCTATACGCCACTTGGCGTGACGAGTCACTCACACCATATTCCCTATACGCCACTTGGCGTGACGAGTCACTAACACCATATTCCCTATACGCCACTTGGCGTGACGAGTCACTCACACCATATTCCCTATACGCCACTTGGCGTGACGAGTCACTCACACCATATTCCCTATACGCCACTTGGCGTGACGAGTCACTAACACCATATTCCCTATACGCCACTTGGCGTGACGAGTCACTCACACCATATTCCCTATACGCCACTTGGCGTGACGAGTCACTAACACCATATTCCCTATACGCCACTTGGCGTGACGAGTCACTCACACCATATTCCCTATACGCCACTTGGCGTGACGAGTCACTCACACCATATTCCCTATACGCCACTTGGCGTGACGAGTCACTCACACCATATTCCCTATACGCCACTTGGCGTGACGAGTCACTCACACCATATTCCCTATACGCCACTTGGCGTGACGAGTCACTCACACCATATTCCCTATACGCCACTTGGCGTGACGGGGGCTCTTTACTTTTTTTTTATTCTGAGGAAATAATTTAAATTGTTTAGACAATACAAAACAGGGACGTAAATTTTAAGACAATTTCTCTATTTGTATATGGCATGGTTTGCGGGTAAGAGTTCTGTCCTACCAAAAGGAGGAGTAATCCGTTTCCTTTCCTCTGCTAGTGTTCGGGAAATCCTTGGACAAGGTGGAGCTCCAGTTTAGCACCCCCTCCCCCTGTCATGGTTACGTGAATCAATTGGAGCAGGTGATGGTGTTGTGGGAGCAGCCGACAAGTAGTGCCGGTTATGGTCCCCACACCGTGATGGCTGGCAGAGGATCTCATGTATAGAGACAATGGCTGCGATTTCCGACTAGTACAGTCACTGCCAAGAAGGAAAGGAATGGCAAACTACCTTCCTATTTTGCCTAGTATAATTCAAAACACAACTTAATATACAGAATTGATACGATGCACTGTAGATAGAAGTTTGTGGAAGGACATGATCGCCTACGCCAACCAGCATGGCACATGATGATGATGTTTATATGGCATGACGTCACATGGCATTCTCTGTAGGTAAGGAAAAAGTTTGCGATAAGGCAAGTCGTTTATGTGCAATATGGCATTACTGTCCATATTTTCAAATGGTGTCTGCTACATTTTATGGATTTGTGGCCGGTATGACACCAGACCGCCTTATTTATAAGAAAGCATACCTCTCGTACACATTTTCATAAGCAGGAAAATCCGCGAGACTAATTTAGTCCGTGCTAAAAATAAAGTAAATACTTTGAAAATTCGATTCGAACTCTTGTGATAAATAGCGGGTTCACCCAATCCTGGACCATTCGGACTCGCGCTATAAGGAGCGGGTTCACCCAATCCCGGACCATTCGGACTCTCGCTATAAGTAGCGGGTTCACCCAATCCCGGACCATTCGGGCACTCGCTATAAGGAGCGATTTCACCCAATCCTGGACCATTCGGGCACTCGCTATAAGGAGCGGGTTCACCCAATCCCGGACCATTCGGACTCTCGCTATAAGTAGCGGGTTCACCCAATCCCGGACCATTCGGGCACTCGCTATAAGTAGCGGGTTCACCCAATCCCGGACCATTCGGACTCTCGCTATAAGTAGCGGGTTCACCCAATCCCGGACCATTCGGGCACTCGCTATAAGTAGCGGGTTCACCCAATCCCGGACCATTCGGACTCTCGCTATAAGTAGCGGTTTCACCAAATCCCGGACCATTCGGGCACTCGCTATAAGTAGCGGGTTCACCCAATCCCGGACCATTCGGACTCTCGCTATAAGTAGCGGGTTCACCCAATCCCGGACCATTCGGGCACTCGCTATAAGGAGCGGGTTCACCCAATCCCGGACCATTCGGGCACTCGCTATAAGTAGCGGGTTCACCCAATCCTGGACCACTCGGACTCTCGCTATAAGGAGCGATTTCACCCAATCCTGGACCACTCGGACTCTCGCTATAAGTAGCGGGTTCACCCAATCCTGGACCACTCGGACTCTCGCTATAAGTAGCGGGTTCACCCAATCCCGGACCATTCGGGCACTCGCTATAAGGAGCGGGTTCACCCAATCCCGGACCATTCGGGCACTCGCTATAAGGAGCGGGTTTACCCAATCCCGGACCATTCGGGCACTCGCTATAAGGAGCGGGTTCACCCAATCCCGGACCATTCGGGTACTCGCTATAAGGAGCGGGTTCACCCAATCCCGGACCATTCGGGCACTCGCTATAAGGAGCGGGTTCACCCAATCCCGGACCATTCGGGCACTCGCTATAAGGAGCGGGTTCACCCAATCCCGGACCATTCGGGCACTCGCTATAAGGAGCGGGTTCACCCAATCCCGGACCATTCGGGCACTCGCTATAAGGAGAAGGTTCACCCAATCCCGGACCATTCGGGCACTCGCTATAAGGAGCGGGTTCACCCAATCCCGGACCATTCGGGCACTCGCTATAAGGAGCGGGTTCACCCAATCCCGGACCATTCGGACTCTCGCTAAAAGTAACGGGTTCACCCAATCCTGGACCACTCGGACTCTCGTGATAAGCCGAGAGTTTACTGAACTTGGACCACTCGGGCTCGAGTGACCAGTGTCCAGGTTACAGACCTCTGGCTCGTACGCGAGTGACCAGTGACCCATATAGTTTTGTCTGTAGTATTGTATTTATGGGCCAATAGACTTTACTCAGTCTACTATATTCAGTGCAGTCTTGAAGTACGTGTTCAGCAGTCTGGGGCTCCTGTCCACAGGTACATATAGCTGAGGTGCCGATCCTGAATTTAGCATACATGTGACTATGGAGTCGATTGTGTTCTGTTCTGAGTCGTATAGTAATAACTTGCTCCCATCGATTCATATTATGAAAGTCAATCTGATTTGGGGTTTGTGGTCCTCTGATTGGTTTGATTATCTGTTTTTTTCTGATGGTATGTAACCGGTGCATCTGGTTGTGTACCTGTTGCACCTTCTTTTGCCAGCTGATCTGTTCTCTCGTTTCCTAGTATTCCACAGTGAGATGGGATCCACTGCAGTGCAACCCTATGGTGCCTAACATGCATGACGCTTTATGAGTAACAATGTTTTGTGCTGTTAGCACAGGATGGGGACTACAAACACAATGTTACACATACATAAAAAAGCTAAGAAAAAGGTCCCCTAAAGATGTTTTATTAGGGAAATTTCGCACAAGTTGCTACGTATAAAGCAAACTGCAAACATATCCAGCGCTACACAAAATGTATACACATACAGCAAACAACAAATAAACTCTTTTTTTCTGCATTGAACAAGAGGGTTGAGAACAGAACAGAATACATTCTTAGTTTGTTAAACAAGAAACTATTGAGCATTTATTTATATATTTTGTTTAAATTCTGGACTATGTCGGTAAGCGTGCACACTCAATCACTTTCAGCATTTCAATACAGGATCTCTCACTTCTCATTCATTCAGTATTAACAGATTGAGCGTTATTTATTATTTCTAACATAGAGTGTGATCCATTTCCCATCGTCAAGCAGTAATGATCTTTAATTTGATTTAAGTGTTGTTAATTGTTATAAAACATGGATTTCAATGCCATCTGTAGACAAAGCAGGCATATCCGAAGGTGTTGATTACTTGAACACTTCATTATCAAAACATGGGAACATTCCCATCATATTTGATCGCAAACAGCGAGGTCTTCCCTCAGCGGAAATAAACTCTCGCGTATCGTGGAAGCCAGCGAGTTTCAATTGTGAGAGTTGGGGTGAAGATGGGAGCGGGGTGTTGGAACCACCAAATGTATAAGAGCACTACGATTAACTAAGTTCCATACATCATCTATCAATAACGCTGGAATAATAACAAGATTGATGCATTTATTTTGAAAAAAAAAAAACTAAACAACGGACAGAAGCAATAGGAGTAATATTCAGAAACATTAAATTTGAAAAGGCCAACGAGGTAACACAATTCTATTCTGTCTTCTCGAAGCTGAAAAACATATAAAGGAAGTAAGGTATTGCAAAGGCAATTTTGTAGCCTTTTTTTCAAGACGGCAGATAGTAATGAATTATTGTACTTGTAAAATCAAACAAAATAAATTAATAAAACTTTCTCTTGGTTTGCTTGTTGTAAAAATGAAATAACAAAATAAAGTCCAGTATAATAGCATTCTGTTAACAATGATGAATGTAACGCCCATGAGGAAATATAATTGTCTGGATACAATGATATTGAGGACCGATGTGATGCTGTTTATTCCCATTCTTGGTAGGGTGATTCCAGGAAGCGACTTGATCGACATAATTTTGTTCCTGTAAAGTAGAAGTTTCAGTAATGATACTATATTATAATAATAATTGCGTCATGAAAACTTAAAAAGTGCAATTTAACTTTTAACAATTTCAAACTTAAAAGATGAATGCTACGCATATGTATTCAATGTGTTTGGTTTGGTTTGATTATGGAAGGCCTCGGTATCACTGCAAGCGAATTAAAATCCATAATTGCTCAACCGCCCGTGCCAGCGTAATCAGCCGAATTAATATCTCATCTCCCAAACAAAGAAAGGTAACTGTAGTCCCCATCGTAGCAGTCTCAGCACACGCCAAAAGACATAAGGTGAAGCCGCGCAGAAAGTGAACACAGCCAACTGTTCCCTGTCATACGATATTATCATTCATCGTAAACAATTGGAATATCGAAACATTATCAAAACGGATGAGACACACAGCTCACGGTGTGCACAGAGCACTTAACTCAGTAGCTCCTGCAACAAGCCGGACTTGGAATATGAGGAAACTGCAACAAGGAACACTTTTGCATTGCCTTCAATGGTTCCTGTCACCTATCCACCATACACCGGAAGTTCACGTCCTCCTGAAAATGATGATCGTCATATATTTTTTTTTTAATGTATAGCGCTTGATGACGTTAGGCCATCGTTGTTGACTCCAATTCCGAACATATAAACACACAGTCAGTCGTCAGACTATCCCCGTCGCACATTAAACAGCAGATCGTAAGACTAGCGTGCGGCCGGCCTAGGGACACACGATGAGCCATTACGATGACGTAGCACACACAACAATGTCACACACACAACAATACATTGCCGCGCCCTTTAGATTCATTATTACTCTAGTGAATGCAGCCCACGACGAACAAAACACGGTGCAAATTCCCTAAAGAGGTGAAACTGCGGCTGACGAAGCAGTGCACATTAATGAGTAACATGTAAATAACTTGCACAAGCAAATCTAACAACGGTCATGAACAGCACCAATGTGACGTAAAGCGCAGAGCAAGTCTAGACGGTAGAAATCGTATCAACAACACTTGATTTGTCGAAAAGGGAATATTGCCGGCGTACGACTCCGCTTTATCGGCGCAGATGTAATAAGTGATCATCATTTAACGTATAAAAGTGCAATGGAGAACCGAAATTAATCAGACTCCGAATGCACTTTCTGCAGCGATCGAGAGGACGTAGACTAGATACACCATCTTGGAAACGGAAGTCCTTATTCAGTGTGTGCAAGTGTTCAGTATATCAAAAGTTACATTTTAGATTATGCCCCGATATAACATATTTTTGTAATATTACATCACTAGAAATACTCTTAGAGTCATAGCAATGAAGTAATTAGTGCTCTAGTTTAGCGATAGGCGTGTCTGTCTGTCCATCTTCCGAGGCCCCAACTAAAAAAAAAAGAAATAGAAAAATACAGGAGTAGGTATTTGACTCCCTGAGTCATGGAAGATAAACCACATCAATAGGTATTTGACTCCCTGAGTCATGGAAGATAAACCACATGAATAGGTATTTGACTCTCTGAGTCATGGAAGATAAACCACATGAATAGGTATTTGACTCTCTGAGTCATGGAAGATAAACCACATGAATAGGTATTTGACTCTCTGAGTCATGGAAGATAAACCACATGAATAGGTATTTGACTCTCTGAGTCATGGAAGATAAACCACATCAATAGGTATTTGACTCTCTGAGTCATGGAAGATAAACCACATCAATAGGTATTTGACTCTCTGAGTCATGGAAGATAAACCACATCAATAGGTATTTCTCCCTGAGTCATGGAAGATAAACCACATCAATACGTATTTGACTCTCTGAGTCATGGAAGATAAACCACATCAATAGGTATTTGACTCCCTGAGTCATGGAAGATAAACCACATGAATAGGTATTTCTCCCTGAGTCATGGAAGATAAACCACATGAATAGGTATTTCTCCCTTAGTCATGGAAGATAAACCACATCAATAGGTATTTGACTCCCTGAGTCATGGAAGATAAATCACATGCATAGGTAATTCTCCCTGAGTCATGGAAGATAAATCACATGAATAGGTATTTCTTCCTGATTCATGGAAGATAAATCACATGAATAGGTATTTCTCCCTGAGTCATGGAAGATAAACCACATGAATAGGTATTTCTCGTTGAGTCATGGAAGATAAATCACATGAATAGGTATTTCTCCCTGAGTCATGGAAGATAAATCACATGAATAGGTATTTCTCCCTGAGTCATGGAAGATAAACTAAATGAATAGATAGACTCACTGAGATAGGCAAGATGAAGGTTGCAAGAAAGAACACTGTCCCTTATCACCAATCCATTGAGTTATTTGTAGGCTATCATTGCACTCCGGACATATCTATCCGTGCTCAGATCCCCTCCTCAGTATGTCCCGACGCGTCCTGCGATTAAAGACCCCAGCTCTATCTTTGTTGATAAGTCATCTTATGCGCACATTTAGTCTCTCGTTTCTAGATGTACCAATCTTTACTCCTATCTCCTTCATCCAAAGGAGCGACGTGGACTTATGGTTGTCAAAGTCTTGTGCCCTTCCCGTATCTCGGAGTGCATAATATCAAACATAATTGGAACTAGTAGAGTGAGTCATAGGAGCCAAGTTTCAATAGGGACAAGCTAAATGATAATGAAGAAAAGAATAAATGTAATATTTCACTCCCCGACGGCATTATACGTCATAAGAAGTTATTTACATTTTTATGTTTCTATGTCCGCATTAAAGCGGGTTTCCTATTTCCGTTATTGCCTGATCTATCAGTATAATACGTCACAACTGACACAAACTGTAGTCATAAAAGGAAACCTCTTATCCCTTTTGTCCAGAGAGTTGCATTAAGGATTAATCTGGCCATCAAAAGTTGTCCGCCAACCGATTTCCGAAATTATAGTGTCTTGATAAGTTAAGAGTGGGTAGTCCATTGGGGTCATGGATTTCAGGACACTTCCAAGAGTTCTATGTTTGCGACATTTATTATATTTCTAACATCTGCAGGGGGTCTGTTGTGCAGGACCCCATGAGGTGTTTTGAATAGAATTTGTATTTTAACCTGACAGAAACATATATCCTCTCCTATTGTGGTTCTTTCGATCCTGCGTCTATCTACCATACCGCCAGCCGCATACTGCTCCAAAATGTTCTTGAGACATCCTGGTTAGACAAATGTCCGGTCTATGACATCTATGACCTGCAGTTCACATAAGAATTCTTGGTTGAGACCTCGAGATCTAGTTCAGGCTTGCGTTGAAGTCTCTGAACATACCTCCCTACCAACATTCAATTGTGTTGGATCTAAAACGACATACAGGGAAATGAGTTGAAAGCGTTCAGAGACTCATAGTTGATAGATAACGTCGTGTTAAGTGAAACAGAACGGATAAAGACCGCACTCCACCACCTCGAGCTGTCGTATCCCAGTAAAGAGACTAATTGGTGAGACCAAATTAAAATGTAATGTAAATCTGGTATTAAAAACAGCGTGCTGAAGACAAATATACGGGTGGAAAGCGCGCAAAGCCAGGGATTACTGGAAGCTACGACACAATGAAATTGTTGTCCTTTTTGCGAGTTTCGTAGAACGAACGACGGAGAGATCAATCCTCTGCTCGCATCAACAATCAAACATCATTTAGTTGTGTGACATTTACTACACACTTTCTCTGTGAGGATTTCCATCCAGTGCATTCTACCTCGTGAAGTAATAATCTATGTTTAAAGCAAGCTATTTCTGACTCGCAGTGCATGAGAGCGTTCTTATTCCATCGATTTCAAATTTTTCCGCTTGTTTCTGTGTACGGAGATAAGAACAAATATATAATACTTTATATTACATAAAATACACTAGATATCATTCGAGACCGCGAGTAGAACTATAGAAAATATATTTAAAAAAAAAATATAACATTATATCTAAACCTAAGCAAAAAAAAAAAAAAAGCAAAGTACGTCCGTCACGCCAAGTGGCGTATAGGGAATATGGTGTTAGTGACCATAAATTTTACAGACCTACGGCACAAGATTTTTGGGGTAACGTGGTCGATATTACGCCCGTGCCGCTTCACTTTCCCACAAAAAATCCGGTACCCATTAAAGGCTGGGTGAACCAGGAGGCCATCGGTTGGGATCGAACCCTACCCCTTGTCCTTTGTAGTCCAGATCACTAACCACTGAGCTATCGCGGTTCCAAACCTAAGCAAAGACGAGATAAAATACGATGTTTCTGCAAAAGTCTTCATCTGGTACAAAACAGCAAATATAACGACAAAAGTCTTCATCTGGTACAAAACAGCAAATATAACTACAAAAGTCTTTATCTGGTACAAAGCAGCAAATATAACTACAAAAGTCTTCATCTGGTACAAGCAGCAAATACAACTACAAAAGTCTTCATCTGGTACAAAGCAGCAAATGCAACTACAAAAGTCTTCATCTGGTATAAAGCAGCAAATATAACTACAAAAGTCTTCATCTGGTACAAAGCAGCAAATATAACTGCAAAAGTCTTCATCTGGTACAAAACAGCAAATATAACTACAAAAGTCTTCATCTTGTACAAAACAGCAAATATAACAACAAAAGTCTTCATCTGGTACAAAACAGCAAATATAACAACAAAAGTCTTCACCTGGTACAAAACAGCAAATATAACTACAAAAGTCTTCACCTGGTACAAAACAGCAAATATAACTACAAAAGCACACACACAAGACAAGTACTTATCTTTGTCAAAAGGGCCGCGTGAATGTAGGAATCATTGTAGGTCCGAATGGACGGAAGAGGAAGTGACCAGGCCTGTTGGTCACCATCATCACGGGACACTTACTTTATTTGGATTTTTTTTTTTTTGGCTCCCGAGATCCTACCTGACCTATTGACAACATTGTTATTGTAAATCCAAATAAAGTAAGTGTCCCGTGATGATGGGTAAAATGGGCGATTGCTTAGGTAAGATAAAATTACAAAGCAGGAGTGGCAAGAGGAGGGAAAAGCAGGCGATACGAGAGTGAAAGAGGCCAATCATTAATGAAAAGAGTGAAAAGTGTTTAACCACTTAGAGAATGTACGAAGAGTGTTACTGTGTACGGTCACACCCCAGAATTGCATTGCTGCAAATTAGTGAGTTTCATCTCCATGTAATTCCGAGAAAATGCAACTGAATTCTTTTCTTCCTAGAGCAGAGACAATTATGTATCAGCAATTGTCAATTTTTCTAGTACAGAATTAACTTACAGTTAATTAAATTGTACAGCAAAAATAAAATAAATTTAGCCAACTTTATAGCATGAGTTTTTTTACGTTCTTCTTCTTTCCTTCTTCATCTGCCTTTCAGCGTCGAGGGGATATATTATTTGCGGTCTTTTGTTCTTCTGTTCGCCTCTGCTGCTGTTATGTTTCCTAGTGCTTCTAATATTCCATCCATCCATCTTTTTCGTGGTTGACCCTTGGGTCTGGTGTTCTCATAACGTTTGTCGAAGGCTCGTTGTGTTTTAATTTGTTTTTTTTTTTTGGGCTGCCTTGTCACGTGCCCAAATTATTTTATTTGTTGTTTCTTTATATTTTCTATGGCGGGGGCTATTCCTAGCATTTTTCTCAGTTCTTCATTTCTGATCTTATCTCTCAGACTGTTTCCTGTCATTCGTCTAACACATTTCATGTCTGTAGAGGTTATTTTTCTGGTTGTTCTTGGACCTAGGGTCCATTGGTAGTACAACGTTGTTTTTATGTTATTGATATTGTAAAATTTGCATGAACACTTAAAGTAGATATATATTTCAATACAAAGCACATCGTTTTGTCATTGATATTTTAGTCCATTTGTACATTTACTCATTTTTAAATATCATATCTTACGTGATATTGGCCGTTGAATGGTATAAGACGTTAAACTTTAAATTAAATTTGAGGGGGAGGGGAACCGGTTGATCTCGATGCAAGACGCCGGTCTCGAGACAGAGAGGTTGTGAGTTCAAATCCTGCCTGCACCAGTTTGGATTTTTATTTATGATTTCTCTCTGCGACAACCACCCCTTGTCTCAGCAGCGAGGCCCGGCTTGAAACGTCAGTTCCTCATCGACGAGTAAAATATGAGGACATCCGTAGACGCAATTATCTGCCTGTGCGGCGAAAGACCCCTCTGCACACGGCTGCAAGGGAAACACGAATTAACACGCAAAAAATTCAGTTTCTAATCTCTAGGTACTTCGTCAGAAATGAAAGATGGCGAACGCAAAAAAAAAAAAAAACTATTGGGTGGACACTTTGATATATCACACCAGAAAGTGTCAAATTAAACTTGCGTTGAAACGTCCGATTCTCATAAACGTAGATCTACAAAAACAGGATAGCACTTATTTAAAATAAAATCATCGTTAAAACTATATATTTTTCTATGTTGCCGTAAACTGAAACCCTTCTTACGCAAGACCACTTTAAAGAGGAAAGATACAATAAAGAAAAGGTTCATAATAGACACAGGTGATCTATCTCCAGCAATAAATGCTGACCAATTTTCTAGAATTAGAACGAAAATGTTACTTTGACTTTAACATAAACGAATTTGGAAACAGGTAAATTGTTATTACAATCACGCTGTTGTTTAAATACGTAAGAGACATTTTTTTCATATAAGTATACGCAACAGCAATTTGGAGAAATCAAATTGTTAGTACAACAACTTCAGGACAATAAAATACTTGTACACAAATTCAATTTAGAGCCATTAAAGTATTTACCGACATTCTTTAAGACACATCAAAGCACTTAAACCGCAACTGTTTTTTAAGATGACGTGTCCAGTGCTATATTTATAATGGTTCCTCGTTGTCTTACAATTAAGTCTTTTATTTCTTTATTGATGCGCCACTCCTAAAATAGTGGTTCTCTAACGAAATATCTAATATACAGACATTTTGAATTCCGTCATTCCCTTGTCAGTCCAACTTTCTTTTTTGTTACACTGCTCATTTGTGACAACCATCTCCTTTCTTGTAGTAACTTCGCACTTGCAAGCTTTTTATCTCTCTGTTGTCTTATTTCGCTAGCACGTCACGAAGGTTTTCTAAACCTCCATTTTTTGTGCTACTCTAATTTCGTTGTTTTGTAACTTCATGTAATCATATTGCCATCATAGTCTTTCTTTCTAAGTTATCCAATGTCTTCGTATTTTACCTCTTGTTACATTCATCCTTACATTGTTACCACCAGTCCCTAATTTTATTTTGTTCTAACTCTGTTACCAGTCACCTGTATTTCTTTTTGTCTCTTCCTTTCGCTTTGTCACCTCTTCTGCTCTCTTTGTTATTCTTGCTCTTTCTTTTTGTCAAGGAAAAAAGAAAGGAAATTAATTTTGTTTTAAAAAAAGAAGAAATGATTTGAAATAAAGCAGGAGAGATAGAATCTCCTCACCTCACGTGGCGTTCTGGAAATGTGGTATTTGCATTTAATGTGGTTACTTGTTTAACAATGAACACAGATTTGGGCAATGTGGTCAGCATTATGTCAGTGCTGTTTTCTTGCACAGAAAAAAATAACCAATGTGGTGGAGATCACATAAGGCTGAATGAATCCAGAACCCGCAGAAAGGGATTGAACCTGACTTCCTGTCTTCTGTAGACAAATTAATTAATCAATGTACCACTGCCATCCATCTTTGAATAGTCCATCTCTTTATTTTTGATCACTGCAATTCTTTCTTCTCATCACTTATATCTGTTTCTTTCAGTTTTATACCTCTTCCTATTTTCTTTTTACTGCGATGGGTCTTTCATGTCTTCATCCTCTCTTCTCATTGTCGAACTAAAAAGGATCTGCTATTATTGTGCTGCCCTACAATTTCTGGCCCCTTAAGCACCGCTGCTTAAACCATGTTCTGGAGCTAAGACTAAAATCAAGAGCATTGAGGACAGAATGCTGATGGTAGATAAGTAAAAAGGGAAGACTGGTGGAGACGTACATTACACAAACAAATTACGGCAACATATATTCGCACCAGGTGGTTAGAAACTCAGCGTCTCCGGGACACATATTCCACGAGGACCCAATACGTTTTAAGGATGTATCTCTCGCGATCAAGGGCACCATAGACAGCGCTCCAAGGTCGGTAGAATACGATACAGTTTTTCAAAAGCGATATAATTTGTCAGTGTAATGAACATTCATCATCATCATCATCATCATCGAGTGTCATCTCCGCAACGAAGGTTGGCTACCATGGAGCGCCATTCTGCTCTGTCTCTTGCTTTGATGGTGCAGGTTGTCATAGGCTCTTTTGTCCATCTTTTGATGTTACTCGTCCATGTTAGTCTTTGTCTGCCTCTGCCTCTTTTACCTTGTATTTTCCCCTCCAGGATTACTTTTAGTAGTCTGTTGTGTCTTTTAACATGGCCTAAAAATTGAATTGTCTTATTTGAATTGTGTTTAGTAGTTCTCTTTTCATTTTTAGTTGTTTTAAGACTTCGTCATTTGCTTTCTTTTCCTTCCATCCAATTCTACCTATTCTTCTATATATCCACATTTCAAGGGCTTCAATTCTTTGTTTTGTTTTCTTGTCTAATGTCCGTGTTTCTGCACCATATAGGAATGTTGAGAAGACACAACATTTTGCTATTCTTTGTTATGGTAATGAAAATTACCGCAAACTTTAGTCACAACATCAAAAGTGGGGATATCCCAGAAGAATGGTTATATAGTTACCTCGACTCATTCCCTAAGCCGAGATAGGATAAGCTCACACCTTGCGCCTCACGTTGTTACTATACAGAATCTATACGAAAAGGTTCTCCCAAAACTACTCCCCAGAAAAGTTAGTGGCACATCTTGAGAGCAAAGTGACCATCATCATTATGTGCCATACCGGTTGGCGTAGGCGATCATGTCCTTCCAAAATCTTCTATCTACCGTGCGACGTATCAATTCTGTTGTTAACTGTTTTCCATGCCATGACACAAAGCTATCCAGAAATTTCTTTCTCTTTGTCGTCCGCGATCTCTCTTTTCCTGTTTTTTGGAGAGCAAAGTAGTGTTGCACAAAAAAAAAATACTACGTGGCTATATGCCAGATAAGGACATTGCTACCAATGGGTTCATCCTGGCATATGACGTTTACAAATTCTTCCAAACGGATGAGTCCACCCTAGAAGCCCTTGATCTCGAGGAAGTCTACAGTCGGGTGTACTATGGTACGTTCGTACACTTACTTAGTGAGGCAGGCTTTGATCCACGGCTCGCGTGCAGGGTAGCATCAGTGCTGATACGAAGTAAAGTGGTGCCTGGACATCTGAGTCGCGATATATCTAACTGGGCCTACCTCAAGTGTCGCCGTTAACATCTGAGTCGCGATATATCTAACTGGGCCTACCTCAAGTGTCGCCGTTAACATCTGCTTTGCGCAATATATACACTGTCAAGTTAGCACAGTTGAATAGTGTGGGGCTGGGTGGTAATTTCGTCTACACAGATGACATTATGACTTATGTACACGGTCCTGATAGAGTTACATTAGATAGGAAACTGCAAGGAATGTTGTTCAGGTAATCATTTGTTTTTTTTCTTTTTTGTGTTCGCCAGCTTTTAACCTCTGACGAAGTCCCTAGAGACTGGGAACTGAATTTTGCGTGTTAATCCGCTTTTCCCTGGTAGCCGTGTGCACAGGGGTCCCTCGCCGCCCAGGCAGATAACTCCGACTTCGAAGATACTCATATTTTTTTCCGTTGATGAGTAATTGACGTTTCAGGCCGGGCCTCGCTGTTGAAACCAGGGGTGGTTGCCGCAGAGAGAAATCGTAAATAACAATCCCAATTAGTGTAGCCGGGAGTTCAACCCACAACCTCTCAGTCTCAAAGTCGGTGTCTTGCCTCGAGATCAACCAGTCCCCCAGGTAACCATTTGATCCAATAATGATAATGCACTTAGTAACCCAGCTTCTGTCATATGGTAATCGCTTAGTAACACAATTATTGAGGACGTCCAAATTGATCCATCCCAGTCACAAATTGCGATGATATGAACATCGCTAGAAGACACAATAACTCTTTGGGAACAATATTTGATAGCACTATTTCTTTTGATACCACGGACCTTTGCTAGCTCTCACTAGAGAAGCCTGAAAAAGAGAATGGAGTTTGGAAAACTGGCTGTAGTTGGCATACCAAAGCTGCTCCAAAAACGCGAGAGCTGCTGGAGAAAAAGACTAGAGCAGCCAATAGCACTTCAGGCTGGCCCATTATCACTGTAAAATCTATCACATTTACCTTCATCCGTGTGGCTATCATGGCTCTGGCTAAGTGAGATGAGAAGAGTAGATAGCCACTGTTATCTGCCTCGCATGTCGTGAGAGGTGACGAGGGTGGGGACAAAGTCTTCGCCCAGTGGTACGGAGTTCGTGTATTTGAGCTGAAGGCTTCATCAATACTCCTGGTTATTAAGTGGCTAGCTATACTGGGGAATGTGCCGAGGAGGGGATCTCAGCACTAAGGAGTAGTTGTCCGTTGTGTAATGAAGATGATCTGTCGACTAAACTAAGCTGACGTGAGGATTGAACGAAGTCTGAAACAATATCAATATTAAAAAAAGAAAGATGGATTCCCACTGTTAGGACTGAGCTGTATGCCTTTATCGGCAAATAAATTTATTAAAAACATCGTCAATATGGGGGTTTAGTTCCGTAAGATCATTGTCATAAAAAAAAAAAGTAAAGAGCCCTGTCACGCCAAGTGGCGTATAGGGAATATGGGTGTTAGTGACCATACATTTTACACTTCTGCACATCATTTTTTGGGTTAATGTCGTCGGTATTACGCCCGTGCCGCCATACTTTCCCAGAAAAAGATCCGGTACCCATTTAAGGCTGGGTGAACCCGGAAGCCGTCGTTTGAGATCGAACCCTACCTCTTGCCGATTGTAGTCCAGTTCACTAACTACTGAGCTGTCGCGGCTCCGAAGATCATTGTCATATCTTTCGTTATATTCTAGCATAAAAAAATAAAATAATTATAAAATATTACGTTATTACCCGGCATTTCTCCCCCCCCCCCATAATAACACCCCCCCCCTTAATTGTTTTCCTACGATTCCTATATCGCTTTCTTCCGCCATGTGATGCTCCACATACAGTCATCCATTCGTTTCGTTCACTCCGGACAGACAAGTTATTTGAGCTAAGTGAAAGAATTATATATATATTCTCCTATTCTTTCTATTTTATAAATCTTAACACACATCCTACCTCCCCTCATGTAGCGTCCTTTTTTATTTTTAACATCCTACTCTCTTCTTTTCTGTCCACCTCTCCATTCATCAGATCATCTATCATATAGTTATAGATAATTGTGCTTTACCGTTTGTTGTCGTTGTCCTTGTACTCTGAAGAAGGCCACAGGCCGAAAGGTCAGTATTGTGTTGTGTTCCTTCCTCGTAAAGCTGTCATTATACCTTAGAGTGTTTAACACTCCCCACCACTGGCTCCAATATTACGTTATATTTTAGTCTTTAGAAAAGTCCTTGTCAAATCTTATGTTATATTATAGTTTCAAAAATAAAGTCGTCGTTAATCTTATATTATTTTTTCTTTAAATTAACAACAGTATCGTGAAATCTTACTTATTTCCTAGTTTCAAAAACAAGATCATTGTCAGATCGTTATATTCTAGTTGAAATAAACTCATCGTCAAATCGTATGTTAATTTATAGTCTAAAAGTATAAACTCAGCATTGAGTCTAATTTAACATTCTAGTTGAATAAATAAATTAATCTCTATTATTGAGGCCATATAATTCATTTTCTTTTTTCCAATCAGACCTTTATTAACAGCATAAGTAAAGAAGCAATGAACCATCAAACAATGTTTTAAGACTTCACTGAAGACTAGTCCTATGCAGGGATCTACAATGACAAATGCATTAGAAGCAGTTTATCCTTTATTCCTGAAGCATAAACGCGTTATTAACAATTATGTTACTTGGGGAATGTGAAAGGCAGTTTTAATTTTTGATGAGGAACAAGAGTTTCTTAAAGCTACTAACTTATTGAGTGGATCGAGAGAATCGATCAAGTTGTAAAAATGTGACTCTCTCTTGTGTAGATTTGGGTTTGGGGCACGGAGGGAAAACAGTGAGGAGTACAGTCTTTCTTGTTATTCCAGACCTACAAACTGGGCTTAGTAAAGTGAGATTGAAATATTTCTCATTACTTTGGCTTTAAATGCCACACACATGCCTCTACTGTATTAAATAATTTGTCTTTGCTCTCCTTCTGCCAGATTAGAGGGATGTTAAACCATGGCCAGACTATCCACTCCGAGAAGAGGTGTTCTAGAGTAATCTCCAGACTATCCACTCCGAGAAGAGGTGTTCTAGAGTAATCTCCAGACTATCCACTCCGTGAAGAGGTGTTCTAGAGTAATCTCCAGGCTATCCACTCAGAGAAGAGGTGTTCTGGAGTAATCTCCAGACTATCCACTCCGAGAAGAGGTGTTCTATAGTAATCTCCAGACTATCCACTCCGAGAAGAGGTGTTCTAGAGTAATCTCCAGACTATCCACTCCGAAAGAGGTGTTCTAGAGTAATCTCCAGACTATCCACTCCGAGAAGAGGTGTTCTAGAGTAATCTCCAGACTATGCTTCCAGATGATAGGTATTTCAGACTTATCACTAGAGTATTCGGACAAACGAGATTTATTTGAAGGTGATACGCTGAGTGCTTTATTCGATTAGAACAGTGGCTCTTAAATTATTCCTTACAACATACCCGTTTAAATATCTTCCTGTTGCATGAGCTACTGAGTTAAGTGCTCTGTGCACACCGTGAGCGGTGTGTCTCATCCGTTTTGATCATGTTTCGATATTCCAATTGTTTACGATGAATGATGATATCGTATGACAGGGAACAGTTGGCTGTGTTCCCTTTCTGCGCGGTTTCACCTTATGTCTTTTGGCGTGTGCTGAGACTGCTACGATGGGGACTACAGTTACCTTTCTTTGTTTGGGAAATGAGATATTAATTCGGATGATTACGCTGGCACGGGCGGTTGAGCAATCATGGATTTTAATTCGTTTGCAGTGATACCGGGACCTTCCATAACCAAATAACCAAATATCTTTCGTCCCCGAGGTCCCCCAAGACTCAACTCCAGATTTAACATCCTGAAGTGCAACAAATATTTATTGAAAAACTTCTTATGACTGGTTTTCAAATTTGAAGATAAGTAGGAAATAAATGATTGTACACACATCTACTCGGTTGGCTTACCACGGCAACAGCCGGGGTTCGTACCCTGGCGAGGACACCTGGGTTTTACTAATTCCCTAAAAATTAGTAGGAGCCGCGATAGCTCAGTGGTTAGTGAACTGGACTACTACGGACAAGGGGTAGGGTTCGATCCCAACCGACGGCTCCGGGTTCACCCAGCCTTAAATGGGTACCGGATTTTTTCTGGGAAAGTAAAAGCAGCACGGGCGTAATACCGACCACATTACCCCAAAAATCATGTGCTGAAGGTCTGTAAAATATAGGGTCACTAACACCATATTTCCCTATACGCCACTCGGCGTGACGGGGGGTACTTTACTTTTTTTACTTTACACACATCTACTATATTCTTGTTGGAATATCTTACTAATTCAAAATAATATTAAATAAAAATAATAATTGACTTCATTCTTTCTGAAGAAACTGAACTTGCATGCACATAGTATTATTAATAAAACGCGAGTATATATGACGTCACATGAATATACAAGCTAGAAAACCGCAGGGGTATAATTTGTATAAAGCTGAACCACATTATTTACACGATTCTTCTACTTCTTTCCTTCTTCATTTACCTTTCAGCGTCGAGTGGAGATGTAATTTGCGGTCTGTTGTACATGTTTGCCTCTTCTGTTTCCTAGTGTTTCTAATATTGCTTCAATCCATCATTTTTGTGTTCGACCATTGAATCTGGTGTTCTCGCAACGTTTATTGAAGGCTCGTTGTGTTGTGTTTTGATCTTTCTGCCTTGTCAGGTGGCAAAACATTTTATCTGTTGTTTATTAATATATTCTATGGCAGGGGTTATTTCTAGCTTTTTTCAGTTCTTCATTTCTGATCTTATCTCTCAGGCTGTTTTCTATCATTCGTCTAACACACTTCATCTCAGTAGAGGTAATTACACTTACAAGACAGATGCAATAAAGAGGGAACATTTTATACATATATTATTAATAGGAAGAGTGGGCTGCTTTTTACTTGCGAGCCTTGTAATATCGGGCGCAATTACTTAAACTTGCATTCTGAGTTTTTTTTTTTTTGCTCGATATTTTTTAAACGGTTTAGTAGTAGCCTCCGTCAGCTGCAGCACCTAGGAAATGTTGCTTTTTCTTTTCTTTCGCCGTATTTTCTCTGTTTCTATAAATCTTAAATCTATCTGCTTATTGTTTGAGTTGGAACCTTAGACTGTGTTTCCAAAGATTGCGATCTGTAGCTGTTTCTTCCCAGGCTCCAGGGTTTATATTCAGAGTCTTCATGTCACGTTTACACACGTCTATAAATCGGAGTTTTGGGCGCTCCCTACTTCTTTTGCCTTCAGCTAGATGTCCATAAAGTATATCTTTTGGTATGTGACCATCTTTCGTACGGTGTAAGTAACCAAGCCAGCGTAACCGAAGATGTTTGAGCAGCGTGTAGATGTTCGGGAAGCATGTGCGAGTGAGGACTTCCACGTTTGTTACTTTGTTCTTCCAGGTGATACCAAATAAAACAACGCTGAAAGGAATGCATTTAACATTCTCTCCTGATTTACACAAGTTGTCCATGATTCGCTGCCATACAGAAGGGTACTAATTATCATCAGGTAAACTGCGGCCTTTGTTTTAGTTGTCAGGTTCCTGTTTCGCCAAACACGCCTAGAAAGACGGACGAAGATGATAGCAGCATATTCACGTAAACTGGGGGCTGCAAATATTTCAAATGTCGAACAATAAGTGGTGTTTTCTCATCAGAGAACTCTTTGTCAAAGGAATCATGAACATTTTTGAGATTACAAATGTTTTTAGTTTCTTATAAATAGACGATGTTGCCACACATTTGTACTCTTTTAATCACCGCTTTGATCTTGTCTTCAACTTGGAACAAAATTGCAAAATTGTCACTTTGAAGATTTAATTTGAGCTTAAATTGGCTGAAGGCAGCCGAGATAGCTCAGTGGTTAGTGAGCTGGACTACAAAGGTCCAGAGGTTGGGTTCGATCCTGATCGACGGCATCAGGGTTCATCAAGCCTTAAATGGGTACCGTAGTTTTTCTGGGAAACCGACCACATTACCCCAAAAATCATGTGCCGAAGTTCTGTAAAAATATATTCCCTTCACGGCCCATGGCGTGACCGGGCATTTTACTTTTTTTTCCCCCTTTTTAAGTGGCTGAAGATATTTGACAAGTATGTCAATCTGGCTTTCCAGCAAATTTCTGGCAAATTATTGTTGATGTGATTCTGCTTGTCCACGAAGAATATTCCTATCTGATCTATGGTTTCCATAAACAGGACAATTACCTCCAGATAGTCAAAGTCCTTCAGAATATAGCAAAATTTGATAATGTTCGCTGCCTGTAGAACAGTTGAAACTATTTGCTGCCCGTACAAAATTTGATACTTTCCACTGCCAGTACAAAAGTTGATACTGTTCGCTGCCAGTACAAAAGTTGATACTGTTCGCTGCCAGTACAAAAGTTGATACTGTTCGCTTCCAGTACAAAAGTTGATACTATTCGCTTCCAGTACAAAAGTTGATACTGTTCGCTTCCAGTACAAAAGTTGATACTGTTCGCTGCCAGTACGAAAGTTGATTCTATTTGCTGCCATTTCAAAAGTTGATTCTATTCGCTGTCAATACAAAAGGTGATACTGTTCGCTGCACGTACAAAAGTTGATACTGTTCGCTGCCAGTATAAAAGTTGATTCTATTCGCTGCCCGTACAAGAATTGATAGTGTTCGCTGCCCGTTTCTTTACAGAACTGTTCAAAAAGTCTTGAATTTTAAAAAATGTTTTTTTTTTTTTTTACAAAATTGACATTTTTAGCGATTAATTAAAAACCTGTTTTAATATTCTGTCATCTTCTTAGCAAATACAGCTTCTATATGTACTCGTGTACAGCAAATGTACTGAGTCACTGACAGTATGATTTCCGTGTCACAAATCCTGAAAGCTTTTCTGAAATAGCACATGTTATAGTTGCGTTAATTCCACTTTCAACCATGCAAAGTCACGAGATGTTATCAAATTGTTTAAGCTGTTAAATACATCTTCAGCTATAGCGTGTACCAGCGAGCAGATGATCAGTGTGTCTTTGAAACCATTTCCCTCGTGTTCATATCTTTCATAGCACAGTAAGTTTGATTTGTTTGTTTTGTCTGTTAAAAAAGTAAAGAGCAGAGTTACGCCAAGTGGCGTATAGGGAATATGGTGTTAGTGACCAGAATTTTTGCAGACCTTTAGCGCATAATTTTTGGGGTGATGTGATCAGTGTTACGCCCTTTACTTTACAAAAAAAAAAAAAAAAAAAAAAAAAAAAAAAAAAAAATCCGGTACCCATTTAAGGCTGGGTGAACCTGGAAGCAGTCGATCAGCATCGAACTCGACCTCTTTGTTATGTCTGTGCTTTCACCTAATTGCAGAGCAAAAGAGAAGGACATTAGAATTCTTTCTAATAATCGTTCGTTAACATCGGCTGACAAAACCGCTATTTCGTTTAGGTAATTGTGCCATTTGACAAAAGGTTTTAAGGAAATGTTACTGGCAGGTTTTTTGTTAAAGAATGAAGAAACCATGATCTTGCAGCAGGTAGTGTCAGTTGTCCGGTTTGTCGGTTTGGTCTATGAGACGAGAAACTTCTAGGAAGCCTATATAGCATGTTCTTTGCTACAACTAGTTGCAGATTTTTTTTTGGAGCAATTTTCTCATTTTCCTTAAGCTCATGCTCCTTATTATAGAAAACACATATCTCTTTGAGGAATGGGAGCCGCGATAGCTCAGTGGTTAGTGAACTGGACTACAAAGGACAAGAGGTAGGGTTCGATCCCAACCGATGGCTTCCGGGCTCACCCAGCCTTAAATGGGTACCGGATTTTTTTTCTGGGAAAGTAGAGCGGCACGGGCGTAAAACCAATCACATTACCCCAAAAATCATGTGCTGAAGGTGTGTAAAATGTATGGTCACTAACACCATATTCCCTATACGCCACTTGGCGTGACGGGGGCTCTTTAGTTTTTTTTTACTTTGAGGGATATTCCTTTTGTTGTTTATTATCGCGATGTCTCAGGGGTTTTGAGGGTATTATTGGTTTATTGGACTCCCCGCCGGATACATAGTAAACCAGAACTAAAGGAAGACATAAAAGGAATAAAGAAAAAAAGGCACCCTAACTAACACATTGAGAAAGCTCAAAGCAGTAAAACACGTAGACGACAATTACTCGCAAGACTGCTGCTCCCACATATATATATGGATGACTCTGACACAACTGCCACCAGAAATGGAGGAGGAGGTGTGTACCTGAAGCTGCAGAACCTAAGTCAACGGTCACGGGAAAATTCTCAATTGCAAAGTTGAAATAGAGGCCCCAAAGATGCCGCAGAATGGGCTATCCAACAGAAAAATAACATGCACAAGGAATTGGTGATACTGACTGATGCACTGTCAGTCCTAGCAACACTTAATACCCCCAGGAACAACAAGCTAGATGACCTGAGAACAAGTCTAGAACAACTGTGCAATAACTTCCAGAAAGTGGTCATGCAGTTGATTCAATCAGATTGCAATGTACAAGGACACACGTCCTTTTGCGTAGACAAACTAGCTAAGAGGAGAGGGAGATTACAACATAAGATACATTTGGTCAGCTACAAAGAGCTTAATCTATCATTATCATCATCATCAAAAGCCAGTATCATGAACAATGGGAAAAAACCCACTCAAAGTATATATAACAAGAGGGATGGATACAAGCAACTATCAAGGTGAGATCAAATCATCATATTTCATTAACGCAACAGCAGAATGAGTAATCAGTAATGAAAAATGAGTTTTGGGTGGGACACTTTTGACTCCTGCAGCTGTTATTCCGATATCGCTGCAGGATTCTGTAACATTGTTTATCCATCTAACTCTTGGTCTTACTCAAACTTTAAACCAAACAGTAGGCTGCTGTAGGTGGTAATTGTACATGGTTACTCTATTTTCTCATGTTGTCATTGAAGCGCTTTGCTTTAGCTCAGTCTTTCTGTTTCATTAAGAATGCATTTCCAATTTTGTTTTTTGTGTAAACGCGAACCATTATTTTTGTAAAATTCGTATCTGGTTTATTTTTCGTTCCTTTCGCAAACATCATAATTAGTGCATGAAAGTTGTCAATAATTCAATACGATGTTTTAACTTTTCATCATAAACTTCGGTCTAGAAAACTGATCTGCAGAGAAAGATTCACCAGAAATTCCATTAGCAATATTATTTTAAAGAAAACACACCGTGCTCATCAGCTGTGTGAAGCTTGTGTGGAGATCAAACTACATTTTAAGGCGGAAAAAAAATTAAATTAAAGCAGAAAAATAAACAATAAAAGACACTAAAAAGTTTTCTTTCTGCAACATGAAGGAAGGGAAATACATAATGATGCTGGATAAAGAAGATACGGATTTAAGAAATATATGAATATAAAATATGACTTTTATGAAATCTTACTTTGCCACAAGAAGTCCTTGTTTATGTTGAGTTAAGCATATGGTTAATCGCTAAGAGTGAAAATGAGTTACAGGAAATGTTAGACATTATAGTGAAAAAAAAATAAAGGACTTAATAGCAAAAAGACAGAAGTATTGGTAACAACAAAGAAAAAGACATCACCTCAGTGCAAAATAAAGACAAGTGAAACAATATTAAAACAGGTAAATGAATTAAAATATTTGGGAACTTTGTTAACCTCAGACGTAAGATGTATAAAAGGGTGAGATGCAGTATGGCTCAGGCAAAAGCAGCTTTCCAAAAAAGAAGAAGATACTATGCAATCCATATTTGACAATAGAAACAAGAAAAGGAGTTCTTAAACGTTATAAAGAACTAGTCTTAACATATGGATGTGAATCATGGACAATAGGACAACAGACAAGGAAATCACAGGAGACTGTAGAAATGTGGTTTTACAGAAGAATGTTGAGAATACCATGGACAGCTAATAAGAGTAATGGAAACGTTCTGAAAGAAGCTAAAGCAAAGAGTAAGCTAATTCCCAATATTAGGAAGAAACAATCATAATTTTTTGGTCATGTAATGAGAAGAGAACAGCTGGAATATATTGCAAAAACTGTGAAAATTAAGGGACGAAGAGATAGAGGGAAGCAAAAAGAAAAAATACCAGACAGCTTAAAAGAATGGCTTGGCAGAAAGTCAACAACAAAAATGATAAATAACTGTCGAGATCGAAAGTTGTGGAGATACATGATCACCTAGCCAGCAGGCCCGGCACTTGATGATGATGATGATGAACTTTGTCGCATCTACTTTTCAAAAGGTGGTTGCTTGATACTTTCACATAGCTCTATTTAGAATAATTCTTCTCTTTTATTCCCGTCCTTTTAGTTATTTGGTTATGGAAGGCCCCGGTATCACTGCAAACGAATTAAAATCCATAATTGCACAACCGCCCGTGCCAGAGTAATCATCCGAATCTCATCTCCCAAACAAAGAAAGGTTACTGTAGTCCCCATCGTAGCAGTTTCAGCACACGCCAAAAGACATAAGGCGAAACCGCGTAGAAAGTGAACACAGCCAGCTGTTCCCTGTCATAAGATATCATCATTCATCGAAAGCAATTGGAATATCGAAACATGATCAAAACGGATGACACACACAGCTCACGGTGTGCACAGAGCACTTAACTCAGTAGCTCCTGCAACAAGCCGGACTTGGAATATGAGGAAACTGCAACAAGGAACATTTTTCATGCATAGCCTTCAATTGTTCCCGACGCCTATCCACCATATACAGGAAGTTCACGTGCTCTTGAAGATGATGATCGTCATATTTAAAAAAAAATGTAGAGCGCTTGATGATGTTAGGCCATCGTTGTTGACTCCAATTCCGAACATATAGACACACAGTTAGTCAGTCGTCAGATTATCCCCGTCGCACATCAAACAACCGACCGTAAGATTAGCGTACGGCCGGTCTAGAGTCTAGGGATATACGATGAACCCTTATGATGACGTAGCACACAAAAAAGTCGTACACACAATTGCGCTCCCTTTCGATTTCTGATTACTCTAGTAAAAGCAGCCTAAGACGAACAAAACACTGTGCAAATTCCGTAAAGAGATAAAACTGCGGCTGACGAAGTAGTTTACATTGATAAGTAACATGGAAATAACTTGCGTCAAGGGATTCCAACAACGGACATGAACAGCACCAATGTGACGTAAAACGCAGATCAAGTCTAGACTTTGGAAGGTCGCATTCACAACACTTGATTTGTCAAAAAAGGGACTGTTGCCGGCGTACAACATCGCTTTAGCGGCGCAGATGTAATAAGAAGATCATCACTTTTACTTTAACGCAGAAAAGTACAACGGAGAACCGAAATTAATCAGATTTCGAATGCACTTACTGCAGCGATCAAGAGAACGTGACCTATATCCCACCATCTTTACAACGGAAGTCCTTCCGTCCTTTTATTCTGCGCAAACATCAGTTAATTAAATATTTGTAGTTTTATGGCTGTCGCTTTTGTTGTTCTTCATGAATCACGATTATATAGTAGAACTTATTTAACACTGAATTTTAACATTTTACTTAAATAATTCTTCTTAGTTTAAATTACATAATATCATCATTATCATCATCATCAAGTACCGGGCCTACTGGCGTAGGTGATCATGCCTCTCCATAATATATGTAACTAAATTACATTACAACGCATTTACTTGTAATACAAATGTAAATAGAAAATTATTAGGAAAGGTTTTCTTAAAGGGTTGCCATTTACATATTTACCTTTCGTGGTACTCAGCTTGAATTCCATGTGATCATGTCAAAGGGATTGAGGAATTATAGGATTAGGCAGACAAGCAGTTTTAGTCAAGTAATCATCAAGAGAGTCTCATGATGGACTTTAATCAACCACTCCGTTCTGTTAACACCTGCACCTTATCTGTGTCGATTCTTCCTAACCGCGACTTATAATGGATCAAGAGCACTACTCTTTGTCTGAATTCCATATTAATTCTCATTAACTCAATAACTCACACAAGAACACTTGTTTTATCAATTTATAAACTCAACCAATTCAGAAACTACATTTCCTTAACTTCAATTTATATAATAACTAAACTCCTTGATCAACGTAATGTTGAACTCTAACTATCTTCGTTTTTCTTCCTCTTCTATCCTTCCTCCATTGCCTTTGGCGTCGAGGGGAGATACAATCTGCGATTCTTTGCTCTTCTGTTGGCCTCTTCTGGTGTTATCCCTCCTAGTGACTCTAGCATTCCCTTTATCCATCTCTTTCTCGGTCTTCCTCTTAATCTGGCGTTCTGTATGATCGCGATTGTTTCTCCATTATTTTGGCTCTGAGCAGTGTTTTGTGTATGTTCCATTGTCCTCTACCGCTGTGCTAGTTTTGTCGTAGAGTAAACTCTAACTGCTTCTCCTATATTTTTAACAGATAACTCTTCAACTGTTACAAACAGCACGCACTCTACATTATTTCAAGATAGAATATTGTATGCGTTTATTGGAATATAGTATCCCAATTTAATTTAAATATTTACATAAGTTATTGTTCAACGACTTACACCGCTATTATAGTTTAATACAGCCCGTTATATAGCTGCTAAATGATCTCTTTTTGTTGCTGTTCTTCACGGACGACTCTTCTGCACGTTATGAACTCTTAGTAATGTCATCTCTCAATTCGATGTTATAGACGAACTCATTAATGTTCGTTTCTTCTTGTCAGCTTGACACTCAAAAAGGTTAGTTAACATCTGTTGTAAATCTGTTCTTATCTATTATTCATTGATTCCTGATTTATCCTTAACACTACTCAGACTACGTTTAGTATCTCTACACTGTTCCTTTCCTACACTCGCTGTTCCTCAAGAATTATGTCCCCTTTCCCCCCCCCCCCCCTCTTTACTCCAATTTGCAACTTCTAGTGGAATATTTCACTCCGTTTGTCGTGTCCATCACGGTAAATATTGTTCATACAATTATTCAAAGCAATCTGCAAACTTCTCGAACGTTTCTTATCCGACATCTGTGTCCTTCTTCTCCTCATAATTATTGCTCCACTTCTCGTTATCTACTGAACATTTCTTCATTTTTCACATTTCAAATTTCTTCATTTCTCAGAATCTGTTTAGCTTCTGATGTTCTCAATGTTACTTCACACCCCCCCCCCTCTCCCCCTAGATGTTCACAACCATTGTGACAATCTCTCTCCGTGCCCAGACTCCGTCCCTTCTGATCTCCTCTCCATTTACTAATCCCTTAATTATTGCTCTTCCCGTTTCCTGAATACTCAGTCAACCGTCTTCAATCTCTATGTACCACCATGTGATATTTTCGGTTCTTATGTCTCCACGATTATGATGCGCGTGTTCATCGTTTATTTTGGTGCTGTACATCCCTATCTTTATACTTGTCTGTTAATGTGCACCAGCATCACGGTCGTTACTGTTCTCCAATATTATCTCTAGACTCTCTTGGTTATTTTATCTCCTGTATTTCTGTATCCTATACTCCAACACGTTTACAGATGATTCAATAACTTTGTTAGCTGATTCATGAGATAATGAGGAAAAGATAACACAAAGTTCATTCACTGTAGTTCATTGCATCAAAAGTAGACCCACTGTGGTACAGAAGAAGCGTACGTGAGCAATAACTACATATTTACAAGCCACTAACTGGAAAGTCGGTGTTCATGTGAACCAGTAAGAATGTGTTGTTAATATTACTTCGCCCCAAAATGTGCCCAATCGCATCATTCACACATAAAACACTTTTTGTCTGGGCCAATCAGAAACTATTACTTATTTCCCTCGTTTCAGACACACCGATGTACTTCTGCTGTAAGAAATGGTTGCCTGTCCTTATGTCAGCATGAACGACTTAACTTGTGTAGAAATGAACCACAGACAGCTTTAGTTTTACCAAGGCCTGCGGACCGAGAGGGAAATCTCGGAATCACCCAAAGTTCGTAACGTCTTCAGCTATGCGAACTATAGACGGATGACGTGAATTTACCTACAACCGCCTCTGCTCGTAAAGCTGAAAACGTCAAAAACTTTTGGTGATTCCTTTCAGCCCGCAGGCCTCTTGCCTGCATCGTTCTTAAAACTATTTGTTCCTTTCAAAATGGAAAGTTAACATTCGATTATCAGGTTTACTCAGTTCAGAAGAAGCTGTTATTTCAGAAGAAAATAATATTTTTGTACTGTACCTTTGATTACTCGTGAATACACAGTGTTGGTAATTTCAGTCTTGTTGTGGTTTGGTTAGCCGAAGGCCCATGTATCACTGAAAATGAATTAAAATCCATAATTGGTCAACCGCTCGTGCCTATGGAATCATCAGAATTAAAACTAATCTCACTGAAAAATCCAAACAAAGAAAGGAAGCTGCAGTCTCTATCATAGCAGCTACAGAACACGCCGAAAGACATAAGGCCAAACGGCACCGAGAGTGAACACAGGTGAACTGCCCTCCGTCATACGATATCATCATTCATCGTAAGCAATCGGAATATCGAAACACATCCCACATGAAAAAAAAAAACAGCTTACGGTGTCAACAGAGCACTAAACTCAGTAGCTCTGGCAGCAAGGCAGACTTGGAATATGAGAAAACTTCAACAAGGGACACTTTACAAACTGAGCCTTAACGGTTCCTGCCGCCTATCAGCCCTATTTACTGGAAGTCCACTTGAATTAAAATGTCAATCTTGTTTAATATATTGAGTACCTTCAGCATGTGCAGGGTATCAGCGGTAGAGCAGTGGTTGAACTCGCCTGCTGAGCACAAAAGGTAGGTTTCAAACCTGTTAGAAGTTTCTAGATTCATCAGGACTTAAATTGGTACCGGAATTTCTGGGAAAGCACGGCGGCACTGATGTAATACTGTCAACATGGCTAATAATGTGTCGATTATTAACAAAGCACTCGCATTATATTCCTTATAAAAGTTTATTTCTTTTCTTTTCCTTCTTCCAAAATGCAATTTGTTGATTATGTGCCAAGATTGTGGAGTGAGAAATGTTAGTCCGCCTATCTGAATAAATCCAGTGATCTCATTAACCCACCGAATGTTTTTAACATTCTTCGGACTGTGAAAGTAGCACATCCATAACTGTAGACACATAAAGGTATCAGATTAAGCCAACTTCCCATGTGATGAGCGTAGAAGCCATTTATTTACTATATATATATTAATGGAGCATGGTTTGGACATGCAAAAGAAATAACAAAACACAGAAAACCATCTTAAAATGAACTGAACAAAGACAATGAAATAAAGGCAAAAAAAAATTCGAATTCATTGAGAGTATGAAGAAGTCAACTGGGAATCAGTCCTAGGGTACACCATAAAAAGAGGACACAGAGTATAATAGTAAAGTGGAAAAAATGTAAAGGTTCATTCCACGCCGTGATGGGCTTATGGGGAATATGGTGTTAGGGATCATATTTTTCTATGACCACGGCATATTTTTGAGTGATGTGGTCAGTATCACGACAGGCCGCCCTTATTTCCCAAAAAAAATCTGTGGTGTCCATTTTAGAGGCTGGGTGAATCCCGGAGTCTGGTCTGTCAGAAATATCCACCATTTCTGAGGACCGAAACCGAAGCCTTCTGATTATAAAGCGAGTAAACTAACCATTCAGTCACCGAGGTGAGCACACTAACCACTCAGTCACCGAGGTGAGCACACTAACCACTCAGTCACCGAGGTGAGCACACTAACCATTCAGTCACCGAGGTGAGCACACTAACCATTCAGTCACCGAGGTGAGCACACTAACCACTCAGTCACCGAGGTGAGCACACTAACCATTCAATCACCGAGGTGAGCACACTAACCATTCAGTCACCGAGGTGAGCACACTAACCACTCAGTCACCGAGGTGAGCACACTATCCATTCAGTCACCGAGGTGAGCACACTAACCATTCAGTCACCGAGGTGAGCACACTAACCATTCAGTCACCGAGGTGAGCACACTAACCATTCAGTCACCGAGGTGAGCACACTAACCATTCAGTCACCGAGGTGAGCACACTAACCACTCAGTCACCGAGGTGAGCACACTAACCATTCAGTCACCGAGGTGAGCACACTAACCATTCAGTCACCGAGGTGAGCACACTAACCACTCAGTCACCGAGGTGAGCACACTAACCACTCAGTCACCGAGGTGAGCACACTAACCACTCAGTCACCGAGGTGAGTACACTAACCACTCAGTCACCGAGGTGAGCACACTAACCACTCAGTCACCGAGGTGAGTACACTAACCACTCAGTCACCGAGGTGAGCACACTAACCACTCAGTCACCGAGGCGAGTACACTAACCACTCAGTCACCGAGGTGAGCACACTAACCACTCAGTCACCGAGGTGAGCACACTAACCACTCAGTCACCGAGGTGAGCACACTAACCACTCAGTCACCGAGGTGAGCACACTAACCACTCAGTCACCGAGGTGAGCACACTAACCACTCAGTCACCGAGGTGAGCACACTAACCACTCAGTCACCGAGGTGAGCACACTAACCACTCAGTCACCGAGGTGAGCACACTAACCACTCAGTCACCGAGGTGAGCACACTAACCACTCAGTCACCGAGGTGAGCACACTAACCACTCAGTCACCGAGGTGAGTACACTAACCACTCAAGTACCGAGGTGAGCACACTAACCACTCAGTCACCGAGGTGAGTACACTAACCACTCAGTCACCGAGGCTCCGAAGTAGAATAGTTTCCTCGATAAAGAGTGGACACAGAGCAGAATAGAATGTATCATAAAGTGATGAAACAGTAAAATAGAGTGTACCCTAACGAAAGGAAACATAGTAGAATAGAGTGTTTCATAAAGAGGGGAAATCGAGCATAATAGAGTGTATCATAAAGTGAGGAAACACAGTAGATTAGAGTGTGCCATAAAGAGCGGAAACGGGACAGAATAGATTGTACAATAAAGAGAGGAAACAGAATAGAATAAAGTGTATAATAAAGAGAGGAAACATATTAGAAAAGTGTGTACGATAAAGAGAGAAAACAAAGCAGAACAGAGTGAACCATAAGGACATAAAACATAGTAGAAAAGTGTTTCATGGTAGCCAACCTTTGTTGCAGAAATAGCACAAGATGATGGTCACTCCAACCTT
The DNA here is from genome assembly GCA_032433765.1 of Megaustenia siamemsis. Taxonomy (NCBI): domain Eukaryota; kingdom Metazoa; phylum Mollusca; class Gastropoda; order Stylommatophora; family Ariophantidae; genus Megaustenia; species Megaustenia siamemsis. The sequence continues at coordinate 59,956,145 of JAVIAB010000050.1, read as the reverse complement.
GTTTTTAATGTTATAGTTTCTCATTATGACTGTCCTGGTAACGTTATGTTTGTTCATCCAGGCCAGTACGTGTTTTTTCAAACATCTCATCTCGAATTCACTGTGCTGTTTTCCTCTTGTGCCATAGATACGTGCCATGTTTGGCATAAACAATAGCATTAGAAGGATGTAAAGAACTGTTTATTTACCAAAGGTTATTTAGCTGCCAATTCGTAATTTGAGTATTATAATATTGAGCTCGCATAATAATTGTGCCAGTTTCTGATATCGTTTTTCAATTTCCCCGCTGAGTCTTCCACTGTGACTGCAAGAGCAAAACGACAGTAGCATAATATTGATAACAAACATACGAAGGATAAATTAGTGTAACACTTAATTCACGTTACCACATATTCAGGACTTTTCTTCCTCTTTCCTTCCTCATTTGACTTTCAGCGTGGAGGGGAGATCATTTGCGGATTTTTACTCTTCTGTTGGCCTCTTCTGCTGTTTTGTTGTCTAATCATCATCATCGTGTGCCTTCTCCGCAACGAAGGTTGGCTACCATGGATCGCCATTCTACTCTGTTTCTTGCTTTGATGGTGTAGGCTGTCATAGATTGACTTGTCCATCTTTTGATGTTACTCGTCCATGTTAGTCTTGGTCTGCCTCTGCCTCTTTTACCTTGTATTTGTCCTTCCAATATTACTTTTAGTAGGCTGTTGTGTCTTTTAACATGCCCCCAAAATTTCATTTGTCTTGTCTTGATTGTATTTAGTAGTTCTCTTTTTATTTTCAGTTTTAAAACTTCATCGTTTATTATCTTTTGTTTCCATCCAATTCTACCCATTCTTCTATAAATCCACATTTTAAAGGCTTCAATTGTCTGTTCTGTTTTCTTGTCAAATGTCCATGTTTCTATACCATACAGGAATATTGAGAAGAGGTAACATTTTGCCATTCTTAGTTTCAGCCCTGCTGATATTTGTTTTGTTGTTAGTATATTTTTTATGGCATTAAAATTACTTTTTGCCATACCTATTCTTTTGTTTATTTCAATTTTGCATTTTCCATCACTGGTTATAGTATGTCCCAGGTAGTTGTAGCTCTGGACTGTCTCCAGATGTATTCCCTCAACTGTGATATTTAATTGTAGGTCTTGAAAATTGTCTTTGTTTCTAGTGTTTCTAATATTCATCAGTCTAACTTTTCGTTGTCAGCCCCTGGGTCTGGTATTCTGGCAATATTTATTGACGGCTCATTGTGTTGTATTTTAATCTTTCTGCTTTGTCACGTGGCTAAACCATTTTATCTATTATTTCATTACGTCGTCTATGGCGGAAATTATTCCTGACATTTTTCTCAGGTATTCATTTCTGATCTTATCTCTCAGGCTGTTTACTGTCGTTCATCTAACACATTTCATCTCCGCAGAAGTTATTTTTCTTATAGCTCTTGCATCTAGGGTCCAGGACAGGTATTGGTAGCACATCATTGGAATGACGATTGTATTGTAGATTGTCCGTTTTGTATTTACAGTTATTTTCCTTGTTGGACAGTAATGGGATGCTGTTGACAAATAATAATAATAAGCTACTGATACTGAAAATATAAACTACTGGAAACTATTATTTATGCTGTTTCGTCCTATAACTGTTTGTCGGTAACAAGTAGTCAGCCCTACCGGGAGATACTTGTCTTAATAGGAAAATATAGATACACAATTTATTCCCGATTATACTGTTCTATGAATTGACAAATATTCAGGACTACAACACAATTATATATATATATATCATCAAGTACCGGGCCTAGTGGCGTAGGTGATCATGTCCCTCCCCAACTTTCGATCTCGGCAGCTATTTATCATTTCTGTTGTTGACCTTCTGCCAAGCCATTCTCTTAAGCTGTCTGTTATTTTTTCTCTTCGCTTCCCTCTATTTCTTCGTCCCTCAATTTTTCCAGTTGTTACAATATATTCAAGTTGTTCTCTTCTCATTACATGGCCAAAACAAAATGATGATTGTCTCTTCCTAACATTATATATATATATATAAAAGTAAAGTGCCCCTCATCACGCCAAGTGGCGTATAGGGAAATATGGTGTTAGTGACCCTATATTTTACAGACCTTCAGCACATGTTTTTTGGGGTAATGTGGTCAGTATTACGCCCGTGCTGCTTTACTTTCCCAGAAAAAATCCGGTACCCATTTAAGGCTGGGTGAACCAGGAAGTCGTCGGTTGGGATCAAACCCTACCCCATGTCCGTGGTAGTCCAGTTCACTAACCACTGAGCTATCGCGGCTCCCATATATATATATATATATATATATATATATATATATATATATATATATATATAGTATTATTAAATACTTCTGAATGACGCAGAGACTTTAACATTAAATAAGAAAACAGATAAAAAAAAATCAAGTCTTTCAAATGAACATTTGTAGAAAAATAATTTGCTTGGAGAGAAGAAAATGAATATGAAGTTTTGAAACTGTGAAAAATGAAGAAAGAACGACTTTTATACTAAATTTTGTTATAGATTAAGGTGCAGCTGTTCAATACTACCATATCCCTTACGATAACTGAAATTGTCTACCTATGACATCTTGTCTTGCACTACATACCCGTCAGTGCGTTTAACAATTCCCTATTCAGAGTTACCAACATCATCTATTGGTTATTTCTTTTCTTTCATTCTTCCGTTCATCTGATGACTATCCTCTTTGCCGTGCACAATAAAAGTAGATTATGTTGATACGCTTTGTTGTAGTGCACGACTAGATGTTGTATTTAAGTTTTTTTGTCTCAATACATCCGACTTTATCATGCCATTCTGTGGGTACTGGGCTGCTTTCCTTTTCGATCCTTCCTTATTGACCAGACTGTTTTGTATTTTAACAGAGTAACCGGGGGTGGCTGGAGTAGGATTTTCATCAGTAGGTGATCACTGATCCTTGCACGAGCAGTCAGCCACTTGGCAACTTCAAGGAAACGTCTTGGTCCCTTGAATTTGCTTGAATTCAAACACAATTTTATTAACTTATCACAGACTATGTGCACTCTGTAGAATATATTTATTGTCATATCCATTAGCGTGTTAACAAATGTATACAATAATTGTATTCAATAATTAATCAGGGGATCTAATTTTGAACCTTTATTTTCCGTGTTTCTAACAAATTCAGGTCGAAACTTGTCAAATCACGTGAGATCTCAAAATAGCTCAAGTGGCAGCGACCTCGACAGTGTTCGTAATCGATCTGAAAATATTTCTGGCGCAGTTATAGGAATGAGTATTTAGCGCTCCTAAAGGTCATGGTCGAGTGGGTAAGGATCACGGGGTCGCTCAGTGATACAAACATGAACCCTAGAGACAAGAAAAGCAATATCCGGAGGTGATAGATGTCACGGATGTGTCCTTTCCTTTGCCACACAACCGCTTCGACAAATAGGCGCTCAATACACCAGCAATTAAAAATATCTATTGTCAGTGTGTGCCTTTGCTGGCCTGACACTTTTGAACTGGATTGTGTCCGTTGCAGTAAAAGACAGGAATCTCTGTGGTTCTATATGAACCTGTTCCACTTTGCTGATAGTGATAGTTCAGTCAGTTAAGGTCAGGTGAACCCGGAAGCCGTCGATCAGGATCGAACCTGGCCTCTTGTCCTTTGTAGTCCAGATGACCAGCTACTGAGCTATCTCGGCTCTCATATTATATTATGCGTTCTTGTTTTGCATTGCAATGTGCTGTATTGTATTGTACTCTATTATTATTATCTGCTCAATGAGGCAGAAGGTTGCCCGAAAAAATATAAGTTATCATTGGCGATGTCTTTCCCGCATAAGTACTCTTGACTATAGTTTACGAACATAACTCGGGAATTAATTGTATATCTGTATTTTCCTATTAAAACAAGTATCTCCCGGATAGAGTAAGGGCTGAATACTTGCGTTGCATACATACAGTTATAGGATAAAACACCACGTATATTTGACAAAGTAAAGCACGTGGAAATAATAAATATGCTGGAGAAATTAAACATTGATGACAAGGATCTGTGAATCATAAAAAACATGTACTGGCAACAAACAGCAGCTATACAAATTAACAACCAAACAATTTCAATTTATAAAACAAGGAGTCAGACAAGGCTGTGTTCTGTCGCCGGATTTGTTTTCACTTTACGGAGAACATATGCGATCAATAGTAGATAAAAAAAAAAGAATTGAAGTCAACGGTTACACCATCAATAATTTACGATATGCGGATGACACAGTCTTAATAGCAGAGACAGAGAATGAGCTACAAGAAATGATAGATATAATAGTAAAAGAAAGCAACAAGATAGGTCTCAGTCTGAATAGTAAGAAAACAGAAGTAATGGTTATATCAAAGAAACAATCATCACCATCATGCAGCATAAAAATAAACGAGACAAATCTGAAACAAGTACAACGTTTCAAATACATGTACTTGGGCACAATAATTACATCAGATGGGAGATGCACCACAGAAATAAAAAGCAGAATAGCCCAGGCCAAAATAGCATTTCAGAAAATGAAAAATATCTTATGCAACAAATCTATGTCAATAGAAATGAGAAAGAGAGTTTATCAATGCTATATAGAACTAATTTTGACCTATGGAAGAGAATCAAGGACAATAGACAAATAAATGAAAAGACGATTAGAGGCCACAGAGATGGGATTTCTCAGAAAAATGTTGAAAGTTCCCTGGACAGCTAAAAAGACCAATGAGAAAGTTCTCAAAGAGGGCAACACAAAAAGGGAGCTCTTAAAAAACATCAGAAAGAAGCAAGAGATCGCGGACGACAAAGAGAGAAAACACTGGATAGCTTGGTGTCATGGCATGGAAAACAGTCAACAACAGAACTGATATGATGCACTGTAGATAGAAGATTGTGGTAGGACATGATCGCCAACGCCAACCGGTACGGTACATGATGATGATGATGATAGTAGTTTCCAGTGAGTGTGTACTGGTATCATATCGGATGTTTCCCTCTATAATAATATTTATTTATTATTATTTGTCTCCACTGAAGAGTAACACTGCGTTTGTTATAACTAAATAGACCTACTCCAGAATAACAGTTATGCCCACATATAGTGAAGATGAAATTGGATGATGAGACTGAAGTAGCTTTTGTTGTGTCTTTAAAAGTAAAGAAGAGTAAAGTACCCCGTCACGCCAAGTGGCGTATAGGGCATATGGTGTTAGCGACCATAAATCTTACAGAACTTCGGCACATGATTTTTGGGGTAATGTGGTCGGTATTACGCCAGTGTCGCTTTACTTTCCCAGAAAAAAATCTTTTACCCATTTAAGACTGGGTGTACTCGTAAGCCGTCAATCAGGATCAAACTCGACTATCCTGTGTAGTCTATTTCAGAAACAACTGAGCTATCACGGCTCCCTTGTTGTGTCTCTGTTCTTGTATTATTGCGTTCTTTTTATTTTCTTCCTATCATTACTTTTCTTTTCTCTTTTCATCTCCGATTTTTGAAATGCTCGATGTCGAGCAAGCAGGAATATCTTTCAAACTGAGTGATGGTCGGCCGATAACTCGCGCGCATGTCGCCAGCTCGGTGTATAGAATGTCTTTAGGAATTCTACCGTCCTTTATACGGATCACGTGTAACAGCCATCTGAAACAACGTTAGCTCGCTCGCATGGTTTGTACACTCTTCGCGTATATATTATGTTATGCTTCTCTTGTCATATTGTGTTGCAGTGCATCACATTGTGTTGTATTGATTTCTACTGTATTGAATTATTGAATTCTTATGTATTTTTACATTATATTACATTACATGATATTATATTATATTATATTATATTATATTATATTATATTATATTATATTATATTATATTATATTATATTATATTATATTATATTGTATTGTATTGTATTGTATTGTATTGTATTGTATTGTATTGTATTGTATTGTATTGTATTATATTATATTATATTATATTATATTATATTATATTATATTATATTATATTATATTATATTATATTATATTATATTATATTATATTATATTATATTATATTATATTATATTATATTATATTATATTATATTATATTATATTATATTATATTATATTATAAGCGCTTATACGATGTGAAGGACAAACTAGCTAATCTGCAGTCGCCACACGACAGATATGACGACCCAAAGCTGACCAATATTCTAATTCACCCAACAGTAGACTACTTGGTAATACTCTGTTTTAAAGTAGATTTATTAATAAAATTTGGATCGATGTAGTCCCTACAGTGGCATGGTCTATTGATATGGATGATTTAACTAGCATTGCAGTACATCTATCTATGGTGGAGAAGATCCCCATTTTAAAGTACCTGGGAGTTCAAGAAAAAATGTAGAAACATTTTGTGTAAAATGATTTAAATTCTGTTTGGCACTTCCATTATTGAAGACATTGACACCATACTTTTAATAAGTGAATGCCAGTAGGAACTTAAAACAAACAGCTGGCACAAAGAACAGTGCGCCCTAACAGACTAAACTCCGCTTGTGAATAAGCAGGTATACGAAGACTGACGGCTGTGGAAACATGATAGCTTAAATGCCAAATTAGTAAACTATCTTTACGATACATGGTAACATTGCTGATGTATGTCCGGGGGTGGGGGGGGCAGAGAGATTAAAGCCGCTTTGTCAAAGCAGCAGTCGCCACGACGTGTGAGACTCAGGATTTTTATTTCACCCCCCCCCCCCCCCTCGATAGAAAAAAATGCTTTCTGTCTACCGCGGGTTTCGAACACCTTACGCCTGCTTTTCATCCAGAGAAACGGTGGATTTATCCGCTCAACCACGCCGTTAAATGAGTCTCATATTTGCGAGTGGGTTTAACCTCATTCCGCGGATATTTTAAATTGAATAACTCTGAAACATGACGTCAGCATGTTTGTTCTTTACTTTATGTAAATAATTATTCAGTTTAAAACAATATAATAAATCAAACACTTTATAGTCTGCAGAATAAGTCGTCGTGCAATATATGCCTCTAGCTGACATCGATTGAAATCTTACCTTGATTATTAAGGTAAGTGTCGCTGGTAATCACTACATGCTGAGAGTTTCGCTTGACAGCGCACATCTATTTTGTGTGTGTTAAATTAATGCCCTCTTTTTTATTTGTGTTTAGTTTCATAATTTGTGGCGGTTATTCTAACTGGCTTTTCGAACCTGATAGAAATTGACTTGGTTGCTAATTCATTTGTGTATGTTGTCTTCAAATATTGTCTGCGTAGTTGTATCTGTGTATTTTCACACAGTCAACTATAGATTTCTAAAGCCTGCTGGCAGTAAATACAATCGGAGAACCCATCAACTAGTGTGAGGTGTTCAAATATAGGAGACGTCTGACCTCACTTTACGCATAACCACCCATGATCGCAAAGCTGAAAACGTCACGCTTGATTGTCGTTTTCCAAGGATTCCCTTTCAGCCTGCAGGCCTTAGTACATCTATTGTTAGTTATGTTTTCATCTTCTTCGTTTACCCGTTAAGTGGACGCGGATTTGTTGTGGCGTTAGTTTACGGCAAACCCACAACATCTCAACCCACAACATCTCAACCCACAACATCTCAATCCACAACATCTCAACCCACAACATCTGCGCATTTCAACCCAAAATATACAACCTCGACTGGGTAGTTTTGCTGAACAACTTTGTTCCATCGGATGGCCAGTTTTCACCGCTCTTTCGACATTTAACGGCGAGTGCGTGTGGGATCTCCTGTTATTCGCCGGTACTGGAGAGAGTTAAGTATCTGATCTCAGTAGCCAGAGACCATGAGAGTGTAAAGCCACGAAGAAACCACCGATTTGAATTGAAAAAATGCATTTTACTTCTTCTTTTTCACTTCCTCTTGAACTCGTTCGTGTGTCGAAGGATATATAAAGTTCTGATTCTCACCCTCTTGACGGCGTCACTCATTGTCATTTAATGTTGTTGGAAGGTTTCTTTGATATTGACTTTCCATCTTACTCTGGCTCTTACTCTTCTCTGTTCTCCTCTTTTAATACAACTTTTATCTGGTAAGGAAGCATACGCCATTCTTTCTAGAAGGGCAAATCGATTTTTGTTTTTTGGTTTCTGTGTGTAGCTTAGGATTGGCTGAATGTCTTCTCTTTCCCTTATAATATCATTTCTTATTCTGTCCTGTTCTGATTATTCCAAGCGCTTTTCTCAGACATCCCATCTCTGTGGTGACAAGCTTTCTTTTGTACTTATACGTAAGTGACCATGCTTGGCTTTGATAGACAATGTTTCAATGAGTATAGCTATAGTTATTCGAAGGCCCCAATATCATGCAAACGAATAAAAATGCATAATTGCTCAACCGTACATGCTAGTGGATTATCCGAATTAACATCTCATCGAATATCCACATAAAGAAAGGCAGATGTAGTCACCATCGTAGCATACACAGCACACGTCAAAAGAATAGGGCATTTAGCACCGACAGTGAACGCAACTGAACTATCCTTCGTCGTATAATATAATTATTCATCATAAGCATATCGGAATATAGAAACACCATCCATTGAAATACAAAGCTCACGGTGTGCACAGAGCACTAAACTCAGTAGCTCCAGCAGCAAGCCGGACTTGGAATATGAAAAAACAAGGAACCTTTTTGGACAGTGCCTCAACGGCTCATTAACACCTATCCGCCATATTGACTGGAAGTTCTGAAAAGAATATACTCTATATAGAACGTTTCTTGGAAGTAATAGGTATTGCTTTGTGTTGAAGTATCTGTGATAGATGTTCCAATTTTTGGTTTGTCTGTTGCTTCGTATATCTATTTATTTGTTGATTTTGCCATCTTCTGAAATGTTGTTGCCAGATATTTAAAGTTTGATCCTTGTTTTATAACCTGATGTTCTATAAAAAAAAATATTTTATCTTCTTTTGTCTTCCTATTGATATAGCTTTCTGTTTTGTTTTTTTTCGAGTAATTATTTTCATGTTATTCATTATACGTCCTTTATTCAAGGACAGATATTATTGTTCAAGTTCTGTTTCTTCGAAAGCTATGAGCACCTGGTCGTCAGCAAAAAGTAATTCATTTATACCTTCACATTGTGATTTGAACATTTTGAAAATTGCCACGACATTTCTGTCTATAGTTCAAAGTTTGACCTCTAGACCACTCAGTCACTCTCTGTGTGATTATTTTGAGTGGTTTCCCCTTTTGCTTATCCTGATTAATAAAAGAAAATTCTGGAAGACAGAGACTGTCTCTGTTATTAAAAGTAAGTGAGTAATATTTACATTGAATAAACATTTCATCTATAGAAAAGATTGTAAATTACTCATAACTTTCACTACTTTACCACGTAAATCAACTGGTTTTAAGAAGTGTTAGAATATAAACTAATAAAGTATGGTATCTATTATCTACGACGTTTGGAAGAGTAGTGAGAATAGGTCGTTCAAGCAAAGGTGGGATGGGGAGTGATGGGAGGTATGGAAGTAGGAAGATGGACTCAGGAATAACCTCAATGTCGATACAAAACAAGCCAGGCAAAAAAAAAAAAAAAGGTTGTAATCGTCAAGACTAGAATTTAACAGCCATCGCTTTGTAGTTTTATTTATTACCAAATATAACATGTTATTTATTACCTCATATAAAATATTATTTATTATCAAATATAACATGTTATTTATTACCTCGTATAAAATATTATTTATTATCAAATATTAAACATTTATTTCCTAAAATTACATGGTCTTTATAACCAGATATTAAATGCAAGTGATTATTTTTTTAAATTATTTATAAAATATAATAAATAATTTCCCACTTTTAATGAATGCATTTATTAACAATGTTTGCATGTTATTTACAATCATGGAAATAATTGTTACTTGCTACTTAAAATAACACTTCATTTATAATGTAAGTAACTTGTAATGTAAGTTTATAATGTAGTGTAAGTAATGGACAAGGGGTAGGGTTCAATTCCAATCGACGGCTTCCGGGTTCACCCAGCCTTTAATGGGTACCGGAATTTTTTCAGGGAAAGTGAAGCGGCACGGGCGTAATACCGACCACATTACCCCAAAAATCATGTGCCGAAGGTCTGTAAAATTTATGGTCAATAACACCATATTCCCTATACGCCACTTGGCGTGATGGGGGCTCTTTACTTTACTACTTTAAATGTACTTTATTATCTAATGTATATGTTCTTACATTTAAAAAATGAGGAAAATACTATGCCATCCATTTTTGACAATAGAGACAAGAAAAAGAGTTTTTAAATGTTATGTAGAGCCAGTATTAATATATGGATTTGAATCATGGACAATGGGACAACAGACAAGAAAATCACTGGAGTCTGTGTAAATGTGGTTTTACAGAAGAATGTTGAGAATACCATCGACAGCTAAGAAGAGTAATGAAAACGCTCTGAATGAGGCCAAAGCAAAAAGAGAGCTAATTTCCAATATTAGGAACAAACAATTATCATTTTTTGGCCATGTAATGAGAAGAGAACTGCTGGAATATATAGTAACAACATGTAAAATTGAGGGACGAAGAGATAGAGGCAGGGAAAGAGAAAATATACCGGACTGCTTAAGAGAATGGCTTGGCAGAGGGTCAACAACAGAAATGATAAATAACTGTCGTGATCGAAAGTTGTGGAGAGACATGATCACCTGCGTCAGCAAGCTTGGTACTTGATGATGACGATGTTATGTTCTTACTTAATAGTTAATGTTTTTAATTACCTAGGAAATAGAATAAAAGGAAAGATGGTAAGAGAGAGAGAGAGAGAGAGAGAGAGAGAAAGAGAGAGAGTACGGTATTATTGGATTTTTCTAGTGAAAGAGAAATATGTGGCACAATAAGATTCTGATAAGGAATCTAACTATATGTTGGTAAAGAGGGATCGAGACTCCTATAGATGGGTACCAACGTACCTACACCCATGTAGTGTAGACCCTGAATATCGTCTGGGAAAATCACGTCAAGATGTAAGGCCAGAGTAGGATAAAGGAAAAGAAGAATGGAGAAGAGAGGGAAAGGGGGAGGGAAGAGAAAATCAGAAGGAAAATTAGAAGGAAAGGGTAGAAAATTTGAGAGAGGGATAATTGATTACCCGTGAGAAAGGGATACCCATGATCCCCTATGGGGTGAGGAAACTCAAACGGACGAACATACGATTAAATAAGGTGTTCGATTATGACACCAGGTCAGTGACTTGGACATCCACCTTACCCTGATGGTCCTTAGACTTGAAGTGGGACGCTACTGACCTACTAGTGAGGCGCTACTGAACTACTAGTGGGACGCTAGTTACCTTCTAGTGGGACACTACTGACCTACTAGTGGGACGCTACTGACCTACTAGTGGGACGCTAGTTACCTTCTAGTGGGACGCTACTGACCTACTAGTGGAACGCTACTGACCTACTAGTGGGACGCTAGTTACCTTCTAGTGGGACGCTACTGACCTACTAGTGGGACGCTAGTTACCTACTACTATTTGGGCGCTACTGGCCTACTAGTGCGACGCTACTGACCTACTAGTGGGACACTAGTTACCTTCTAGTGGGACGCTACTGACCTACTAGTGGGACCTGCGTTTCGAATGATGTCATACAGATTGTTCACAGCATTCTTTCAGGGACGGCGTCCTGATTCGCTTATTTATATAATCTTACATCGCTTACAAATGCTGGCATAGATAATACTGCCATATGTACAAGTCAACCCTTCTCTGATCTCAAAAGGACCATTAGGAAAGACAACCGCATCCGTCCGAAGAACGTGGTTGCAAGCCTTAATTATTTGCGATCCCAACGGAATGTGCCCTGATGCCTTCACAGCGAGGCAGGAAGAGACTCATGATAAGCAAATCGCGAAGCATGATATCACGTTTGAAGGAAACTAATAGAGGGTCAGGGAAGAGTAGACAGGTAATGGAGTCGGAGAATGAGGAGGTAGAGCTGAATTATTATAATCACAGCATACTGGTGAGGGTGATGGGTGAGTATAAACAATACCCTGTCAAAGATGGGATGGGGAGTGAGAGAAGCCTGACGTGAGGTGCGGAGAACTCGTTGGAGAGCTGGTAGAAGAGCTGATTCTGGACAGAGGCGTCGACGAAAGAAGTACGCATTAGGTGGGCATCATGTTGGAAATCTTCATCATCCTGGCGAAGGCGACAAGGCCTGAGTAATTGTGTATAGGGAAGAAAGTTCTTACAAGATGTCGAGTGAGAAGAGTCGTAGCGGAGGAAACAATGGAAGTCTGCAGATTTGTAAAAGACCGAGGTAAGTAGACCAGAGACATCCAAGGAAACTGTCAAATCTAGGAAGGATAAAGAGGAGGTGGAAATGTAGGAAGTGATGCGGATCGAGAAGTGAATATGTTTAACATGCTCGATGAATAGGGAAATTTCCTCCTTGGAAATGTCAGTCGGACCGATGCAGTCGTCAATGGTACATTGGTTGTAACGTACGTAAATTTACGTTACGTAAGTGAAGGTATGTACGGTACATAAAGGGAAGAGGACCCTGCTAGGTGTGGACGAGTGTCCCAAATAACTCATGAACAGACAAGCGTAGATAGTGCTCGTTTTGGTGCCCATCGCTACACCATTGATCTGGGTGAAGAAACTGCCATAGAACACGAAAGAGTTGAAATTAGAAACTAGTTCCGCTAAACGGAGGAAGACCTCGTTTTGCGATAGAAGGTTGACTTCTCTTATCAAGGAAACATTTTAGAGCTCGAAGTCTGTCTGTATGGGAAATGGAGGTGTACAGGAAGCAGGCATCCATGACAAAGAGGTTGTAGTTACGGTCAGGAGAAAGAGTAATGGAGATACAAATAATCAGAGCGTCGTTGGTGTCTTTAACAAATGAAGGGAAGTTAATGACAATGGGTTGAAAAACACTACCGAGGAAGTCAGTAATGTGTACCGTGGGGCATGAGATAAAAGAGACTATTGGTCGTTCAGCAGAGTCGGGTTTGTGTATCTCGGGTAGCATGTAGAAAGAGGGTCTACTAAGACAATATCAGGGAGGATCATACAGGACGAGGTAGCAGGGAGTTGTCCCTCCTAAATTTACTTCCGAATAGTCTTCTGTACCAAGGCATTATATGAAACAGTGACATCGTCAAAGTCGGGTTGGTAGAATGTGTGGTCAGATAATTGTCTCTGCCCTTCATGAACACAGAGGTCTTTCCTTCAGACAACCACAGAGCCACCCTTAGTGACAGGCTTGATAACAATGTCCTAGCGGTGGCGAAGATCAGAAAGATCCTGGTATTCCTCGAGGCTGAGATTCGAATGTCAAAATCTTGTGGACAATCTTGGAATTTTGCGGGAATTGGTACCTGTAAAGAGATAAAAAGCTTGCGATTGGCCTGCGGATGGAGTCCTGTCGGATTTGCGAGAGGAGAAACGGGCGAATTTGTCAACAGGAGAAGGTTGAGAGCAATAGTTGTGATGAAGATGGAAGAAACCTTTCACAGTAGTCATCTTTAGTACTCATGTACGTTCCGTGAGAGAGATAGTGAGTCAATAGAGAGACGAAGAGGGACAATTTAAGATCCTTACTGAGAAGAGAGCGTTCGAGGTAGGAAAGAGGCGAATCGAGGGGTATACATACGACCAGGGAACTGGAGTCAGAGGCAGTCGGGAGTGAGATAGGTGGAGAAGACTGGTGATTTTCTTTTCAGCTGAGTGGACACAATAAAAATAAAGTAAAGAGCTCCGTTACGCCAAGTGGCGTATAAGGAATATAATGTTAGTGATCATATTTTTTACAGACCTTCGGGACATGATTTTTGGGGTAATATGGTCGGTATTACGCCCGTGCCACTTTACTTTCCCAGAAAAAAAATCCGGTACCCATTTAAGGCTAGGTGAACCTGGCAGCCATCGATCAGGGTCGAACCCGACCTTTTATCCTTTGTAGTCCAGTTCACTAACCACTGAGCTATCGTGTCTCCCCACAATACTACTGCCTGTGTAGATAATGCGTTTTTTCTTCTGTGCTTGAGGGGTGGGTTCATTTCTTAAATGTAACTCACCAACTTTTTTTTTTTTTTTTACAAATTCACAAAACATCTGAAATTAGGTACATGAGATTTGTTATATGAAAGTCTGGCGGGCTGGAGTGATATCAATCATATCAGCCAAAAACGTGTTGATAGTCAATGAAAAATATCATGACCCGACACCAACAGACATCACTTGACATATCAGGAACCATTATTAACTGATCTTTCATGGATCTTTACATTTTTGTAAAGTTTCATGACGGGATCACGAGTACATGAAAGTCATCATTGAAGATAGTTACATTGGTCTTTTGTTAGCTTAATCGTCATGCCGCCATGTGGCCACAGAGGTCTTGACAAGCGTTTGCTGAGATAATATTTGGCTACCGATGTTCGGATAAACCGTGTTCGATTCCCGCTGGAAGCAGTGTCAATTGTATTCGTGATTGGAAAACAAAATACCACCGCGGTAGACTCAGCCTCTGTCAGAAATGGGTACCTGGGTTATACTCTGGGAAGGTGAGGAATGTCGCCTCATATCGTTATTTTCGATGCTTGAAGAGACAATATCCAGAAGTCTCCGAAGACTTTTGGATAGGCGGCCGAGCACATATGGGTGAAAACGCGCGTGCTAAGACGCCGATTCAAGCGTCTCGTACTTTACTAACACCTTCACACGTCGTTAGAAGCGACCAAGGTCTTCGCCCATGCTACAGAATTCGTGCATCTGATCTTGAGTCATCCTCAAAGCGTTCACTAGTGTGCGTCGGGCTTGTTTCATTCTGAGGACCATGGTGAGGAGGACATCTGAGCATTATGGATTTGTTCTTTGTACAAAGAAGATGATCTGTCGATTATACTAAACTCTACCCGTCATGACTGCACTCTAGACAACGCCAGATATATCCATTTATTTCAAAGAAAACATGACAGAATTTGTAATTACTCATGGCTTCTGTTAGTCGTTAATAAAGTGCAATTCGTATCCGCCTCGTTCAATCCATTCAATTTAAATGTTTTATTGAATGACACACACGAACCATGAGTTTAAAGATTAGTTAAGAGAGAGATAGAGAGAGAGAGAGAGAGAGAGAGAGAGAGAGAGATAAAGAAGGAGAGAGATACGAGAAGTGCGCAGAAGGAGGAGATTACTAGATGATAATAAGCCTAACGAAAATTAATTAAACATGATCAAGTGATGGCTCTCAGAAAACATGGAAGGGGCAGATGATGCATAAGGAGATGGGCATTAATCTAAGAGAAATGAAGAGGGATAATTAGCAGAAGGTCGTCAAGGTTAGATCAAAGTTTCTTGGAAAAAAACTGAACCCAGTGTGAACATTAGAGGATGGATTTCTTGAAGAAGGAAAATAGAAATAAAAGCTTTCAATGAACTGAGCTAACGTTGATAAACTGACAGAATAATAGTGTTTGAGATGAATATGTCGACAAAAACTTATGGTTGCTCACCTCCTGACCTCTAGATGCTAATGACGTTGATTGATTGATAATTTCGTTGCTTGGGGGATGAGAAATAAGTCGGTAAGGGAAAAAAAAGCTAGAATCGAAATGGATATCACGTATTTGATGTAATTAAACCTGAAACTGCAAATAAAATGTAAATTAGTTCGTGAATTTAATTAAACATAAACACGTGCCTATATTTGCCAGATCAAAAGTAATACTGGTCTTGAAAGAACAACAAGGAAGGGTATATTTTCTAGAGAGTTGAGATAGGATAAACCTAAGAACAACAAGGAAGGGTATATTTTCTAGAAAGTTGAGATAGGATAAACCTAAGAACAACAAGGAAGGGTATATTTTCTAGAAAGTTGAGATAGGATAAACATAAGAACAACAATGAATGCTACATATCGTGGAATTTTGAGATGAGATCAATCTAAGAACAACAATGAATGCTACATATCGTGGAATGTTGAGACGAGATCAATCTAAGAACAACAATGAATGCTAAATATCGTGGAATGTTGAGACGAGATCAATCTAAGAACAACAATGAATGCTACATATCGTGGAATGTTGAGACGGGATCAACCTAAGAACAACAATGAATGCTACATATCGTGGAATGTTGAGACGAGATCAATCTAAGAACAACAATGAATGCTACATATCGTGGAATGTTGAGACGAGATCAATCTAAGAACAACAATGAATGCTACATATCGTGGAATGTTGAGACGAGATCAATCTAAGAACAACAATAAATGCTACATATCGTGGAATGTTGAGACGAGATCAATCTAAGAACAACAATGAATGCTACATATCGTGGAATGTTGAGACGAGATCAATCTAAGAACAACAATGAATGCTACATATCGTGGAATGTTGAGACGAGATCAATCTAAGAATAACAATGAATGCTACATATCGTGGAATGTTGAGACGAGATCAATCTAAGAATAACAATAAAAAAAAAGTAAAAAAGTAAAGTACCCCGTCACGCCAAGTGGCGTATAGCGAATATAGTATTAGTGATCATAATTTCTACAGACCTTCAGCACATGATTTTTGGGGTAATGTGGTCGGTATTACGCCCGTGCTTCTTTACTTTCCCAGAAAAAAATCCGGTACCCATTTAAGGCTGGGTGAACCCGGAAGCCGTCGGTTGGGATCGAACCCTACCCTTTGTCCTTTGTAGTCCAGTTCACTAACCACTGAGCTATCACGGCTCCCAAGAATAACAATGCGTGTTATATATCTTGGAAAGTTGAGATAGATAAACCTAGCAACAACAATGAATGTTATATATCTTTGAAAGTTGAGATAGATAAACCTAGCAACAACAATGAATGTTATATATCTTTGAAAGTTGAGATAGATAAACCTAGCAACAACAATGAATGTTATATATCTTTGAAAGTTGAGATATACCTAATAGAAGACATGCCTTTGACTACTAGACAACTTACAGGCTACAGTTACTGTGGTAGCTAAACAACTGACGCATAATAGATATAGAGACTGACCATCAAAAGATTGATATCGTAGCCTTGGCAGGCTAATTGGTGATGGTTATGAAGACTTATAGAGAAAATAACTTTGAATAATCGAGATTTAAATTGTATTGAATTCACTGTTATTTGTTAATGACACTTTAGTTGATTTGCTTATATGTGTCCGCCCATTATAAAAGTGGAGGCAGGCTCTGTACGCATGCAATGGTTAGAGTCGTTGCAGAAATCCAAAATACGTAAGGTCACCTTTGTCTATGTCCCTGGACATGCGGGAGTACGGGAAAATGAAAGAGCGGACAGGTTGGCTAGCTGCGCTGTCGTTGAGGACAGGCAACCAATGGATCGGACGGACATCATCAATGCCCTCCGAGATGTGGGAAGAGCACAGGACTTCGACAAACAGAGATCCACGTCACTTCTTCGGATGATGGAAATGGGAGTTAAGTTGGGCACAGCCAGAAATGAGAAACTTAGTGGCCGTATAAGAAGACTCATCAACACACATAGAACAGGAGTCGTCAGTCGCTGGACACTGC
The DNA here is from genome assembly GCA_032433765.1 of Megaustenia siamemsis. Taxonomy (NCBI): domain Eukaryota; kingdom Metazoa; phylum Mollusca; class Gastropoda; order Stylommatophora; family Ariophantidae; genus Megaustenia; species Megaustenia siamemsis. The sequence continues at coordinate 59,938,546 of JAVIAB010000050.1, read as the reverse complement.
GGGAATTGCTGAGGTGGGGATCTGAGCACCTATGAACATGCTCGGAGTGCAATGATGATAACCCGCAAATAACTCAATAACTCAATATGTGTCCGCCCAAAAAGATAAAATACTTTAGTCTCTAAAGTTATGCAAACTGCGTTGAAGAATCTGTAACTTAAAATGTACAAACTTTTGTGCTTACAAATTGAATACTGCATCCCCCGAAACTCTCAAATTTGCCAATCTTTGATTTCTTTCAAACGAATATTGGGGGCGAAGGCGCGCTTACCAGCACCAGAGCTGGAAGTTGTCAGCGACCCACAAGCTGATGGCTTGCGTCAGGATCGGTGAACCAAAACCATCCAGACCCTGCTCCACCTCTCTGCGGTGCCTCCAGTAACAGACTAACCTGTCTAGTCTGGCCAAGCGTGCAGGGATCGAAGAGGGAAGACAACCCGGTACTCAAAAATGTTGTGCTGAAGTCGGATATGTTGGGCCGAAAGGCGCAAATATAACAGTTATACTGCAAACCACAACACAACGCAGACACGTCCACTACGTCCTTGTAAGGGCGGATGATGAAGAGGAATATTCTAGTCTACCATGATACTCTAGAATACTTTAGTCATCGGGCGAACGCAACCAACCAACCAAACGAATATTAAGTACTAAAATAACATTCATGGATAATTATTCACTTTATTTAAAAAATTTGCCTGTTTTTGTATCTGGTTATTGAGTTATAATGTTATTTGTGGGTTATCATCAATGGACTTCGAACATGTCCATAGGTGCTCAGATCCCCTCCTCAGCTTGTTCCTTCAGTGTACAGCGACTGACGACTCCAGTTCTGTTTTGGTGGATAGGTCTTCTTAAGTCCACACTGAGCTTCTCGTTTCAGAACGTTGCATTCACCACTGCCCGTCTGAAAGAGTCTGTCCCTAGCTAGATCTGCCACTTCTGTTGTTATTTTCACGATCTCTTCGATGTCTTCAAACCACCCGTTTCTTGGTCTACCCTGATGTGATATCCTGAAACTATCACTTCCATTTTTGTTCTTTCCATCCCACTGTCTTTACGTCATAACATTTTTAAATTTCCTCTGCAGAATGGTATTTATAAACCTGTTCTTTTTCACGCTTAAGTCCATTATTATGTCTTCATTTAATATAGTTAGTGTTATTTCAACTGTATATGTAAATGTAAACAAACAGCTCAATAATATAATTAATGAGCTATTGAATAATAAGGTGGATATGCCCGGTATATTTTCTGTATAATTACTATTAATAAAAGCGACAATTAGAGAAAACATCATGAATTATATAAAAAGAGCATCTGTGTTATATGTTTTACTGTGAGGGTCCATTTCGCTGATCCAGTAACTGAGTTAAGTGCAGCAGCGACCCACAGCTGACTGCATGCGTCAGGATCGTCTACCCAAAGTTGACTGCATGTATCAGGATCGTGGACCCATATCTGACTGCATGTGTCAGGATCGTCGACTCACAGTTCAATGCATGTGTCAGGATCGTCGACTCACAGTTCAATGCATGTGTCAGGATCGTCGACTCACAGTTGACTGCATGCGTCAGGATCGTCGACCCACACCTGACTGCATGCGTCAGGATCATCGACCCACAACTGACTGCATGCGTCAGGATCGTCGACCCACAACTGACTGCATATGATAGGATCAGCAAACAACATTTGATCAAAAACTCTGCTCCACCTCCAAGCGGTGCTCCTGGTCAACAGACTGTCCAGTCCTACCTAGCGATTAGGGGTCGAAGAGGGAAGGAAAACCCGGTATGGTATGCTAAAAAAAAAGAACACTTACAAGAGAAGCAAAGCGGGCAGGCATAGACTCTTTAGTTAAGATCGAACATCCCACCAAGAATAAAGATGGGTGGCGTAAAAACACTACGACCCTAAGCGACGTCTAGCGGAGCCGGAAGGATCAAGATTAAGATACTGCAATATTATCTATCCATCATGTAGCTTTATCTGCCCATCTTGATATATTATCTATCCATCCTGTAGCTTTATCTGCCCATCTTGATATATTATCTATCCATCATATAATATTAGCTATTTATTATACAATATTATCTATCCATCCAGTAATATTATCTATCCATCCAGTAATATTATCTATCCATCCAGTAATATTATCTATCCATCCAGTAATATTATCTATCCATCCAGTAATATTATCTATCCATCCAGTAATATTATCTATCCATCCAGTAATATTATCTATTCATCCAGTAATATTATCTATCCATCCAGTAATATCATCTATCCATCCAGTAATATCATCTATCCATCCAGTAATATTATCTATCCATCCAGTAATATCATCTATCCATCCAGTAATATTATCTATCCATCCTCTATTACTATCTGTCCTTCCAGAAATATTATGTATCCATCATGTAACATTATCCATTCATCGAATAATATTTGCTATCCTGCCAGCAATAATATCCATCCCCTATTATCTATCCATCCAGTAATATTATCTATCCTTTTAGTAATATTATCTATCCGTCCAGTAATATTATCTATCAATCCAGTAATATTATCTATCCATCCAGTAATATTATCTATCCATCCAGCAATATTATCTATCCATCCAGTAATAGTATCTATCCTTCCAGTAATATTATCTATCCTTCCAGTAATATTATCTATCCGTCCAGTAATATTATCTATACGTCCAGTAATATTATCTATCTATCTCTATCTATCTATTGTCCTTTCGAGCCGAAGACCGCATATAGGGCAGAGCCTCAATCTCAAAAACAGAAACCTTGCGTGCCAAAATGACACATATTGCAGAGATCACTGCTCTAAAATATATGGCGCTGTTTCCATAACAATACTTTTTACAATGACAGCATGTCAAGCTATCGATCAAACTCCTTAGTCGCCTCTTACGACATGCCTGGAAGGTCACAGTGTCACTATTCTTTACCTCCCTCATAATGAGGCCCCGGTAACACACAGGATATTATCTATCCTTCCAGCAATATTGGCTATCCAACACGTAATATTATCGCTTCATCTTCTAGTATTGTCTATCCTTCCAGTAATATTATCTGTCCCTCATGTAATAGCTAGTATCCTTTTGATTTTTTTGGCTTGTCCATCTTTTTTGGAATGTGTGCTATTTCTTTTTTAGCTCGAGATTATGGACTGTTTGTGACGCAAACGCCAGACTCTGCCCAGTTTTTTTATGAAGTGGCTCGACCACCTTTTTCTATTTTTCTATGCGTGACATACAGAGTGCGACTCCAGCGCATTTTTAGTTTCATCATTTATCATTCTGTCTTGCTAGCGACATAAAAGTTGTTCTCAAACATAACGTAAGTTAGGAAAGAAAAGTACAAGTTAATAATAATACTGTTTTTTTTTTTAATTACTCGTTTATACAGAAGGACAACTCTTTTTTTTTTTTTAATGAAATTTAAAAACAAATTTATACAATTTTTTTAATCAAATTTATTTTTTTTTCTCTACTTTTATTTCTCCATGTCACTCTGTTTTTCTCTTTATTTCAATTTTTCACATCACTCTCTTTTTGTCTCCTTTTCTTTCTACCCGTCCACTCACTTGCTCCATCTCGCTCTCTCTCTTTCTAGCCTCACGCACTCTATTTCTTTTTCTCTTTTTTTCTCCCCGTCACTCTCTTTCTGTCTCCTTTTCTTTTTCCCCGTCATTCTTTTTCTCTCTCTCTCTTTCTCCTCGTTACTTCCTTTTTCACTTTCTTTTCCCCAGTCACTCGTTTCTCTCTCTCTCTCTCTCTCTCTCTCTCTCTCTCTCTCTCTCTCTTTCTCCCTGTCACTTTCTTTTTCACTTCTTTTTGTTCTCCCCTTTACTCTCTTTTTCTCACTCTTTAATTTTCTTCTCGTTCTCATTCTCTTTTCTTTTCTTTTCACCTGTATCTTTTTTTTTCTCTTTCTTTTTCCCCGTCACTCTCTTTCTATCTCTTTTCTTTCTCCCCGTCACTCTTTTTCTCTTTTTATTTCCACCCATCACTCTTTTTGTCTCTCCTTTTGTTTCTCCCCATCACTCTCTCTCTCTCTCTCTTTTTCTCGCCGTCACTCTTTTTTTCACTCTATCTTCCAACTCCATCTTTCCTATTCTAAACATCCCTTCTCTAACGAACAAGCAACATCGGTATAGTGATTAATGACTATCACTGATTTCTTTTGTCACGTTTTAAAATTAGTTTGGCTGCAATAAATAAGAGTGGTCCGTGTATCTCATTTGTTATTGTATCTCTCCATCACACAGACTTATATATATATATATATATATATATATATAACTGTATATGGATATCTCTCTCTCCTCTCTCTGCGTTCAGGACTCAATCAGAGTAAGGATTCCAGACTCTCATATGAAGTCAGCTGTCAGGCTAAGTGTGTTGATCGCCCCCACAGACAGAACATCACAATTAGAGTCTGTCAGATCCACTCGTATATGGATATAAGTGATCTGAATAGAAGACTCTACTTCCTTTAAATTATCATATAAAGAATACTGCTTTATGAAGTGTAGCCGAGGTAGCAAAATGGTTAGTGAACTCATCTACCTTTCAGGTAGGTCCAGTTTCAAGTCCTACAATTTTGAGATATTTGTTTTTCTGAGAGAGTATGGTCACCCACAGTCTTAAAAACTGGATACCACAGATTATCTTTTAGGCGGTCTGGCATAATATCACTTCACGTATACATCCGCCGATGATCTGGAACTAACACCGTATCAACCACATGTCTCAAACAGAGACTGGTATTTTAATTTTTGTTTGAAAGTGTCGAATATACCTTCACGAAGATCATCATCTACATTTCAGTTGCACGCAAATGGGCTTGGTACAAATCACACGCAACGAATTAATAGAAACGCTGTCTGCGACGCAAGTATTCAGCCCTACCCCCTGTCCGGGAGATGCTTGTCTGAAAAGAAAAATAGAAATATGCAATTGATTTCGGAGTTATGTTCGTAACCCTATGCTATTGCCACGAGTACACGTACGTGATAGACATCGCAAGTGGCAGCAACTTTTTCAGATAGCTTAACTGGCTGTGTACCGTAAAGCATAGTGTCTCGTTCATCGGCGCTGTGCCGAGAAGTACGTGTTCGATCCTGCTTCGGGCTATTTATTTTTCTTTGTTATTTCTGTTGTTGATTATTTTTAGATTTTTTTTCCAGTGTTGTAAACATAAATCTTCCTCCAAAATAATTCGTTGATCTGTCGCCTCAGAAAGTTTACCTCCTTAATAATATCCATTTATTATTATTTGTCTTTAATTAAATGGTTTACTAAGTTTCTAGTTTCCTTTCTTCATGCAGTAGGCAGGATAGTCTGATCCTTCTAAGTTCTATGAATAGTTGAATACAAGGAAAATCGATTATTTTCCTTTTGGGTTCTTCACGCACAAGTAAAATAGCTTGTTCTAATGTATAGTGCTATTCTATTTTATAGTGCCCATTAACTCTTAGATCGTATGAGTGATCACTTAGGTTGATCCCAACGTTGTACATCAACACCATAACGCGAGCCAGGCAATTTAAACAATAAACGGTTAGTTGGTTTTCTATGTGTTTTTGCGAACTTCTTGACGAAGCAGGATTATTTTTACTTGAGACTGTTTTCTAAAGGTGTTGTTAGACAACAACTAATATTTGAAAGTGACAGTACAAGTATCTTTACATGCAATTGATTAAGTTGCTTGTAGTAAATACAAATATCGATGTAAGTAATCGTATTTCTGCTTTTGAAAACTGGTCTCAGAATTGGCAGTAGCTTGTATATTGTCTTCGAATGTCAACTGTAAATAGTCCTATATGTGAGTAAATTGAATACGAGACGTCCGTTTTGTCCTGAATCTCCGAAGTGACAAGGTCCTAGATCTCCCTTGTATTAGATAACAAGCTATGGGGACGAAATAAAAGCTACACGGTGCACCACGTGATATTTAAACCGGAAGCTCATTAACTCATAGTTTGCACCTTAACCTTGACGTCAAAAGTCGTACAAACTTGCCTTTCTTCATGTATTAATTTTACTATTGCGTTTTTCTTGTTTCCTTGTTTTTTGTTGTAACAAAAAGCTACTTATTCTTTCCTCCAAGCTGACACCAGCTGCTAAGTTATCTGTCTTTCATTTTGTTCTTCAGCCTTTCCCCGTATTTAAATTTGGTTGCGCACATTTAAGTTTTTGAAAAACAATTTCTTTGCATTCTTCACTATCCCAGACTTTTACTAGACCGTGCACTTTCGGGTTTTTTATTTTTGCACTTTAAATTTCTCTTTACAGTTTTTTTTTTGGGCCTGTGCACTCTTCACCTCCAAAACTTTAAATTTAGTTTTGCACATTTCATTTTCCCAGATTTGCATTTGGTGACGCATTCCTCACAATCCCTGTGGACGTCTGTCAATCACATGTCTTTTGTTGTTTGATTTCATAATAAAACTTCCAACACACCTCAGATGTTTCTGATTAAGGAATTTTACTATCGCGTAATTGAATTCAATTTATAGATTACGAAAGGGCATTTGAAGGCATTTGATAGTTCAGACAGAGGAATAGTTTGGAAGCTGCTGAGTCATTACGGAATCTACATACAATTTATTAACCTAATAAGAACAATGTATGAATGAATGAACTGTAGTGTTGCGCACGAAAGGCAGCTTCCAGAAGCTATAAGAAGAATACAAATAGTGTAATCAATCATGAACGTGTACCAATTATTTCAATCATCATCATGAACCGTACCGGTTGGCGTTGGCGATCATGTCCTTCCACAATCTTCTATCCACAGTGCATCGTATGAATTCTGTTGTTGACTGTTTTCCTCTTTGTCGTCCGCGATCTCTCTTTCCTTTTATTTTGCCACTCGTAACCAAGTATTCCAACTTTCCGCTTCTCATGATGTGCCCAAAAAATGTTGATTGCTTCTTTCTGATGTTTTTTAAGACCTCCCTTTTTGTGTTATAGATACTCATTAATTCAATAGATTTTAAATAAATCTGGGAGACGGCATATTTTTAGAAGTGGATTAGAATAATTGTCCAGTATTTTAATTTAAGTAGGATGTCTCTTAATCAATTAACTCGTAACCATGTTGGTAGTTGAGGCACCAACAAACGATGACATATTCACAATCTGCTTCCAATCGTCGCCATTTAGAGCAGCTCTCTGTGATGCAAGGACAGATATTTCTCTCATTTCTTTGATGTAGTCCACCCATCTTTTCTTTTGTCTTCCCTGTCATCTTTTGCCTGGTATTGTACCTTGTAGAATGGTTTTGGCAAGGCCTGTGGACCGTGTGACGTGTCCATACCCCTGTCAGTTTTCGCTATTGTATTATTGACAGTAAATCTTTTATTGCTCCATTGGATCGTTGGATTCTTCACGCACTTCTTTCATTGGTGATATGTTCTCTGATATGTTCTCTGACATGTTCTCTGATATGTTCTCTGATATGTTCTCTGATATGTTCTCTGATATGTTCTCTGACATGTTCTCTGACATGTTCTCTGATATGTTCTCTGATATGTTCTCTGACATGTTCTCTGACATGTTCTCTGATATGTTCTCTGATATGATCTCTGACATGTTCTCTGACATGTTCTCTGATATGTTCTCTGACATGTTCTCTGATATGATCTCTGACATGTTCTCTGATATGTTCTCTGATATGATCTCTGATATGTTCTCTGACATGTTCTCTGACATGTTCTCTGATATGATCTCTGACATGTTCTCTGATATGTTCTCTGATATGATCTCTGATATGTTCTCTGACATGTTCTCTGATATGTTCTCTGATATGTTCTCTGATATGTTCTCTGATATGTTCTCTGATATGTGTAATATCTTTCTATACCATTTTATATCCAAGGCCTTTATCCTTCTTTGGTGATCAACACTGGCCGTCCATGTTTCATAGGTCTACAAAAATACAAATGTAACTGCTCGTCGTAACAGTCTATATTAGACTATAATGTCTATCTAAATCTGAATGGCCGTCTCTGACTCCCTGTTTCTAGCTACTTCGTTGTTAGGGAATTATTTCTTTTCCGTATATGGTAGGAAGTAATATTCTTAAAAAATAATACACCTTAAAATGATGTGATTGATTCTTTATCGTTGAATTTTATTACCATTTTGTCATCACCCTTATTGATTAATGAAATAGTGTGTGTAAGAAGTTTGGTCTATGAGAATAACACTTGTGTAACGTTGTTTTCTCGTCCATGTCTAGTTTGATCCACTAACGTATAACTTTACTGAAAAAATGTAGCTGCTGTGATTATTTTGAATATATATTAGTATCATTACATCCACTACCACATTGTTAATGGCAATCATCATGGATTGTGACTGGGCTGATATCTTCCAGCGCGTTGAAAAAATTACTTGGTAAAATCTAAAGACCAAACGGAAAAATTACAATATTGAAGTCAGGTAGAAAATTAAAATAAATATTACAATGTGCTCTTTTTGAACAAGCTAACCAGATGAAGGAAATAAAGGAACATGTGCAAGATAAAGAGGAAGGAGAATGCAGTAAGGAAGAGGGTACCTAAGAAAATAATACAGCAGGAGAATAAAAATAAGATGATACGACCAAAAGAAGAAGACGACGAAGAAAAAGAAGATAAAAACAGAAAAAGGAAAGAAAGACTTACGAAATGAAAGAAGCAGATAACAAATTAAGATTAAGAGGAAGAAGAGGAGGAATGTGAAGAAGAGGAGGAATGTGAAGAAGAGGAGGAATGTGAAGAAGAGGAGGAATGTGAAGAAGAGGAGGAATGTGAAGAAGAGGAGGAATGTGAAGAAGAGGAGCGTAAAGTAAACGACAAAAGAGAAGCAGAAAAAGCTGGCGGAAAAAAATAAACTTTGTGCAGGAAGGACAAGAAAAAAAAGAAAACAAAGAAGATGAAAAAAAACTAACAAAAGAACAATGAAACAAAAAAGAAAACGGCAGCACAGAAGAAAACATAGAAGACGAAGAAGAAGAAAAAGAAGAAAAGATAGCAACAAGAGAAAAAGAACAAGGTGAAGACAAAGTAGGATGAAAAGACAAAAAAGAAGTAGATAAAGATAAAGAAGAAGAAGAGGCGGAACGTTAAAAAGAAGAGGAAAGTGAAAAAGAGAACGATAAAGAAGCAGTCAAAGTTGAAGAAAAGAAATGAGATTAAAGAAGAAGTAGAAGTTGAAAAGGCAATATTGAAAAATGAAGAAGAAAAAGTGAAAGAATTTTAACGAGAAGACAAGAACTAATTAATTAATTCTGATTGTTTTAGGCTGGCATCCTTAACAGCACTGCCCTTGAGAGCAAAGTACACGGATCGATTGATTGTTCAAGCACTTCAGACATGGCATTAACGACTAGAAAATTGTCCATATATAGACCACAGCTCACGCAAAATGGGTACTGTTGACGTCTCGCGACCAACTACTTCCCCGTCTACATAGCGAGATCAATCTTTCCATCTTTGGATAACCACTAGCACAGATTTCACGAAGGCATGCTAACCAATTAGAGTTTCTATCTGACACTTTCACGCTATTTACAAATTACTAAACAATCATACATTCTAGATTTCATTAATAAAAACAGATATCTGATTCTAATTACTAAACAATCATACATTCCAGATTTCATTAATAAAAACAGATATCTGATTCTGATTACTAAAACAATCATACATTCCAGATTTCATTAATAAAAACAGATATTTAAAATTACAATATATTTATATTTTGCACTCGGTTTAGCAGAAGTGGAAAAAAATGATGTCGATTTTGCTTTTTATATTATTTTGCAGAATAATTTCACTGCAGAGAAAAAGATAACAGAGATGTTTAAACAATTTTGTTATTGGGATTTTTTAGTTTTTCTAGTGAGGAAATACACATTGTAAAACGAAATATTGATAATGTATGTACTAAAGTTTGGTAATGATATATGGAAGTGAATTATGGATCATTAATGAACAGCTGAAAAGATCATTAGATGCAACAGTGTGCCAGGTATTGGGTTATCCTTGTCGCCAACCAAATACTGTTATTTATATTTTGTGGTGAAGAACTATCAACTGGAGTAAATACACTAGTAGTTTTAGGTAATTTCCTAGTTTGATCAGATATAGTATTTCAGTTTGGAAGAGTGATGTCCCCTAAAATATGTCTGCCAAAATACAGTGGTTCTACGCATTCTTGGCGTTGGGGTCATTACGCTGGCATGTAATCATTTCGGAGTATCTGTTGATTGGGCGTTGGGTCCAGGGGTTAGGTTTAGCTTTAGTGTTAAATATTTATAAGTATATTATAACGCGTGACAAAAACGACGCCACTCGGCCTAATTATGATCTTCTGATCGAAGGGAATTGTGCGGCGCCAGTGTGAGTGGCACATGCCAGCGTAATGACCCCAACGCCAAGAATGCGTAGAACCACTGTATTTTGGCAGACATATTTTAGGGGACATCACTCTTCCAAACTGAAATAATATATCTGATCAAACTAGGAAATTACCTAGTTTTATATTGTGCCAGATATTTGGTTGTCTTTTACGGCAGTGAACATGATGATGGCGACTTTGATTTCAGGATAACGCGAGTCGTTTAAAGGCCACGAGCAAGCAAAAGTACACGTACTAATTATATATTTATTGAGGTTATATATTATAGGTTATATATATATATATATTCATCACGTGAACTAATATTTCAATAATATATAATCCCTAGCAAAAATGCTTTCCCATTAAGAATCTCTTATATACTTCTAAGTGATGTCGATTGGTTACAATCATAGGTGACTGCCGGTAAGGAAATTGTAACAGGTCATACAGTGTTATCTTTCTTTTGTAAACTAGATTCTAGCTCTTAAGACCTAAGTTTAACCTTAAAAATATATTGTCACACTGACCAATTATCACTATATTACCTAAGCTGAGAGATATCCCGAGATGATGACTCTAGACAATTATATTTTCATAGTCCTTAAATATCTTACTACATACTACGGTCTGATGTTAACTACAATGTTTATGTCTATCTAACACAGACTGGTCATCTCAGACTTCCTGTTTCTATTACTTTTCATGAGTCCCTATCTTTATCTGATTCTGATTTCCTATCTTTATCTGATTCAGATTTCTGATCTTTATCTTTATCTGATTTCTTATCTTTTTTGATTCTGATTTCCTATCTTTATCTTTATCTGATTTCTTATCTTTATCTTTATCTGGTTACTTAACTTTTTCTGATTCTGATTTCCTATCTTTATCTGATTCTGATTTCTCATCTTTATCTGAATATGATTTCTTATCTTTATCTAATTCTGATTTCTTATCTTTATCTTTATCTGGTTACTTAACTTTTTCTGATTCTGATGTCCTATCTTTATCTGATTCTGATTTCTCATCTTTATCTAATTCTGATTTCCTATCTTTATCTAATTCTGATTTCTTATCTTTATCTTTATCTGGTTTCTTAACTTTTTCTGATTCTGATTTCTCATCTTTATCTGATTCTGAGTTCTTATCTTTATCTTTATCGGATTTCTCATCTTTATCTGATTCTGATTTCCTACCTTTATCTCATTCTGATTTCCTATCTTTATCTGATTTCCTATCTTTATCTTATTTCCTATCTTTATCTCACTCTGATTTCCTATCTTTATCTGATTTCCTATCTTTATCTTATTTCCTATCTTTATCTCACTCTGATTTCCTATCTTTATCTGATTTCCTATCTTTATCTCACTCTGATTTCCTATCTTTATCTGATTTCCTATCTTTATCTCACTCTGATTTCCTATCTTTATCTCACTCTGATTTCCTATCTTTATCTGATTTCTTATCTTTATCTCATTCTGATTTCCTATCTTTATCTGATTTCCTATCTTTATCTGATTTCCTATCTTTATCTGATTTCCTATCTTTATCTGATTTCCTATCTTTATCTGATTTCCTATCTTTATCTGATTTCCTATCTTTATCTGATTTCCTATCTTTATCTGATTTCCTATCTTTATCTGATTTCCTATCTTTATCTGATTTCCTATCTTTATCTCACTCTGATTTCCTATCTTTATCTGATTTCCTATCTTTATCTCACTCTGATTTCCTATCTTTATCTGATTTCCTATCTTTATCTCACTCTGATTTCCTATCTTTATCTTATTTCCTATCTTTATCTCACTCTGATTTCCTATCTTTATCTGATTTCCTATCTTTATCTCACTCTGATTTCCTATCTTTATCTGATTTCCTATCTTTATCTCACTCTGATTTCCTATCTTTATCTGATTTCCTATCTTTATCTCACTCTGATTTCCTATCTTTATCTGATTTCCTATATTTGTCTCACTCTGATTTCCTATCTTTATCTGATTTCCTATATTTGTCTCACTCTGATTTCCTATCTTTATCTGATTTCCTATATTTGTCTCACTCTGATTTCCTATCTTTATCTGATTTCCTATCTTTATCTGATTTCCTATCTTTATCTCACTCTGATTTCCTATCTTTATCTGATTTCCTATCTTTATCTCACTCTGATTTCCTATCTTTATCTGATTTCCTATCTTTATCTGATTTCCTATCTTTATCTCACTCTGATTTCCTATCTTTATCTCACTCTGATTTCCTATCTTTATCTCACTCTGATTTCCTATCTTTATCTGATTTCCTATCTTTATCTGATTTCCTATCTTTATCTCACTCTGATTTCCTATCTTTATCTCACTCTGATTTCCTATCTTTATCTGATTTCCTATCTTTATCTGATTTCCTATCTTTATCTGATTTCTTATCTTCATCTGATTCTGATTTCTTATCTTTATCTCACTCTGATTTTTTATCTTTATCTGATTTCCTATCTTTATCTCACTCTGATTTCCTATCTTTATCTCACTCTGATTTCCTATCTTTATCTCACTCTGATTTCCTATCTTTATCTCACTCTGATTTCCTATCTTTATCTCACTCTGATTTCCTATCTTTATCTCACTCTGATTTCCTATCTTTATCTCACTCTGATTTCCTATCTTTATCTCACTCTGATTTCCTATCTTTATCTCACTCTGATTTCCTATCTTTATTTTTCCTTCGCCAGCTTTGACCTCTGACGATGTCCCTAGAGACTAGGAACTTAATTTTGCAGGTTAATCCATTTTTCCCTGGCAGCCGTGTGCGCAATAGGGTCCCTCGCCGCACAGGCAGATAACTCCATTTTCGGAGGTACTCATACTTTTTTTTCCGTCGATGAATAATTTACGTTTCATGCCGGGTCTCGCTGCTGAGACAAGCGTGGGTGCCGCAGAGAGAAATCATAAATTAAAATCCCAATTGGTGCAGCCGGGATTTGGACCCACAACCTCTCTGTTTCAAGGCCGGGGTCTTGGCCTGAGACCAACGAATCCCCCAAACATTTGTTTCACATTAGACAATTATTAGGAGATCCTGTCAGGAGATGAAAACATGACACAATTTAAACAATTGTCAATTTGACACCGACAGAAAATATAGGCAGTTTAACAAGGTGGCGTGGAGAGAGACGAATATAACTGATAAGGAACATATGGGACAGGATATATGGAGAAAGTGTAATAGCTATGCCCATATTTATGCCATCTAATCATGATTTTGTGAAGATTACACACGAAGCCTCTTCCATTAGTGAGGTATCGGGACCCTGATATAAACTGCATGAACTCAGGCTCTCATACCAGCATGCAGATTCACCTTTCTTCTCAAACAAAATTGAGCGACCATACAAATCTATATAATCGTAAATGTCATACAAATAGAATGAATTTATGTAATTGTTTATTCACCCTGCAGTCACTTTTATTTTAACATAAAGAGTGCTCTTCTTTTCATAAATGGCGCTGTTTACTTACATTTATCCAATGTTGACGTTACAGATCTTATCTGGTTTCAGATCTGGAAAGGTAAATAGTCTCCTGGCAACAATAAAAACGTCAGTGTGAATCGGTACATAAAGGACTGCATTTTTTGGTGCATATTAATAATTCCGTTTTAATTCTTCGCTTCCAAGGATACTGAGAGTTTATTTGTTACTGAATTTTTGCTTCACCTTGTTATTGTTATATTTACTTACTACCTATAAGTACAATCCTGGCATCTGAGCTAAGACACACAAACGTCGCGTACATTGTACGTGCTTAATGCGCGTTTTTCTGTGGAACATTAATTGATTTATGATGGATTTAGAAGCATTCTCGCTTTCTTTTTGCGCGACTGCCACAACTGTAAATTAAATTATCACTGTAAAGCCATTATTTTTGTGCAGTTCTTATTCTGCCTGCTGCTGTAGATCGTTGTGTTTAGTTTAATACATGTACGAGTAACATTGTAAAGATATGTTAAGGCGGTCCTATTATATGGCTGTAAATCATGGAGAAAAAAAAATTGGTAATCACGAAGATACAGACTTTAATTAATGGATGCTTGCGCAGAATAAAAGGATTGAAATGGCAGAACAAAATCACTAACATTGAATTATGGAAATGTACCAGCCAAACACCAGTGGATAAAGAGATACAGCGAAGGCGATTGCGCTGAATAGGACACACACTACAGATGCCAAACCAGGGTATAACACAACAGACCCTTTTTTGGAATCCCCAGGGCAAAAGACAAAGAGGAAGGTCAAGGAATTCTTGGAGAAGACAGATAGAAGCAGAGATGAAGATGATGGGGTAGACATGTAATGATCTTAAAAGAATGGCAAAACACAGAACGACTTGGAAAGTGTTTGTTGAAGACTTATGCTTCACTGGGAGCTAAAAAGGTAGAAGAAGAAGACATTGTAAAGATGTGCCTTTTTCAAGTTCATATTTTTAATTGTTGCATTAGCAAACTTAACATAATTCTTTGGTTTTACGACTTTCAAACTTCGATCTTCTGCTGCACCAGGGCCTGAAAGTTCACGAAACGTCATGTTTGAATACCACGTTAGACTAATCAACAAGCATATATTGTTGATACTGTCGCCTGCACGAAACTTTCTCACCGAATCTGCTATCCGAAATCTACCCCGGAATACAATAGAAACAGTTACCAATGACTGCAAGTAATTAACACAAATTACTATTTTTAAAAATTGACTTGCACACTCTCTTTATTACAAATGTCTCACCGATATTAAATTTGAACATTAACAGCCAGAAGATAAGAGTTAGATCATCACTACCGAAATGATGTTTCCGAAAAATACTGAATACATAGCTATGAGACGAGACACTAGTCATGAATGAAGTTATTCAAGTAGATATGCATAACAATTTAGGATTTACATAGAGATAAAGCAAAGCAATGGATGCATCACTGGAATAACACACAAATAAATGTAAAAAAAAGCTTTACTAAAAGGAAGACAGTACACAATTTTAAACGTCTGGACCACAGACCTCCTCATGTATGACAATATAAGAAACAGAAACGTTCACGATTACAGGAATTTCCGGAAGGTGGATTAGGGAGAGAGAACAACAAACTACAAATGTCTGCTATGTAGAAGCCACTGTTACACAGAAGTCTATTTTGTAGGAATCCAAAGCTACACAAATGTCTGCTATGTAGAAGCCACTGTTACACAAAAGTCTACTTTGTAGGAATCCAAAGCTACACAAATGTCTACTATGTAGGAATCCAAAGCTATACAAATGTCTGCTATGTAGGAATCCAAAGCTACACAAATGTCTACTATGTAGGAATCCAAAGCTACACAAATGTCTACTATGTAGGAATCCAAAGCTACACAAATGTCTACTATGTAGGAATCCAAAGCTATACAAATGTCTACTATGTAGGAATCCAAAGCTACACAAATGTCTACTATGTAGGAATCCAAAGCTATACAATTGTCTACTATGTAGGAATCCAAAGCTACACAAATGTCTACTATGTAGGAATCCAAAGCTACACAAATGTCTACTATGTAGGAATCCAAAGCTATACAAATGTCTACTATTTAGGAATCCAAAGCTATACAAATGTCTACTATGTAGGAATCCAAAGCTACACAAATGTCTACTATGTAGGAATCCAAAACTACACAAATGTCTACTATGTAGGAATCCAAAGCTACACAAATGTCTACTATGTAGGAATCCAAAGCTACACAAATGTCTACTATGTAGGAATCCAAAGCTATACAAATGTCTGCTATGTAGGAATCCAAAGCTATACAAATGTCTTCTATTTAGAAATCCATAGCTATACAAATGTCTGCTATGTACGAATCCAAAGCTATACAAATGTCTCCTATGTAGGAATCCAAAACTACACAAATGTCTACTATGTAGGAATCCAAAGCTACACAAATGTCTACTATGTAGGAATCCAAAGCTACGCAAATGTCTACTAAGTAGGAATCCAAAGCTACGCAAATGTCTACTATGTAGGAATCCAAAGCTACACTATTGTCTGCTATGTAGAAGCCATTGCTACACAAATGTCTACTATATAGGAATCTAAAGCTACACAAATGTCTACTATGTAGAAAACCAAAGCTAACAAATGTCTACTATGTTAGGATCCAAAGCTACACAAATGTCTCCTATGTAGGAATCCAAAACTACACAAATGTCTGCTATTTTGGATTCCTATCCAAAGCTACGCAAATTTCTACTATGTATGAATCCAAAGCTACACAAATGTCTACTATGTAGGAATCCAAAGCTACACAAATGTCTACTATGTAGGAATCCAAAGCTATACAAATGTCTACTATGCAGGAATCCAAAACTACACAAATGTCTGCTATTTTGGATTCCTATCCAAAGCTACGCAAATTTCTACTATGTATGAATCCAAAGCTACACAAATGTCTACTATGTAGGAATCCAAAGCTATACAAATGTCTGCTATGTAGGAATCCAAAGCTATACAAATCTCTGCTATTTAGGAATCCAAAGCTACACAAATGTCTACTATGTAGGAATCCAGAGCTACACAAATGTCTACTATGTAGGAATCCAAAGCTACACAAATGTCTACTATGCAGAAATCCAAAGCTACACAAATGTATACAATGTAGGAATTCAAAGCTACACAAAAATCAACAATGTAGGAATCCAAAGCTACACAAATGTCTACTATGTAGAAATACAAAGCTACACAAATGTCTGCTATGTAGAAGCCTTTGCTACACAAATGTCTACTATGTAGGAATCCAAAGCTACACAAATGTCTACTATGTAGGAATCCAAAAGCTATACAAATGTCTACTATGTAGGAATCCAAAGGTACACAAATTTCTACTATGTAGGAAACCATGTAATAAGTGCGAGATAAAGCTGCATAAACGTCTAATAAGTGTGAGCTCAAGCTACATAAATGTCTGCTATGTACGAGCTAAAGCTACATAAATGTCTAATAAGTGTGAGCTAAAGCTATACAAAATGTCTGCTATGTACGAGCTAAAGCTATACAAAATGTCTAATAAGTGTGAGCTAAAGCTATATAAATTGTCTGCTATGTACAAGCTAATGCTATACAAAATGTCTGCTATGTACGAGCTAAAGTTATACAAAATGTCTGCTATGTACGAGTTAAAGCTATACAATACGTCTGCTATGTACAAGCTAAAGCTATACAAAATGTCTGCTATGTACGAGCTAAAGCTATACAAAATGTCTGCTATGTACGAGCTAAAGCTATACAAAATGTCTGCTATGTACGAGCTAAAGCTATACAAAATGTCTGCTATGTACGAGCTAAAGCTATACAAAATGTCTGCTATGTATGAGCTAAAGCTATACAAAATGTCTGCTATGTACGAGCTAAAGCTATACAAAATGTCTGCTATGTACGAGCTAAAGCTACACAATATGTCTACTAAGTGCGAAGGCAAAGCTACAAACATGTCTTCTAAGTACGAAGCTAAAGATACAAATATGATTACAATGTGCGTAGCTATAGTTACAACCATGTCTTTTATGTACGAAGCCAAAGGATACAAACATGATTACTAAATACTAAGCTAAAGCTACACAACGACTGCTATGTAAGCAGCCAAAGCTACACACGTGTACTATGTACGACGCTAAAGCTATAAACATGTGTACTATGTATGAAGCTAAAGCTACAAACATGTGTACTATGTACGAAGCTAAAGCTACAAACATGTGTACTATGTACGAAGCTAAAGCTACAAACATGTGTACTATGTACGAAGCTAAAGCTACAAACATGTGTACTATGTACGAAGCTAAAGCTACAAACATGTGTACTATGTACGAAGCTAATGCTATAAACATGTGTGCTATGTACGAAGCTAAAGCTACAAACATGTGTACTATGTACGAAGCTAAAGCTACAAACATGTGTACTATGTACTTTCCAGAACTTGAATCTTCTAAGAACTCTTAATTTTCAGTTGACACTGCGATGCAGGGGAGTAAGGGACAGAACACAATAAAAAACATATGTTAAAAAAATACACAATAGAATATATCTGTAAGTAACGAATACTGGATTGTAAAACGACCACTGACTGCTATTTCAGCAGATACATAAAACGACCACTGACTGCTATTTCAGCAGATACATAAAACGACCACTGACTGCTATTTCAGCAGATACATAAAACGACCACTGACTGCTATTTCAGCAGATACATAAAACGACCACTGACTGCTATTTCAGCAGATACATAAAACGACTAATGACTACTATGTCATCATCATCATCAAGTACCGGGCCTAGTGGCGTAGGTGATCATGTCTCTCCACAAGAGACTACTATGTCAACAGATACATAAAACTATCTGATAACACTGATCACATTTCCGTGGTCTGCGGGAGGTCCTGATAGAACCGGAGAATAAAGGCCGCTTGTTGAGTGCAGTTAACACGAAGTGTTGGGAGTGAGGGTGAAGATTATGTTTAACATTTTCTTTTTAAATCTGCCGACAAGAAGAAATAGTTGTTGCCCCTGACGAGATTCTCGGTGGCTGAGTGGTTAGTGTCCTCGCTTCCTGATCAGAAGGGTCCTGGATCGATCCACAGAACTGGGTGTTTTTCTTTTCGAACCGACAAGTCTTCGGGATTCACTCAGCCTCTAAAAATGAATACCATAGATTTTTCTTGGAAGTAAAGGCAGCTTGGCGTGATACCGACCACATCATTAAATTGAGCATGGTAATGGACTTCCGGTGTGTGACTGTGCTGGCAACACGACACAATTTTTAATGGGAGTCAAATTTAAGTTATAAGTGAATTTCAATGCCCGTAGAAAAAGAAATTCAAGCGTTCTTGTGCTATTTCATAAATCAGGAAACAACCAACAATAAGGACAAATCATATAATAACATAGAGGTAGAAAACTCCAACATCAACGAGGTACTCTTCGCAGATGACCAATGCCTAATATATGAGGATGAAAACCTGCTACAACAGCATTTAACATCTCTAGATAAAGCTGTACAAACTACAGTATGAAAATTAACACAGCAAAAACAGAGGCTATAAGAATAAGCAAATTAAGACACCCATTAAACATCAATATCAAAGATAAAGAAATAAAACAAGTAGAGGAATTCAAGTATTTAGGCAGAATGTTCACAGAAGATGGAAAACTACACAGAGAAATTGACATGAGAATACAAAAAGCAAAAGCTGTCACATACCAGCTTTCACCATTGCTAAGACATCCAAACATTTCTTTGCTAGCTAAACAACATATGATAAATAGCATCTTCATACCAACTTTGTGCTATGAAAGTCAAAGATTGACCTTTTCTAAATCACATTTAAGAAAGATCAATAAATACATGTGAGATGCGTTGCTTGAGAAAAGAAACAAACAACACAAGAAGAGATAGAATATCAAATGAAACCATAAGAAAAATAGTAGGAACAAAACCCTGCCAAGAATATATAGAACAACAACAATTTAAATGGTTTGGCCACCTGGTCAAAATGAATCCTTACCAATCACCATCAAGGGCGTTCTTCTCGAGAATGCATGGAAAAAGACCAAGAGGAAGACCCAGCAGAAGATGGATAGATGCAGTGACAGAGACATGTAACAACAAAGGAAAATAACTAATTCAGACAATTCGAGCAGCACAAGAACGACAAATGATATAACCACGACACCTTTTAGGTATCAGTGAAAGAGAAAAGAGAAAGAAAAAGAAAAAAGAAAAAGAAAAAAGAATGCACAAATATTGTCACTAACGCCATATTTTGTACCAATTTTCTTTCTTATATATCTTTCATTAGCGCGTTCATTTGTACACAGACACTTAACTCATCATTGTAGTAACAAGATTACAACAGTCTTTATTCTTAATTTCTACATTGCTCGACAACATTCATCACGCACAATCAGCAATGGTCTACCATTCTACATTTTATAGAAATGTTACCTTGCAGAGCCAATTGGCGGTAGTTAGTAGTAGAACTACCTCTCAAATGTAATAATGTTCCAATAAATCCATGTAGTTAGCTTGTAATTCTGTGATCAGACTAATAGTTCTTATCCATTTATCTCATAACTGTTTCTCTGTTAAAATTAAATACTCTTCTATAACTCTATGATTCAATCCCCACAAGCTCTTCTCTTGTGATCCGTAGGGAGTTATAGAATCTCTAGGAGAATCTCTCGTGCTGATAAGTAACATATTATAATAACTCCATGAAACAATCTCTAAGAATTATTATTTTCTATCCTGATGTTTCTAATGTTCGGCGGACGACTTCTCAAAATTATTCTAATTCCTAACTCCTAACTCCTCAGCCTCAAGCAGGTTCCGAAACTCGTCTGACATACGTCTTCTAAGTGTGTGTCCAAAATCTCCGAGGGAACTGTTTGTCACAAAGTGTCTGTTTCGGGGTGTTGTTTCCCGTTAAGGCAACACCTCTTCTTAGCATTCTGGGATACAGGCGAGGTCTGTCTTGAGAACTCTGCCTTACACACCCCTAAGACTTATCAACCCACTTGCTCCTTGTTTGTCCATCGCCAGCCAATTACAGAGAAGTCGTGCCAACATCTGTCAACCACTCATATACTTAGCTACAAGTATTCAGCTGCCAATAGTCCCCCTGACCAACATAGGTTCTCTCACAGAACTCCTTTAATCTCCTACTCTTTGGCTCAACATCCTGTTATCTCCTACACCTTAGAGAGAAGGTCAGCGTTTCTACCACTGGATATCACAGGATGTCTCCGCGTTTGGAATCCTCCGTTCGGTCGTGGTTACGTTACACCGTAGGCTGATTATCTCCGAACAGTTCATAGTTTATAATCCGGATCGTGTTCTGATATTCCGATTGCTTACGATGAATGATGATATCGCATAACGAAGGACAGTTCAAATGCGTTCACTTTCGGTGCCGTTTGGCCTTATGTCTTGTGGCATGTGCTGTAGCTGCTATGATGGGGACTGCAGCTGCCTTTCTTTATTTGAATCCTTAAATGAGATGAGATGTTAATTCGGATGATTCCACTAGCGCAGCGGTTGAGCAATTATGGATTTGAATTCCTTTTCAGTGATAACGGGGCCTTCGACTAACCATAACTATATTTCTATAAACCATCGACTCACTATTTTCGGCTTGTGTGGTCTGTTTAACGCTCGTATCGTGGAGTCTGTCCAGCGATCTCTCTGTCAAAGGTGTCAACAGCCAACGTGAATTTCCCGTCCTTTCTCACTGTTTCTACGCTTAATTTCCGCGAGAGTATTACAGCTTTTTACGTCTCGCCGTACCTGAGTCCGGTCAACGAATCAAGTTCGTTAACTTCTTGATATCTTTGTTTCTTCTTTTATTCCTTTCCTGCTTTATCCCTTCGGATTGAACACGCTACATTTCTCCATACGTCTAGTAAGGCGTTCAGGGAACTTCTCTGTTTTTTTAACTACAGTGAACTCAACTCGCGTTCTCCTAATTGTAAACACCACACGTTATCGATTCAGTCACACGCTCTTCCGATACATATGTCAATATAAACGTATACTAAATAGAGAAAAGAAGAGGCAAAACTGTTAAACGTCTCAATATTGATAAGTGTCATCAGCTTGGCTGGTTACAAATACCAGCATAGTCAATATCAGTCAACTTTTGAACAATCAAGAAAAAAATAATTAGACAGGACAATCAAAACGCGCAAAGAAAAGAAAATGCATGTTCTTGTGAAAAATGTAAAGTCTGAAAAGGAATAGCTGGTAAGTGTGCACACTGAAAAAAAATGGAGTAAATAAGAAGTTATAACAAACATGTTCAACATGTCCTGCCTCCATGAGAAAAAAAAATGTTAATATAAAAATGTTTTAAAAATCTGGAGCAAGAGACGAAGCATGAATTAATCAATCACGAATTAACTTCATAAAAAATTCTCAAACTTGATTGGACAAGTAAATGGGACAGACGCCTACAGGCTCTAAGTAAATGCATTATGTTGTGTCATGGAAGCAAACCGCTTTATGTCTCATTACCTAATAGAAGGAAGCGTTAGCTGAACACAGATATAGACTATCTTCCTTATCCTTAGCTCTAAGGGCTGCTGGTGCAACATAGACAGAGATGCCAGCAGATTCATCATTTCCATTCGGCTTGCGGCTTCTCGTTGTGATCTGATGAAGTCAAGACTTGTCCTTTTTCTTATATTGTCTAACCGTCTTTTCTTCTTTCTAGCTGCCACATTTTTTACGTTCATTCACTAAGATCTGCCAGGCGGTTTTTGCAAGGCTTGAAGAGCGGAATATATGGCCATATAATTTGAGTATGCCTTCACGGTAGCCATTCAGTTTCTTTGAAGACATATGCACTCCTTGATTATATTTTGAGCTTCTTTCGTATTAGGCAATGTCCCACAAGAAAATTGGCAAGAATGTTTCTATAAAATCTCATTTACATAACTTGTTTTTATTTCAAATTTTGGCTGCTAGAGTCTACGTTGCATGAGTGCATAGAAAAATGGGCATGACAAGGAAGTGCATTAGTCTCGTATCATCTTTCTTGTTTTAGATATTTTTTAACCTTGTCATGGCCACAATGTCTCTGTCTGACAGTTTTGACAAAAAAGTGTTTCATCCTTGGAGCTCTTTGGTTGAGCAAATTCCTTGAGCTAATCATTGGTTTGTTTTATCTACATAATAGTTTGATCTTCTCAACATTTATCTACATAATAGTTTGATCTTCTCAACATTTATCTATATAATAGTTTGATCTTCTCAACATTTATCTACATAATAGTTTGATCTTCTCAACATTTATCTACATAATAGTTTGATCTTCTCAACATTTATCTACATAATAGTTTGATCTTCTCAACATTTATCTACATAATAGTTTGATCTTCTCAACATTTATCTACATATTAGTTTGATCTTCTCAACATTTATCTACATAATTGTTTAGTATTTTCGACGTTTACCTACATAATTGTTTGGTCTCTTTGATGTTGATTTACCTAATAGTTTGGTCTTTTCAACGTTTATCTATAAAATAGTTTGGACCTTTCTACGTTTATCTATAAAATAGTTTGGTCTTTTCTACGTTTATCTATAAAGTATTTTGGTCTTTTCGACGTTTATCTATAAAATAGTTTTGTCTTTTAGACGTTTATCAATAAGTCTTATGCTGTTTGTAAACAGATCTACTTGCTGATAAGATGTCTTGTTTTATCCCTATCGACTACCTTTGGTTCACCCATTCTTCTATGGAGACAGGATTTATTTTGGCAATGAAAGACGGCATTGGCTGGCAAATTTACGCAAAAATGTGCGAGTGTGATGTAAAAATACATGAACATGAATACAATAACTTATACATGCCATTGGACATGACGGGACATTTTTATTCCTTATTCATATGCTGTCGATCTTGTTTCCATGTCTCTTTTAATTTCAGGTACGTTTATTTTCTTTCTGCAAAAAAAAAAATTATACCATCAAAAAAATACGTATTTATAATTGTTCCGACCATATTTTTAGCACAGTTCGAAAAAAGATAAAAGAAAATGTGTGGACACGTAAAGAGATTCAATACTCTACTGAAGGTCATCTCGGAAGCGAAGGTATATTTGGGGGGGGGGGGGAGGGGCCGAGATAGAATCAGACCAAGACTTAAGTGGGCAGGTAACATCCAAAGGTGGACCTGTGAGTCTGCGACAAATGGCATTATCAAAACAAGAGGCAGTAAAGTTCCGCTCTATCGTAGCCAACCTTCGATGTGAGGCCGACACCTAATGATGATGATGGTGGCATAACATTTTTAGATGTAAACTGGAAAGTTTGCAGTAATTTTATAACATGTAATTCATTATGTGCTCACCTTATTAAGAGGACGAAAGTCTTCAATTGGCTCTTATTCTAACCACACATCCCTTGGAGCCATTTGGGCGATATTCTTTTCTCTCCTGCACTAAAATGACGCCATTACCAAATTGCTAACTCGTGTCGCTGTGTCTTTAATACTCTGTGTCTTTAATACTCTGTGTCTTTAATACTCTGTGTCTTTAATACTCTATGTCTTTAATACTCTGTGTCTTTAATACTCTGTGTCTTTAATACTCTATGTCTTTAATACTCTGTGTCTTTAATACTCTGTGTCTTTAATACTCTGTGTCTTTAATACTCCGTGTCTTTAATACTCTGTGTCTTTAATACTCTGTGTCTTTAATACTCTGTGTCTTTAATACTCTGTTTACTTCTGATTCTTAGTTATTCCCGAGCCATTCAAGCCAGATCGTAGGTTGTTGAAGGCGCCGACAAAGCTCCATTCTCATGCCATAATCATGTGCCATATCGGTTGGCGTATGCGATCATGTACTATTACAATTTTCTATCTACCGTGCATCGTATCAATTCTGTTGTTGTCTGTTTTCCATGTTATGAGACTAAACTATCCAGTATTTTCTCTCTTTGTCTTCCTTAGTCTCTCTTTCCCTGTATTTACTTATGCCATAAACGTACAAATGTACCATGTTTTGTTCCATATGTCGATACATATGGTCGTTTAAACAACGTTTCTCGTTACATTAAAAAACAGGTTCTAATGAAGCAGTGTGGGTAGCTTAGAAAACGGCAAAACACACAACAAGTTGCTGTTACCTTAGTCTGCACAAATTTCAGTCATTTTTATATTACTATCTTTAAAAGACAAGGAACAGTAATTGACGTTCACGCACTGTTCAAAAAGATCGTCCTTATATCATAATTTAGCGGAAACTACAAAGTTAGTCTTAAGCTGTTTCCACCATCTCATGCTATGGATGATTATCATTGTTTATCATGACTGGACAGAGATTTAATGTGTAGGAGAGTAGTAATTAGAGCGTTGATCTCTTGTTCCAGTTATACTTGGCACGTTCAGACACTTCTAATCGACTCAGCTGTAGTAAAGTAACGGGTACCCCATTCGTTAATTTGCGGAGAATAATGCCAAAGAGGGCGAGCCTTAGTCTCTTCATTTGCAATTCCAGCAGAATATTCATTATCATCATCAATACCATGCTGGCGTAGATGATCATGTCTCTTCACAATTTTCGATCTGGACAGTTATTTATCATTTCTGTTGATGATCTTCTACCAAGCCATTCTCTTAAGCTGTCTGGTATCTTTTCTCTTTGCTTCCCTCTATATCTTCGTCCCTCAATGTTCCCAAATGTTACAATATATTCCAGCTGTTACGTTCTCATTACATGACAAAAATGATGACATGATTATTATCTCTTCCATATATTGGAAATTAGCTCCCTTTTCG
This sequence comes from Megaustenia siamemsis, assembly GCA_032433765.1. Taxonomy (NCBI): domain Eukaryota; kingdom Metazoa; phylum Mollusca; class Gastropoda; order Stylommatophora; family Ariophantidae; genus Megaustenia; species Megaustenia siamemsis. The sequence continues at coordinate 59,912,791 of JAVIAB010000050.1, read as the reverse complement.
CCCCTTTCAGAATGTTTTCATTACTTTTCTTAACTGCCCATGGTATTCTCAACATTCTTCTGTAAAACTACAATTCTACAGCCTCCAGTGATCTTCTTGTATGTTGCAACATATTACTGTGAAATAAAAATACTTCACAGCAGTTCCATCATTTGTTATGTTCTATGTTGGAGACAGTAAATAACAGCAAGGAAATGCACTGGCTTCATCATCTCAGAATTATACTGTATCCTCCTAGTACATCATTAGGTGTCTTCCTCAGATGCGTTGAGGATCATGTCGCTCAATCTCTCTTCTACCGGTGCTAGTTATTAGCTCCATTGTTGATACACCTGCTATGTCTCTTCAAGTGTCCAGTTTCATCTCTCGGTGTCTTCCTATTTCCTCACCCTTGACTTTTTCCAGTCTTCATAACAATTTCCAGTATTCTCTTTTGCTTCGTATCCCAAAATAGTAGATTGTCTTTTTCTTATAACATTTGAAAGATTCCTCTCAGGATTTAATTCTTGCCCTGTTTTGATGTCCATGTGATTCTTCTGTAAACCATGTATCCTAGTACTGGGGAGTTTCATACTTCACTTTCCTACATATCTGTTACATATATGATACATGATGTTTTTCATCTTTTCACTGACCACTAATATAGGCAATAATGATAGAGAACAAACAGATAAATGTTTTCTACAATAAAGACGAAAAACGCAAGTGTACCATAGAGCATAAAATACAAATGATAGAAATAATTATAAAGTTTACATTCTTCTTCTTCTTTCCTTCCTCATTTGCCTGTTAGCGTCGGGGGAGACACTGTATGTGGTCTTTTGCTCTTCTGTTGCGTTATGCTGGTGTTATGTTTTCTAATGTTTCTAGTATTCAATCAGTCCATCCTTTTCCTGGTCAAACCTTGAGTCTGGTGTTCTCGCAATGTTTATCAAAGGCTCATTGTGTTGTGTTTTGATCTTTCTGACTTATCACGTGCCTGTTTCTTTATCTTTTCTATGGCGGTAATTATTCCAAGCTTTTTTTTTTCTCACTTTTTCATTTATGATCTTTTCTCTCAGGCTGTTTCCTGTCACTTGTCTTACACATCTCGGTAGTGGTTATTTTTTTCTATTGATCTTGAGTTATGAGCCCAGGTCTGGCTTTGGTAACACAGCCTAATGATGAATGGTAGTAATAACAGTAATATAGTAATAACAGTAATCGTAGTTCTAATGGTAGTAATTACAGTAGTAATAGTAATTGTAGTAATACTAGTAGAAAAAGAAACTGTTGAAGTAATATTAATAGTAGCAAAGCTATTGTAGAAGATGTTGTTTAGAAAGTAAAAGACAAAAGATGAAAAATATGATTTGCAAACAGAGAGCGAATAAATTGTGGTGTGAGAACATGAAAAGTTAAACAGTGACAGACGATGGAAAATTATGGAAGTATGATGGCAACCTTACTAATAGATAAGGAAACTAGGACTATAATATATAATGCAATGTTCTGTTGAGTTATTTCGTTTTCTTGCAATCACGTCAATGTTAACCATGATAGTACTAACTGTATGACAGGGAACAGTTGGCTGTGTTCACTTTCTGCGCGGTTTCGCCTTTTGTTTTTTAGCGTGTGTTGAGATTGCTACGATGGGGACTACAGTTACCTTTCTTTATTTGGGAGATGAGATATTAATTCGGATGATTACACTGGCACGGGCGGTTGAGCAATTATGGAATTTAATTCGTTTGCAGTGATACCGGGGCCTTCCATAACCAAAGAACCAAAGCACTAACTGTGAACATTAAGGTCTTTCAAACTAACATTAAAAACAAAACATTTTTTAAACAAAAAGCCTAAAAACGCACATCTGTAAATATTGATAGAAATAGATGTATCATAATCATTACTATGAATCAGTTGACAGGCAGAGAGACAAACTGAAAGAAATTCAACACGGGAGGTGGAAAGTACAGACGAGCGAGACGTCAAAGAGAGACGGAAAGACAAGGAATAGATTAAATGAATGAAAAATACTAAAAGACAAGTTGAGGCATGCAGGTAGACAAACAAAGAAACTGGTGGACACATTTATAGGAAAAATGGAGCGATTAACACCTCTATCTGCCTTCAAAAACAGACACAATGGACTTAACTAAAACTAAAAGTGAAACTAATCGATATTTATAATAATAACGACCAATCGACCGACAAATAGACCGATAGTCGCAGTCCGACAGACGAATAGACCGACCGACGCAGAGCCCGACCCCCAGTTATCCCGATAATCCGACCGGCATATACTTTATCTATACCGTGCACAAGCTTTTATTTTTTAATTCATTTTTTTTTCCTTGACGTAAAAAACCCACCAGACTGCCAACGGCTTGAGAAATTCTCGTGGCTAGCTTAATACCATTAACTGAGCGAGGAACTAAGTACGTAAATTCCCTGAGTTATTGGGTAATTATGTTCGCTATTTATTTTTTATTTCAACATTCTCAACTTAAAAAAAAAGTGCATAGATAAAGTTGGGAAACTTAAATTAAAAAAAAAAAAAAAAAAAACTCGTTCATTCCTTTCGATAATGATTCTTAGCATTTTACATCTCATACGAATTTATTTATTTTTTCGTGAAATTGTATTTTTTTCTTCTATTCCCACATTGTGTGTGTGTGCGGAAACCCCTAATAAACAAGGAATCTAATAACATTCGTGTGGTGGCGCATATTATCTGGTTTATTTATGTCTAGAAAACAGAATTTATGTTCTAAAACATCTAAAATGATCAATATCAAGCAATTTCACAATAATTTAATTTATAATCTTTTGTTCTAATTGTTGTCGTCAATTAACAGAAGGAAATGAAATAAGAATAACTTTTTAAAGAGCTCATTTTAGCTAAAGTTTTAGAAGCTGAGCTCTTTATTTTTTTACATTTTTTGTTTATAATTATGAAATCACTTCTATCTTGTGATCTTCTTTAACTATTTGGGAGGCTAACAATTATAGGAACGGTTATAAGAAGAAACTTCTAGGATGTTGTTCAGTTAAAGATTACTTTTCTGTTAGAGCTAAAATTCAAGTAGCAGAGGACGAAACTCATTATGAGATTCAGAAGCTCATCTGACAGAAAAAAGGTCAATCATCATCATCATCATCATTTCACAACTCATCGGGTCTTTGGGGCACCACTGACAGACTTCCTCAACTTATCTTCAATCCAGTGGCGTATACTGGTTTTGGGGTCTGGGCTACCGCTGACATAATAAATGAAGACATACATTATATTCAGTAGGTTTTCATGAAGTAATATTTGCTAATGACATCACTACATTTTAAATTACTTACTTATTTATATGTAAACTCTATCCGTCTTGTTGGGGACGAAAATGTCTCGATGACTTTGTCATTAAAAGTACTGTTGGATTGGTTTCTAAGTTTCTGAAGGAATGATTTCTCAATGGACATTATTGCAAAACCATTCTTGTGATTGAGTTGAGCAACAATAAAATTTGATTCTCTTCATAGAGCAGAAAAAGTTCTTTCTACACCCATGAAACCGCATTTTGTATAGGTAGCTCTCGCCCGTAAAATTTTGACGGGAATTTTTGAATGTCAAGGTCATTAATTCTAAGTCGGAGAAAAGAGAACTGTACCGCTGCTGATTAGCGGTTTCTTGTACTATTTTTTATAGTAGTTTCGGCTTCATTCACAAACGCTATAGTGGCCATAGGAAAAAATTGCTTGCATAAATGCAAATCTAAGCAAATAAATCATATTAGCCTACGAAATGTGTAATAGAATATTCGAAAATTTGTATTATAATTGTGAAAAAAATATAATAAATTACCATTTCCTTGTGTATTTCGTTAATATGTTCAGGCTACCTGCGGTAGCTGCGGTAGCATGGAGAATATGCCACTGCTTCAATCATCCTTTGGGACCTTGAAAAGTCAAGGCCTGTCTTTATTTTAGTTTATCTTCTGCTCCCTTTCTCTGCCAACCTCCTTTTCTCGCCCTTTCACGGTTGTTATTTTGCAGATGGAACAGAAAATCACTTATCAGAGTTAGAACTCACGTAGTAGAGAAACAGCTCCTATAGCGAAGGAGAAGCTAATGTAGTTAGTGAGGAAGAGCATATAATTAAAACTCATCTGAGCTAAATAAGAAGAAATATTCGCGTCATACCACACGCTGACGTGTTGTGACCATATTTTTTTTTTTAGACCTTCAGCAATCTTTTTGAGCAATGTGGTCGGCATTATGCCAGTGCTGCTTTTTTTCCGGAAACATCCAGTAACCTTGTAAGGCTGAATGAATCTGAAAGACATCTATATGGATCGAACCCCACCTCTTGTCCTTAGTAGTCCAGTTCACTAACTATTGAGCTACCGCTGCCGGATTGTGTCTATAACCAGGGCTTGATTTATTAATTCATTCATTCTTAGGCTGTGGTCTCCAATTCAAAGGTTGGCTACCATGGAGCGCCATTTTAATCTGTCTCTTGTCTTGATAGTGCACGTTGTCATAGGTTCGCCTGTCCATCTTTTGATGTCATCGGTCCACTTTAGTCTTGGTCTGCCTCGTCAATCATGTACTTACCCTTCCAAGATGACTTTTAGAAGGATGTTCAATCTTTTCACATGTCTAACAAATTTCACTTGTCTTTTTCGAATTGTGTTATATAGTTCTTTTTTAATTTTCAGCTCATTTAAAGCTTCCTTGTTTGTCTTCTTTTCCTTCCATCCAATTCTTCTCACTTTCTCTATAGATCCACATTTCAGATTTAGGCCCAGGCAAATTACACTTTAGTTTAAGGCCTCACGATTCGTGGGAGATGGACAGACATTTCTGTACATTGTCATCTATGACAAAGACTTTCTGGTTTTAATTTATTTAACAGAGGCCTCAAAGTTTCATTTAGCTTAGCCAAACTATAACCGCAAAGTTTCATTTAGCTTAGCCAAATTATAACCGCAAAGTTTCATTTAGCTTAGCCAAATTATAACCGCAAAGTTTCATTTAGCTTAGCCGTCTTAAGGCCTCACAGTTCCATTTAGCTTAGCCATCTTAGGGTCTCAAAGTTCCATTTAGCTTAGCATCTTAGGGTCTCAAAGTTCCATTTAGCTTAGCATCTTAGGGTCTCAAAGTTCCATTTAGCTTAGCATCTTAAGGCCTCACAGTTCCATTTAGCTTAGTCATCTTAGGGTCTCATAGTTCCATTTAGCTTAGCCATCTTAGGGTCTCAAAGTTCCATTTAGCTTAGCATCTTAAGGCCTCACAGTTCCATTTAGCTTAGCCATCTTAGGGTCTCATAGCTCCATTTAGCTTAGCATCTTAAGGCCTCACAGTTCCATTTAGCTTAGCCATCTTAGGGTCTCATAGCTCCATTTAGCTTAGCATCTTAAGGCCTCACAGTTCCATTTAGCTTAGCCATCTTAGGGTCTCATAGCTCCATTTAGCTTAACCATCTTAGGGTATAAAAGTTCCATTTAGCTTAGCATCTTAGGGTTTCATAGTTCCATTTAGCTAAGCCATCTTATGGCCTTATAATTCCATTTAGCTTAGCCATCTTAGTATCATATCTACAGTGCATCGTATCAGTTCTGTTGTTGGTTGACTGTTTGCCATGCCATGACACCAAACTATCTCGTACTATCTCTCTTTCCTTCTATTTTGCCTATTCAACGTAATACAACGCGGTATATAGACAGTATTTATCATCAGTAGGATTCAGCATAATGAAACACCAGTAAAGATATAGATACAAAAATGAAATCATAATTATTAACAATTAACATAAAATATAAGAAATAAGTGAGAGCTGCGATAGCTCAGTGGTTGGTGAACTGAACTACTAGGATAAAGAAGTCGGGTTCGATCCTGGATCGACGGCTTCCAGGTTCACCCTGCTTTAAATTGGTACCGGATTTTATCTTGGGAAAGTCAAGTGGCGCGGGCGTAATACCGACCACATTACCTCATCAATTATATGCAGAATAACTGTAAAACTTATGACCACTAACACCATTTTCCGTATTAGCCACTTGGCGTGACGGGGCACTTTACTTTTTAAAAAAATAAATCAGTAAATGCAAAGATAAGTACATGGGATTGGTAAAAATATAACTATATTTTAAAAAATTAGTACAATGGTGGCCAAAATTCACCTAGTAGATAAGTGACATTTCCCTTACTATTACAGAGTACTTTATCATCTCATATTTTTGGGCACACTAAATACAATCATTGCAGTCTATTACATTATTCTTAGATTATAAACTGTGAAAACATAGACTGTTTATGTTGTCAATACCGTTTGCTTGTTTCAACGTATTAACTCTGTATTTTATATTTGCAAGAAAATTATCAGAAAAACCGACACATTCCGGTATTATAAAAAAAGAGCAAACAGTAAAATTAAGCGAAAAAGGGCACACAGGACGTGATATTACTATTCGAAACGGTGATAGCAAAGACGGCAAAATGACTGTAGCACGACGACAAAATGACTGTAGCAAGACGGCAAAATGACTGTAGCAAGACGGCAAAATGGGTGTAACAAGACGGCAAAATGGGTGTAACAAGACGGCAAAATGGGTGTAACAAGACGGCAAAATGACTGTAGCAAGACGGCAAAATGGGTGTAATAAGACGGCAAAATGGGTGTAACAAGACGGCAAAATGACTGTAGCAAGACGGCAAATTGGGTGTAGCAAGACGAGAATATGACTGTAGCAAGACGGCAAATTGGGTGTAGCAAGACGGCAAAATGGGTGTAGTAAGACGTCAAAATGGGTGTAGGCAAGACGGCAAAATGTGTAGGCAAGACGGCAAAATGGGTGTAGTAAGACGGCAAAATAGTTAAACACGACGGCAAAATGAGTGTAGCAAGACGGCAAAATGGGTATAACAAGACGGCAAAGTGACTGTAGCAAGACGGCAAAATGGGTGTAAAAAGACGGCAAAATGACTGTAGCAAGACGGCAAAATGACTGTAGCAAGACGGCAAAATGGGTGTAACAAGACGGCAAAATGGGTGTAACAAGACGGCAAAATGTGTGTAACAAGACGGCAAAATGGGTGTAACAAGACGGCAAAATCAGTGTAGCAAGACGGCAAAATGGGTATAACAAGACGGCAAAATGACTGTAGCAAGACGGCAAAATGGGTGTAACAAGACGGCAAAATGTGTGTAACAAGACGGCAAAATGGGTATAACAAGACGGCAAAATCAGTGTAGCAAGACGGCAAAATGGGTATAACAAGACGGCAAAATGACTGTAGCAAGACGGCAAAATGGGTGTAACAAGACGGCAAAATGTGTGTAACAAGACGGCAAAATGGGTGTAGCAAGACGACAAAATGACTGTAGCAAGACGGCAAATTGGGTGTAACAAGACGGCAAAATGGGTGTAGCAAGACTACAAAATGACTGTAGAAAGACAGCAAATTGGGTGTAGCAAGACGGCAAAATGGCTGTCGCAAGACGGCAAAATGACTGTAGGAAGACGGCAAAATGACTGTAGCAAGACGGCAAAATGACTGTAGCAAGACAGCAAAATGACTGTAGGAAGACGGCAAAATGGCTGTAGCAAGACGGCAAAAGGGCTGTAGCAAGACGGCAAAATGGCTGTAGCAAGACGGCAAAATGGCTGTAGGAAAACGGCAAAATGACTGTAGGATGACGGCAAAATGGCTGTAGCAAGACGACAAAATGGCTGTAGCAAGACGGCAAAATGACTGTAGCAAGAAGGCAAAATGGCTGTAACAAGACGGCAAAACGGCTGTAGCAGAAGGCGACATTTCTTTAGCAAGACGGCAAAATGGCTGCAACAAGACGGCGGTTCACAATTTGATCTTCAGATTCCAACGGAACGGTACATTATCTGGTCAGAAGATATTAAAAATAAAGCAAAAAAGATTGCATTTTCTTACTGGAAGATTTTGAAAAGTGTAAAACGATTTATTCGATTATCCGGCTCATATCTTTCAGTTTTATTAGAAGATTAATGTGACACAGGTTAATTAATAATAATATAATTATTTTAAAAACAAATATAGAATATACAAAGATAAGTACAAGCCAGCGAAACTTAAAATAATAAATATAAAGTTATGCCTATAACAGTATACCTACACACACACATTCATACTCCCTCTCTCTTTCTCTCTCTTTCTCTGACACACACACGCAAAGACGATTGAATAAAATCATAGCAAGCATAAATGTATGGCGAATGTGAAGTATGAAGCTTCAAATATTAAACGATAAGCACGTAAACCTTTTGTCTTATCGCTAGATTTATTTCCCCTCTTACGTGAAATAGCCATGGAAACACTTCATCCGTGTCAGACAGACGGAAACTTCAGAATCATTGTTGTTAATATGGTTCCAGAATTTAAAACCTAATTTTATCATTAATAATATGCAAATAATAAGTCTAACCCATATTGAAGTTCCAGACAAAATAAATGTGTACCCAACTTCCAGAATATGAATAACAATACATGTGCCATTGCTGAAGAAGATAAGAGAAAAAAAAACTATATTCTTAATATACTTTAATTATACCTTTGTTGTAATATACTTTAATTATACCTTTGTTGAGACAGATTTAGTTTAGTTTAGTTTAGTTTAGTCGACATATCATCTACATTGCACAACGGACAACCCCATAATGCTTAGATCTCACCTCCTCCTCAGCACATGACATTACCAGTATGAAGCACGCCCGTCACACACTCACACTAGTGAAAGCACTGGAGATGGCTTTAGCTCAGATGTACGAAATCTATAGCACCGCTGAAGACCTTGATTCCAACCTCCTTAATCGCTTCTAATGAAACGCGCGGCAGATGGCAATGGCTCTGTTCTATTCTCTCCTGAATATATCAGGCCACAGTTGAGAGACAGATTTAATATCAACAAGGGGAAAATGCGTGCAGAATCTTTCGTTATGTACAACGGTATTTTTCTATGTATAAAGTATCTTTACCAAATTGATCCTCTACATTTTGAACACATCTTGCGCAAAGGAAACATGCAGCGATTTCATATCGCTAAGATAAAAAAAAGTATGGAACAGAACAAAAACAAAGATAAAATATAGAACAGAACTGAGACAAAGATAAACTATAGAACAGAAGTAAGCCAAAGATAAACTATGGAACAGAAGTAAGACAAAGATAAACTATGGAACAGAAGTAAGACAAAGATAAACTATGGAACAGAAGTAAGACAAAGATAAACTATGGAACAGAACTAAGGCAAAAATAAACTATTGAACACAGCTAATACAAAATATAAACTATGTAGCAGAACTAAGAAAACAGATAAACTATGGAACTCAGCTAAACAACGTAAACTGTGGAACAGATCTAAGACAAATTTCCCGCTGAAAGTAGTGTCCATTTTACTCGTCGTTGGAAAAAAAAACCCGCGGTCGACCCATTCGCTGACAGAAATGGGTACCAGCTTTTATTAATGTGTGGGGGGGGGGCGGGGACCTTTAATTTCATTGTAGTAGAGGAATAATAAGAAAGGGGAAGGAGTGGATGAAAGATAGGGGAGTGAGTGATAGGGGAGTGAGTGATAGAGAAATGGTGTAGCAAAATCATGCAGGGAAGAATGGGACAGTGATAACAAAGTCAGTTAGGTGAGCTGAGAGAATCTCGTGAAATTGAGAGAGTGCATGGGGGGGGGGGGGGGGGGCTGAGTGACGAAGACAAAGAACATAATATGCGTGTGACAATTGCAGTGTGAGAGTGGCTCACACGGTCTGGGAGAAGGTTCGATCCGAAAAAGTTAGTAGCCTACAACCTTCGAATGTGCTAGTCGTGTTATTGGGGCTGTTTTAGTGTTCAAGTAAAGGTGCTGGTCGTTATTGGGGCTGTTTTAGTGTTCAAGTAAAGCTGCTGGTCGTGTTATTGGGGCTGTTTTAGTGTTCAAGTAAAGGTGCTGGTCGTTATTGGGGCTGTTTTAGTGTTCAAGTAAAGGTGCTGGTCGTGTTATTGGGGCTGTTTTAGTGTTCAAGTAAAGGTGCTGGTCGTGTTATTGGGGCTGTTTTAGTGTTCAAGTAAAGGTGCTGGTCGTGTTATTGGGGCTGTTTTAGTGTTCAAGTAAAGGTGCTGGTCGTTATTGGGGCTGTTTTAGTGTTCAAGTAAAGGTGCTGGTCGTGTTATTGGGGCTGTTTTAGTGTTCAAGTAAAGGTGCTGGTCGTGTTATTGGGGCTGTTTTAGTGTTCAAGTAAAGGTGCTGGTCGTTATTGGGGCTGTTTTAGTGTTCAAGTAAATCTGCTGGTCGTGTTATTGGGGCTGTTTCAGTGTTCAAGTAAAGGTGCTGGTCGTGTTATTGGGGCTGTTTTAGTGTTCAAGTAAAGGTGCTAGTCTTGTCGTATTATTGGGGCTGTTTTAGTGTTCAAGTAAAGGTGCTAGTCTTGTCGTATTATTGGGGCTGTTTTAATGTTCAAGTAAAGGTGCTGGTCGTATTATTGGGGCTGTTTTAGTGTTCAAGTAAAGGAGCGTAGAGCTCGACATCGTTGGTGTTAAGTTGCGTTCCAACCGGCTAGTTATCAGAGTTATTGTTCGGCTGTGTGAGTAACCAAGACACGACTATTGTTGTCACAGGGATGTTGAAGCCGTGCGTTGATCGGGAGCAACGGGGTCACTAAGATTTCGGCTTGAGGAATGACTGACTAACTGACTGACATCGTGATCATGGAAACTACGATGTATGCACGTTGTACTTTTTATATATTCCTTGGAGTGAGAGAGAGAGAGAGAGAGAGAGAGAGAGAGAGAGAGAGAGAGAGAGAGAGAGACAGTAGCTATCATATTACCCGTTTGAGCAATTTGAACTTTTATATTCTTTCCAAAGTGAGAAGAGAAAGGTGATTTTGATGGACTTGTTTTGTATATTGTAACTCGCTGAGCATGATAAGCGAATATATCTTGTAGAGTATAACAGTGTCGTGAGATTGAACTGTCATATTATTTCTGGAGTGAGAGAGAAACAAATTTCTTCTGGGCTTAATATGAACGAGGATTATCTTGAACAGTCCTAAGCGAGTAAGGTGTTTGCACATGTCAACTGTGATTGTACTGAGTGAATGTGTAAGAGTTCTGACGGTGTACAGTCTGAATCAGTGTGTCAACTCGAGTAATCCAGGAGAGGTGTAGAAAATTGAAATAAAGACTAAGCATATTTTACGAACAACTTGTCTTGTTAATTCACGTGAGGCAATGGAGTACTCGTAACCGAACTGGCGAGAATGAACGAACGACAACTGGCAGAGCAAGTTCCAGGTTCTAGGGCTGCATAACCGTCGGTAGAAGACAGCGCAAAGTCCTACAAAGAAAGGGAATCCTGCAGACAAGCCAGTCGTAGGGTCCAGAGCAACATTAAGCAGTGGTTCTGATGGTGAGGCTGAAGGCCAGGTTCAGCAGTTTCCATTGAACATAAATCAGCCGACTGGATGTAACCAGACACGCAAATCGTTCAAAAAGATCACGGCGGGGTACGGCGGCTGCAGTTTTTTTTTTACATCATGACCCTTGGTGGTGGTCTGCACTCACTGAGTGCTTGTATTATTATTGTATATATAATTTTGTAATTGTTTCATTTCACGATGGGGCCCCTTTGTGGTCCAACCTTCCCTTGATACCCTAAGTATGTACTTATTTTGCTTAATGGTTAATCCACTCTTGTTTCCTTCCGCCACACTATCGTTTGAAAACCTCCGTGGTGTCTCACTTATGTGTGTCCATCATGGACCCGGCAGGCACAAATAAGGTGAGACTACCTTTTTTTTTGCGTTGCTAAGGACACCTGCAAAACCTGAAAGGTATATAAATATATGTTTACCAAGAAATGAGTGCTATAAAAAAATGGTATAGTCTAATGTCGGCGGGAAAAGTTCTGGAGCCTTCGAGTCCGTTATAATAACTAAATAGTTCAGGTCAGTCTTTGGAACAAACATAAGGACAGCAGGAACTAGCATTATGTTGAATGAAATAACGAAATTAAAAAGTTTTCTGTTCATTCAATTAAGTCCAGTATTTGTAACATTTTTATAACATAATTCAACTTTATTTTTCTCTATCTTTCTTTAAATACACGATAAAGACAAGTGGAACAATATTAAAACATGTAAATGAATTGACATTTCTAGGAACAGTGTTAACCTCAGATGGTAGATGAACAACAGAGAGGAAATGCAGAATTGCTCAGACAAAAGCAGCTTTCCAGAAAAGGAAGATACTGTGCGATCAATTTTTTACTTTAGGCACAAGAAAAAGAGTTCTTAAATGTCATGTAGAGCCAGTCTTAGCATATGGAAGTGAATCATGGACAATATGACAACAGACAGGAAAATCGCCGGAGGCCGTAGAAATTTGAGTTTACAGAAGAATGTTGAGAATACCATGGACAGCTAAGAAGAGTAATGAAAACGTTCTGAAAGAGGCCAAAGCAAAAAGAGAGCTAATTTCCAATATTAGGAAGAAACAATCATCATTTTTTTGGTCATGTAATGAGAACAGAACAGCTGGAATATATTGTAACATCTGGAAAAATCTAGGGATGAAAAGAGATAAGATTCCAGACAACTTAAGAGATTTCCTAGGCAGAAGGTCAACAATGGAAATGATAAATAACTGTCGAGATCGAAAGTTGTGGAGAGACATGATCACCTACGCCAGCAGGCACGGGACTTGATGATGATGATTTTTCTTTAACAAAAAAAAAAAAACACGTTTCTCTTATTTCAAGAGAAAGGAAACGTTTTAAGCATTGACAAATGGGTATCTTGACTTCTTCTACCTTTCAGCTCCCTGTGGAGCATAGGTCTTCAATAAACACTTTCCAAGCCGTTCTGTTTCTTGCCATTCTTTTAAGATCGTTCCATGTCTCCTCCATCATCTTCACTTCTGCTTCTATCTGTCTTCTCCAAGAATTCTTTGGTCTTCCTCTTTGTCTTTTTCTATGGGGATTAAAAAAAAAGGGCATGTTGTGTAATACTCTCAGTTCGCTTCTGGAGTGTGTGTCCTATCCAGCGCCATTGTCTTCGCGCTGTATCTCTTTATCAACAGATATTTGACTGGTACATTTTCATAATTTTATGGTAGTGATTTTGTCCTGCCATTTCTATCCTTTTATTCTGCGTAAGCATCCATTAATGAAAGTATGTATCTTCATGATTTTCATTTTAGTTGTTCTCCATGTTTCACAACCATATCATAAGACTGAGTTAACATTGGAGTTTAAAATCTTTATTTCAGTATTTGATCTAATTTCTTTGGACTTCCATATGTTTCCCATGTGCAAAAAATAATCCTCTTGCTTTTGATATCCTTATTTTGGTTTCATTTTCTGTTCCTCCCTCTTTGTCTATATTACTGCTCAGATATATTTATGTATGATTATATGTCTAGTAGAGGTATTTCTCCTAGTGCCCTGACTTCTATATAATATATTAAGTATATTGATAACTCATACTGAGATTTAACACCAATTGTGTACATTAAATTCCATCGACTTAATAAGTGGTCATATTTATTAAGTGGCTCCGACGATGACTTTTATCCTTACCATCCCCAGAAGTGTTCTTGTAGGTCTTCTATTTTTCCATGTATGTAATAAACAGTAGGTGTGTACTATCCCCCCTGCCCGCACCGTTTATTACATATATATGCCAAGTTTGCCAACCCATCGGAGACAGAGGGGATCAACGAGCATCTATTTGCAGACGATCAGGCACTAATACATGGAAAAATGGAAGACTTACACGAACACTTAAATAGACTCAATAACACAGGCACAAAAACAACATGAAAATCAACATAAACAAAGTAGAATTCATGAACATCTCAAAAAAGAAACAGAACATCAACATGACTGTAGAAGGCAGGCAACTAAAACAAGTAGAGGGTCTAGTGACAAACGAAAATTCACAAACATCAGAGAAAGACTCAAGATGCAACAAAGCTTGTCAAATCATTGGACAGCTATCACCACTATTGTTCAGCAAAGAAATAACACTAGAGGCAAAACGGGCAATCTGCAATACAATTTGCATCTTGTCCCATTTGCAAATGCCAGTCCTGGACCCTAAATGCAAGAACAACAAGATAAATATCTTCTGCTGAGATGAAATGTGTCATACGGATGACAAGAAACAGCCTGGGAGATCAGCCTATGAATCACCAAGGCAGTAGAATATATACAGAAACAACAGATAACATCGTTTGGTCACGTGACAAGGCAGAAAGATTATAACACAACACAACGAGCCTTCAATAAACGTTGTGAGAACACCAGTCCAAGGGCCGACCACGAAAAAGATGGATTGAAGGAATATTAGAAGCACCAGGAAACATAACAGCAGCAGATGCGTACAGAGGAGCAAAAAGATCGCAGATTATATCTCCCATCGACGCTGAAAGGCAAATGAGAAAGGAAAGCAAAGAAGAAGAAGAAGAATCTCCGGAAGAGTCTATTTTCTCCACTTATGTGCTCTTGTCTCACGAATGAAGGAAACGGAGCTGATATTCATTTAATTTATCGCACCCCCGTCAGATAGTAGTTATTATATTCCTGGCACTGTCACTTTCGAAGGAGAATATATTTGATAGCAGGTTTTGCCGAGTCTGGAGCGGCCAAGTGTCAAAGTATATTAGTGACGTTATTCAGGGCTGTCTGAATGGCCAATCTGTTGAAGCAGCAACTGATTGCCAAAGCGTGTGTGATATCAGTTTTTTTTTTTTTAATTTCATGAATTTTTATGAAAGTGTTTAGTAGCAGTGATGTTGCACGCAAGAGAGAAAAATATTAGATGAACATCACAGCTTGTAAAGCACGCCATGGCACGGCTCGTAACACTTGAAGTGCGAGAAATAATAAGTTACATAGAAACGTACGCGCGCATGACCTCTATCCAGAAAGAGGTTGTGGAAGTGATCCCAAACCTCCTAGAGAAGTGGATTACATATTTTCTACGTGGACACAAGGTGGCAATTGGAACGTGCAGCTACTACAACCCTTTCTATTGGACGAGCGGGAAGGGGGCAAACGTGTAACCATAGAATCACGTGACTCCGAGAACAACAAACAAACGTAAAGTCATACGTTCTGATCAATTGTTTTGTTTCTGTTACGGCTGTTTCACCAATCTTTCTAGATATAGCTCACACCATTTCGTTTCTTCATTTATTTATCAACTATTGATATCCTTCTAATAGCTTCATTTAAGTAAACTCGGTGATAATGTATAATGATTTCTACAGACAAGACCTTCAGAATTTAGAGTTTGGAAAGAAGATAGCTGGCTATAGCAATCAGCTCTAGAGACCTTTAGAAGTACGAGTTAGGAAAGAAGGTAGCTCGCTGTGGCAATGAGCTTTAGAGACCTTCAGGGTTACAAGTTAGGAAAGAAGGTAGCTGGCTGTAGCAATCAGCTCTAGAGACCTTTAGAATTATGAGTTAGGAAAGAAGGATGCTCGCTGTAGCAATGAGCTTTAAAGACCTTTAGTGTTACGAGTTAATGACGCTCCAATGTAGCAAACCATAAAATGCGGTGACAGCACCCGTAATGAATAATGACTTGGTGTATTCTGAGTTCTCACTTCTATATAACTTCCACTGTCGTTTACAGTTACTATATGTTGTGGCGCCTCTTTCGTCATACGCCAATATCCTCCGTTTATTATATATTTTCTTGTCTGCATTAACTATTCTTCTTTCTTCTTCACGTTTTAATTTGCCTTTCAGCGTCGAGGAGATATATAATTTGCATTCTTCTGCTCTTCAGCCGCTGATGCTTTGTTTCTTAGTGTTTCTAACATTTCGTCAATCCACATTTTTGTTGGTCGATCCTTGAGTTTGGTGATCTCGTAACTTTTATTAATGGCTTATGTTGTGTTTTGGTCTTTCTGCTTTATTATGAAGTCAAACCATTTTCTGTTGTATCTTTTTATATTCCATGGCTGCAATTATTCCTAGTTGTTTTCTCAAATTTTTTTTCCTGATCTTATCTCGCGGGCTGTTTCCTGTCATTCGTTTGATGCATTTCTTGTGCTGTAGTTTCTCTAGACAAAATGTTTCTTCTCTTGTGTAACATTAAAATGCAGAACCTCGGCAGACATTACCCAACTAACGTTATGCGGTTATCTGTCTACACACTAATCCTTCTATAAACAATTATTCTAATAATAGCACGAAACGCGGAAAAACCACACCATTCTCCCTCCCTCTTTCACCTCATTTTGCCCTCTTGTCATCCTCAAGCTGCATCTAATCTTCATGGGACATCTGCCCGTCTGTTTTTGATCCGTTTTCAGCGCTGAGTGATTTTCTAGGTTGAATTACTTCCCTTTTCCTTTCTTTAATCCACCCTTCTTCTATTTGTGATTAACTTATCGTTAAAAAAAATTTATTACAAAATTCGTTATAGTTAGGCTTACATTTAATTTCAAAATGTCTTTATTATTCAAATAAAAAAAATTAATGCAGGTAATGATGTCATCAAATAGACCTGGTAAGAAATTATTATTTTTTTTTTTAGTATATTAAGAATATAACAGGCATAAACATTGCTAGTAGCGTCTTGTTACACTAACATAATGGAGCCCAGAAAAGCTAAAGATGGGTTGATATAATCGATGTATGACATATATTAAGTCAGTGGTCATCAAACTGTGCTTCACAGAGCCTAGGTTCTCTGCAAGCGCCTGCTATGGGCGGGCTCCACAGACATTATTATCATCATCATCAAGTTCCATGTCCGGCGTGATGTTTCTCCATAAACCTCTACCCACAGTTCAACTCATCAACTTTGCCGCTGTTGTACCACATTGTTAAGCTGCCTAATACTATTTCTCTATGTCTTCCCACTTTTCACTATTCTTCATTTGATTAACAGATGGTAAACATGTTTTATTCGGTATAAGTCACGTGTCTGTGGTCACCAGGTAGTTGATTTAGTTAAAAAAAAAAAAAACTCTTTACGACACCTACTACCATTGCTGGTGTATGTCTGGGGGCAAACGATAGAACCAGAGGGATAAAGACGTCACGACGTGTGTGACTCAGGATTTTTATTTCACCACCCGATAGATAAAATCCTTTCTGTCTACCGCGGGCTTCGAACACCGTACGTCAGGTTTTCAGCCAGCGGAACAGTAGTTTTTAGCTGCACGGCCATTGATTTAGTTGTGTTCTAAATAATGCCGCAGATATCAATCAAAGATAACTGGCGCCGGATTTAGACTTGAGACTTTTTCCCGCTAAACCAATTTGGAAGATGGGCATTCAAGTCGCAGCAGTTACAAATATTAGTTTAAAGCAGTGGTGGCCAACTTGAGGTTGCCCGAGGGCCGGATTAAAGCCAAGGCCAAGACCCGCGGGCCACACTTAAGAATATCGTCAAAAATGACAGTAGGGACCTATGCGATATAGTAATATATAAATAATGCTTGCACTTTGACTACATATTTGATTTGTAACAAATCCATTAATTATTCATTTTAAAATTACCTTTAATGTCTCAGTGCGACGATTGTGACTTGTCACAGCTTTCCACCAGAGATTTGAAGTCCACTTCCATTTTTGACGTGGCGATTCGGAGAGTATGGGACAATGTCGAATCGGTCATTTTGTTCCTGGTCTTAGATTTAATTAACTTCATGGAAGAGAATGTTGTCTCGCAGAGATATGTGCTGCCGAATATAGAGCACATCTTTAGTGCCCATTTTCTCAGACACGGGTAACGTTCATTTGGTAGCAATTTCCAGAAGTCAGCTCCTAATGCCTTTACAGTACTGAGGAAGGGGTCACACTGAAGGTCACACAACTCTAGTTGAAGATCTGATGGCTGGCACTCCACTGTGCACTTAATTGGGTTATTAAAAAGTTCCGTTTGCGGACGAAACATTTCAAAATCTTGAAATCGTCGATCAAATTCACAAATCAAATGTTCAATGTCAGCTGCGTACTTACTGAAGTTTGCACTTTCTATCTCTGACAACAACTGCTTACAACTTGAAAAATGGAACAGATCATTTTTTTGCAAAGAAAGTCTAAATAGATTCAGCTTCTTTTAAAAACCATCAACATATCCCATCAATTGAAAAATGGTTTGCTTTTCCCCTTGTAGCTGCAAATTCAATATGTTCAAATGTTGTGTGATGTCTGTGAGATATGCCAGATTATGAAGGAAATTAATGTCTTTGAGTGCATGTTGAAGATCAATGGAGCATGGTAAGTTCTCTCGCAGGAAGTCATAAATGTCATTCTTCAGTTCAAAAAATATTATTAAACATTTCCCTCGACTAAGCCATCTTACTTCTGTATAAAGCAGGAGATCACCGTAGCTAGAATCTACTTCCTCTAAAAATGATAAAAACTTCCTGTGATTTAAAGACTGGTGTCCTCCTCTTATCAAATTTGTTATTTTCACAACAGTAGCCATGGTGTCTTTTAGATTTATGGACTTTGCACAAAGGGCCTCTTGATGAATTATGCAATGCAATGTAGGTACGTTAATTTTGTTTTGCTTTAGAAGTCCAACAAAACCAGTATTTGAACCAATAAAAGCTTTGCAACCATCAGTACACACTGCAGACAACTTTCCAAAACCACCTACTTCATCTACGGCACTATGAACTGCAGAAAATATGTCTGTCCCTCTACAAGTGTCATGCAAAGAGCAAACTTTCAACAATTCTTCAATAACAGTAAAATCCTCCTGGATAACTTTAACAAAAATAAGAAGCTGGCAAGTGTCAGTGATGTCAGTACTTTCATCAATCGCGAGCGAAAAATATGAGCAGTTTTCAATACAAGATTTTAAACTTTGAGACAGTTGCAGACTGATGTCTTCTGTTCTTCTGGCTACAGTTTGTTTTGAAAGAGGCACAGATTCAAATTCTTTGGCTATTTTTTCTTGACCGAATGCCTTTGCCATTTGAATCGCACATTTCTTCACAAAATTTCCGTCAGTAAAGGGTTTTTTAGATTTTGCAAGCTCATAGGTAACTGTATATGATGCAATGATCGATGACTCTTTAATTTTATTGCCCTTTGTATACATACTTTGCTGTTGATTCAACTTTGTCTTCAGCTGTTCAACCAAAAGCTTCCTAGCTTCAATGCTATGTTTCTCATACATGTTTTGATGATGTGTGGCATAGTGCCGTTTTAAATTATATTCCTTCAAAACGGCTAACACTTGAACGCAAATTAAGCACTGAGGTTTACTATCCTTATTGAAGATGAACAAATAATCTAATTCCCATTCAGGTTTAAATATGCGATTTTCACAATCAACTTTTCTACGTTTTAACATGATTTAATACAAAATCTCACATCAAAGTTAAAAGTCACAGAATGTTGGTCCACTATCGAAAATAAGTCCAGATTTGACAGTTATACACAGACTTGTGTTTGACAATGAAATCAAAAGATTGTGACCAAATAAACACGTTGCAGTCATTTTATGGACAAGACAAGACGATGGGATCAAAGGGAATGAAGGCGAACAGTGAAACATTTTGAATGTAACTTCAAAGACAGAATTAGAGCTACGAAGTCCCCTCACCCCTGTCCCTCCCAACCTCATTAACCCCTTACCGCGAAATGAAAGAGCCACCACAAGTCCAGACGACAAATGTTGAGCCAAAGATCTGACGCTATCACCGCACTGACAATAAAGCAACTTTGCGGTACCAACTCGAAGCAAAGACTTTGAATATTGTCGGCACCATTAGTTGTGCAGTGTGTGTGTGTGTGTGTGTGTGTGTGTGTGTGTGTGTGTGTGTGTGTGTGTGTGTGTGTGTTATTTGAAATTATGTTGCCAATCTAGCTGTTGCGAGAAATTGACAGAGATTTTCAAATTGTGTATTCTTGAACGATAGAAGAGTTAACTCCGACACGGATTAAAACCAGGAGAAATCCGCTATTAGGGGTAAAAAATGAAGTAAGTCCGTGGAGCTTCGCGGGCCAAGAAAACTAGGCTGGCGGGCCGGATCCGGCCCGCGGGCCGCCATTTGGCCACCCCTGGTTTAAAGGTTCGTTTTATGGAAGTGAATTAGATTTAAAACGTGTATGTGCTCTGTTCTCTAATCACCATAGATACATTTCTAAGTATTGAATATAAAACGGACCATCTCTGACGAATAATGCATTTCAAAAGACGAACTGAAACGGAGGAAAAAGCCGAAGTATGACGATACTTACTTGGATTTTGGATTTACAAGTCATCTTCATCATCATCAAGTACCATGCCTGCTGGCGTAGGTGATCATGTCTCTTCACAACTTTCGATCTCGACAGTTATTTTTTCATTTCTGTTGTTGACCTTCTGCCAAACTATTCTCTTAAGCTGTCTGGTATTTTTTCTCTTTGCTTCCCTCTATCTCTTCGTCCCTCAATTTTTCCAGTTGTTACAATATATTTCAGCAGTTCTTTTCTCATCACATGGCCAAAATATGATGATTGTTTCTTCCTAATATTGGAAATTAGCTCTCTTTTTGCTTTGGCCTCTTTAAAGCGTTTTCATTACTCTTCTTAGCTGTCCATGGTATTCTCAACATCCTTCTGTATAACCGAATTTCTACATACTCCAGTGATTTTTTTGTATGTTTTCCCATTGTCCATGATTCACATCTATATGTTCCGACTGGCACAAAATAACATTTAAGAACTCTTTTTCTTCTTGTATTGTCAGAAATTGATTGCACAGAATCTTCATCATTTTTTTGAAAGCTGTTTTTACTTAAGCCATTCCGTATCTCATTCTGATGAACAGCTACTATCTGAGGTTAAAATTGTATTTAATAGCTATTTAAATTAATGCATCTGTTTTAATATTGTTCCACTTGTCTTTATTGTGAATAGCGGTGATATCGTTTTCCATTTTGCTATTAAGGCTGAGTCATTTTTTGTTGCTTTCCTTCACTATAATGTCTAACATTTCCTGTAACTCATTTTTACTCTTAGCAATAAAGACTGTATCATCAGCATAACTCCGATTATTTAACTATGACCTCCAATTGTTATTCCATGCATGCCCCTTATGGATCTTAATATAATCTCACTATAAATGTTAAACAAATCTGGTGACAGCACACAACCTTGCCTAACACCCTGTTTTATTTGTTGAAACATCCCCAATTGATTTACAGTTCTTATGGCCGCTGTTTCTTGCCAGTACGTGTTCTTTATTATTCTTAAGTCTTTACTGTCTAAGTTTATGCCTTCTAAAATTGTGATTATTTGTTGGTGCTTTGCCTTGTGCTTTGGTATAATCTATGAAACATAGGTATAGATCTGTTTTCACCGATATGGCTCTTTCTACTAAAGATCTTATGATGTGCATGGCATTGTTCGTTCCTTTACTGCCAACATGACCACAATGTTCACAACTAATTTCTAGATTGATTTTGTTACGCACTCTTAGCATGATGATTCTTAGTATTATCTTAATCATGTGACACATAAGACTTATTTTGCAATGACCATCACATTCAATCGCACCAGACTTGTGAAGGCGTGTTTGTAGGCCGTTTAACACAGCTCATTGGTTACCTTCACAAGTATTTGTCAGGAGAGAAAGTCAGTATAATTGGATTAAAAACCCATTTAGTGCAGCACAACTCTCACCTCTAGAGAACTAGAGCAAATAATTGATATTTCATCTGACTTAACTTTGAAAGCAAGATTAGCTTCATCATCAGTACCAGAATGTTGGAGATTTGTCAAACAAGAATACCCAGATGTAGGAAAAAAAGGGTGTACGAGTTTTAATTCCTTTTGCGACAACCTATTTATGTGAGACCGGGTTTTCATTGCTGGCAGCCATCAAAACTAAATACAGACCACATTTGAACGCTAAGAAAGAGATTAGAATGGCAACTTCCAAACTTGTGCCCAGATTTGAAGACCTAATGAGGATGACGCAAATTCATTCTTCCCATTGAATTTGTTATTGGATAAAATATCACAATGTCAGTTGATTCAGTTATTTTAGTTTTCTTATTTCAATTGCTAAAATGACACTTCTTGTTCTATTACATTTCAGCTGCCTGTGCAGCATAGGTCTTCAACAAACACTTTCCAAACCGACCGTTCTGTTTCTTGACATTCTTTTAAGATCATTTCATGTCTACCCTATCATCTTCTCTGCTTCCATCTGTCTTCTCGAAGAATATTTTGGTCTTCCTCTTTGTTTTTTTCTTGGCGATTCCAAAAAGGGCTTATGCAATACTCTCATTTGCCTTCCATAGTGTGTGTCCTATCCAGCGCCCCCGTCTTCGCTGTTTCTATCCACAGGTATTTGACTGGTACATTTCCATAATTCTATGTTAATGATTTTGTCCTGCCATTTCCATCCTTTTATCCTGCGCAAGCATCCGTTAATGAAGCTATGCATCTTCAAGATTGTCATTTTTGTTGTTCTCCATGTTTCATAGCAATATAATAGGACTGGCTTAACATTGGAGTTGAAAAATTTCTTTATTAGGATTGCGTCAGTAGTGAAGGACCAACAATAGGAGTGTGGAATTTTTCGGCTAGCAGCGCATATTTGGCTATATATTTAGTCTACCCGCACATGATCAGAATATTTCCTCATATAATTAGTCTAGCCGCATATTGGCGTCCGTCGGGGTGACCCCTCGTCATGGCGGGGTGACCTATCATGAAGTTTCGTGAAAAGGCCCGTAGGGGGATATCAGGGTGACATAACTTTGTGCATTCTCTCAAAACAGTCTTATATTTATTCAAGACAACCTTTAATGTATACCTAAATTTTCTTTCCATCTAATGGTAAACATTTTTTGTCGGCAACATGCCTAGCCATATACATGAAGGCGTGCTAACGAGTTTAGCAGCTGCCCGCCAAAGCGTAACCAACAACTGCAGAAACACAGGCGGACCGCGTTAATGACTTTAGCAGGTACCCACGAAAGACCCCTTTCTCTGTGAAATCTTTTGCTTGAGTAACTTAAACCAACCTAGTCGTCTACATGAGCTGCGCTAATGAGTTTAACACCTGAACGGTAGAAAGACATTAAAGGATAAATTGACCGCTTGCCCGCGAGACTGGCCGCTGGGACGCGCTAATGTGTTTAACACCTGAACGGAAGAAAGCGTATCGACTTATAATGGAAAGTAATTGATAACACATAGAGTTTAGAACTGTCAATAAGTTGATTCAAGCAGCAAGCCAAATATTCTCACAACAGTCTCTGAAGCAGTTTCAATGAGTGACTTGCGAACAAGTGATTTTATTTACAAATCGTAAGTAGAAACTTATTTTTATCATAGATTCTATACCGCTGTTTATTTTAATACAACAAAATAGGAATAGTCTAAAATGTTTTTAAAATTAAATAAATTAAAAACAAATTAAAAGAAGTCAAATAAAACAAACAAATATGTTGCTTTTCTATATATACTTTTTTTAATTTTCACATTAAAACATACATTTATTTTAATACAACATCAACGTAGACAACACATGTTGCACATTCAAATATTTATAATTGATGAATGATAATTTAAATACTACAAATATGAATACAACACAACTGAGAAAGTACACATATAAAAACTTAGTCATGTGTATATGATAAATAATTTTTAAATGTCATTGTTCTGCTGCAGAATTTATTAATTTTACTCGTCTGAGCTTTCTTGCTTTGTTGGAACTGTCTGCTTGAGTTAAATGTCTATCAAACACTGGTGAATAGGAAGGTTGATTAGCGTTCAAAACACAACCACCCTCCATTTTGACAAATCCTTGATAAAAAACCGCATAGGTAATTGGCGACTGTGTGGAAATTGAATCACTCGGGGCATCCATGTCTCTAGGATCTTTCGGTTGGTTATCAAGAGGCGTAGTGTAGTTGAGGTTATCATAATCTGACAAAATGTCATCTCGCATATCAACTAGTGTGGTAAATTCACCTCTCGAGAGTGTTATTCAAGTTCTGGTAGGGAATTTAAGCAGACTCTCACCACGATATGTCCTTATGTTTATCAATGGTCTGTTATGAAAAGCAGAAACTGAGACTGTCTTAGCACCATATTTTGACAATGGAATTATATTCTCATTGCCACAAGACATGAAAATTCGTTGATCACAAACATCAAATGAAGCTGGCATATTCACGCTAGACGTCTCCATTCTAAAAACACACATCTAGGTAGCAGGGCTCTGAGTTTCTTTGTATAGTAGCACTAAGAACGGCTGTCCTTTATACGTTGTAATAAGGGGGCGTGGCTCGTCTATTTATAGTAACTAATGCAATACGTTATTGGACGTGTTGATACATGTTCAGAGAGCTACCATATATGATGAGTCACGTGAAGTTTGTTCCACGAAGCCGATGCATCCATGGAGTCATCAATCGATAAGTGGTGCGGTCGTTAATATGTTGTCTCGTTGAACATAATATAGACCACACGTGTTGCTAAACAAATGTTGTAACGCTTGAGGGTTGTAGACGAATGTAACATGTGAATTCCTCTCGATAAAGTTTAAAATTTCAATGTGTCCCGGAGGTAAACTGTAGGAATCGAAATACTCTATTTGCCCAAGGCCGTTGTAAAAGAGGTGTTCACCTGGTTTTTGGGCAGGGTCGGTGTTTATGACAAAGGCTGCAGTCTTGGTTGGGTCGATGATGAGGTAAGTGGCGGTAAGTGGCTTCGTGGGAGGACATTAACAATGGAACAACGCCGAACGAAACATCGGACATCAAGAGACTGTAAATATCTCCCGTGTTCATTTTCTCAAACGGCGTAGTCTGTTAGAACCTGTCGTGCCTTGGACACCTCAAGTACTGAATCCAACTCGGCGTAGATAATAACTTGTAGAGGAGTTGTGGGAGCGGCAAACTTGAGCTCTATTGTAAAGGGTCCACTTGTGGCTAGCTCAAACTGGGATCCGTCTAGCAGACTGGAGGTGAGGTCAAAACCAAATAGACAAAAGCTGCCCTTGAACTGTTGATGATCAACACCATTTCCAACGTCTCTACCAATCAGATCCATGACCAAATTTGTACCAAAAAGGGCTCGCGTATAGTGATTTCGTTCAAAGTCCATAGGGGCTTTCTGGATGCACATCTCCCGTCAACCGTTAGCTTCATATAAGTCATACCAAAGTGTTGAAAATTGAACGGGTTAGAGTTATAAACTGCATTAAAGGCACTGGCGGTAATCAGACCTATCACTATACGTGTTGGCGTTTGAGACAAGAATAAATTGTCTTGGTTGTGCGAAAACATCCCTCTAGCAATGGCAAATGTTTTGATGGTAACCCTCTTGATTGGGTATCGAGCATTCCCCCTTAAAAGAGCCTTTTCGTCGGCCAGAGAAATTGCTGAGTTTGGCTTAGCTTTCCTGACCATGAGTGCAGCATAAGTGATCACACTCTTATAATCCACAGACATATCCTGAGCTATGATGTTGAACACGTCCTTAGAGGGTGTGAGTTTGATATTTACTTCAACTCTCTTTAACATGTAACGGTCCTGCGCAAAGAGATCAGAGTACAATCGACCCATCATTTTAACCTCTTTGCTACCCGAAGTCAAAGCACGCAATGTTTTAAATCCCTCGTTATCCTGCATATCATCGTGGTGGCCTGCTGTATCTTTGTAGAACAGAGCGGCCGTCAAGTGCCCCGTTTTCGCATCCACCCCGTAGTTTAGTGTAGTCTCAAACACTGCTCTAAATGGATAGGTATTCTCGGATGGTGTAATCAATGTGTCGTTGAGAGATACGTCGACTTGAGAAAAGACTGTGAAGATAATTGTTGACTTGTCCTACCTCGGCATCCAACGGTAAACTATCACCATTGGGGAGGATGATCCTGGTCCGTAGATGAAGAAACGTGTTGAAAAGATCTAGATACTCTACACTGTTTCCAGAAATGAAAAATGTGATGTGTGCTCCATGCGCTAAGGAGGCGAGAGGTCAAATTTCAGTAAATTACCCGGGTCTGCAGCCGTCTGAGTCGGTGGAACGCTAAATAAATCCAAACCAGAGTGAAGACATTTACAGGACTTGGGGTGAATGAGAGAAATCATTAATCGAAGATATCCTTTGGTACCGTCAGCTTCGTCCTCCTCTTGCTTGTAGAATAAAGGGAGGGGGGGTGGGGACTGTCTAGCTGATGGTTTTATTCTCCTCGTAACGGGTTGTCCGGGTGGTGCCGCCATACCGACTCGCTTTCATTCGTCGTCATAAACGACTTCATGATTGGTTGTTACCACTCAGGTGGTCTACAGCCCCGTCTAACAACCGCAGGATGGCCTCCTTATAAGGTGATTTGAAAGACTCACCGACATTTCTGCCGGCTAATGCGTCCTGCGCGACCTGCATATAGGTCCCCACGCCTACTCTGTTAAGGCTTTACCACCCCCCCCACCCAGTTTTTTGCCAGGGTAAAACGGCCCTCCCAATTCCATCAAAGAAACTGCCGATTCCTCGTCTTCGCTGATTTCGACCACCTATGAACACAGGCCTCCGATCGCCCGCCTGACAGCAATTAAAGTCTTCGTATAGTCTGGCATTGTGTTGAAAAGGGGTGTGTCTCACCATTATGACAGCTAAAGATGTTTTCTCGTTCGAAAGTGTACCGTTAGCCCCGACGTCCCACTGGGAAATGAGATGGTTTTTCCGTGTTCGTTGGCTAAAAGGATTTCCACAGTGTCGAAGGAAAATCTTTTCAGGGGGACGTAGTGAGGCTTGTCGTATATCTGAAACGCAGGGGTGTGCTTTCTGTTGAGCAACATTCCTGAGGAGCGGTACCATCACATCTCCAACTGCTCTGGGTGAAAAGAGATCGCAGTAGACGTAGACATTTTTCGCAACATTTTCCAAGTCCATTTCACCCACGCTGTAGATATCGGGAGCGGCGTCTGTTATACATGTCGTGGGGGAGGCTAAGATATTTAGTGTCAAAGTGTCGATTATGGTAACGTTTGCTCCTTTTTCGTAGAGTTTCAAGATGGCTTTATTCGCCTCCTTCGCGAAAAGGAATCTCATTTTGGCCTCTTTCACGCCCTTATTCAATTCCTTTCTTCCGATCAACGCATTCAACGCCCCAATGAAAGCTCATGATATCTTGTATAACCCCGGTGCCAGGGTCACGGTGAAGGGAGATCTAACGCTTCGAATTTAGCTGCTACTGAGAGGCTCGTAACGAATCCAAACATCCCTTCTACAATATTGAAAAAATTAAGTGGAAACTGTATCTCGACCAGTGTGATCTCATATAGTGTTAAAATGTCAATGGTCTGAGGAAATTTGACAAAAAAGTGGCCGGGGATTATTATACATAAAAATATCCATATAGGCGTTGCTGGGTAAAGTGACATAAAAACTCATCTTCCTTGATTCACCGTCTGGTCTCCAACTTCGGATTCGGGAGCATATAACCCAAACAACTGCTCAATAGGGCTATCCACAGTTTTCCGTCCTTCGCGACTGAGTTTTCGATGAACAGATTGAACAGTAAGACTGCGACAACGGCATATATAACCACCATTTGACACATAAAGACAATCTCTAAACGGGGGAATAGTTTCCCAAACACTGGCCAGAGCGAAGTTCTCTCCCCACCAGAGTTCAGGGCTCGAAAAACAGGGTCTTCAAAAGTTTCACCTTTTTCTACCATCTCTAGTTTTTGTAAATGACAATGTCCTTGGTCGGCATCCAACTGTTGAATGAGGAATCATACCCAAACCACTTGACTAAACTCTCTTTTCGTCCCATGACGTGAGACGCTGGGTTATAACCCTCTCGATCCTGTACTCGCGCTTGTCTCTGACTTTTTAAATTTCTTGTGTGTAGAATGACCCCTCTATTTCGTCGCCCTTCTCCTCTTTCAGCGCATATGTAACGGGTTTTGTTTCAGTTATTCGACTGATGGTAAAGAGTTCCTCCGTCCAAGCTAGGGCATAACCTTTTAATAAAATTAGCTCTGCCCAGGACCAGTCTAAATCAATCACCGTCTTATACAGGGGTCTTTCAAATTTCAAGTTGTGTTTGTTATACAGCGTGTTCCACACTTGATCTTGATTGTCTCTTCTAACGTTGACCGGTGCCATTTTTATACTTCTGTGATACGAATGATTATAGCTTCGAAGTAGAG
Organism: Megaustenia siamemsis; assembly: GCA_032433765.1. Taxonomy (NCBI): domain Eukaryota; kingdom Metazoa; phylum Mollusca; class Gastropoda; order Stylommatophora; family Ariophantidae; genus Megaustenia; species Megaustenia siamemsis. Next base: position 59,884,649 of record JAVIAB010000050.1, on the reverse strand, counting down.
TGGGTAGCACATGAACATAACAAAGTCGATTGTATTTCTTAAACAATCTCCATATCATTTATTTCAGAGTCCTATTAAAGCGTTCCACAACAGCAGCCTTAATATCTACGTTCTGGGTAGTGAAAAAGTGAACATTGTTGCCAGCGAGGAATTTCTGAAATGTTCTGTTCAAAAACTCTGACCCCTTGTCGGTTTGAAAACTCGCAGGTTTCCCATCAATAAATATTTTATCAAAAGCATCCACTAAAGATTTCCCCGTTTTGGTTCGTATTTGTACGGCCCACGCATATTTACTGAAAACATCTACACAAGAAACCAAATAGGAATACCCATCATTGTGTTTTTTTTTTAATGCCCTAAAAGGATTAGGTCTACTTGCTATTGTTGTTGGGGTCCACTCGTTATAATGGGACGCCTTTCAAATTTATGTCCAATTTGTTTGTGAAGGATATAGGTATCCTGGTGATGCAGCCACTGATTGATCTCTTTAATTCTTACTTTGGTATTACGTTGTAAGGCTGTTGCGCCATTTTACGACCCTGGTTGACTAGGGTCATTGTAATGACGTCTCGATACTTTCCCCACCTTTCCCATTTTGGTGTTGGGATTTTAGACTTTCTTCTTTTGGACCTCAGTTTATACGAGGTTACCCGCGAAGTGTTTTCATTATTTGTCTTTGGGGTTTCGGGTGCCTTGGCTTATTCTGGTGACACATCGACTGGTGGTGGAGGAGAAGGTATTCTTTCGGTTGACAAGTTATGTTGAATGAGATCGACTGACCCCAACGGACGTCGTTTATACTGCTCCATTCTAGTTAAATACTGTTGCAGAGTACGTTGGTACACTCTGGCCTTATCAACGGGGGCTATATCATCAGGGTTTAGAATACGTTTCCTTTCATCGTCTAAATCTCTCAAGTTGTCAATGATCGCCCTAGGAGGGGTATACGTGGTAGTCTGTTTCAAACCCTCGAGCAACCCAGGATCCAGCAATATCATTTTTTGGCCATGTTTACACACCTAATACACCACCGAGAACACTTAATATAGGTTTGATCAAAGCACCTATGAATCCACCAGTTAGTAGAATCGCTTTTCTCTGCTTAAGAGATGGTTTCTTTTTAGTCAGGAGTCTCAGCTTGTTCTTGTGTCGACGTAGCTCGCCCTTTTGTCGCTGAGTGAGTCTAACATTACCTTTTAATATGTTATGACAACACTCGCACAAAAAGCGAATGAGTTCGGGAGAGGCCGTTTTCAATATGGCTCCTAAACCACTCATTGTTGCGGCTCAGACATTTTAACATGTCGCCGTGTCGTCTAAGTGAGTCTTCCATTCTGTTACTTTGGAACGTAGACGATTTGTCTCTCCCCTGGGAATATCTTTCTTCTCAGCCTCAGATGATCCAGTGTTTCCTATCAAAGGTCCACCAACAAATAACAGTGGGGAGACGCTTTTGCATCCTTAAAACTCTCTTGGAGGTACGCCATTGGGCCGGGTACATTTGCTTAGCCAGAATGGTAATTTGACTTCCGTCTCTCGGGTTCTTGAAAATGACTATTAAGTGGGTATTGGGACTTATAGTGCGATGTTCCTTATTTTTTCCAAATAGGTTTTGAACAATGTAGATCACTCTTATATCACTGTGATGGCTACCTTTGGTGAATAATTGTGTTACCCTCTCATCCGTGATAAATCTCACTTTCTCTATAGTCTCGTATATTGGTTGCCATTCCCCGTAACACCATATAACTTCCTCAGGTACAGGGAAAACTAGCTCTTGTAGATTCTGTGGAAACCTTTAGACTATCACTGTTTTTTTACAACTTGTGGAACCAGCTATCAGAGTAGTGAAGGGGTGTTCCACCGAGGGTCCATCATCATTAGTGACACTTTGGTGGGGTATTATCATATTTTAAGTATTTTTAATCATGTACTAAATTTTCTGCCCCTTTCCAAAAGTTTGTGATGTGGTTTACTTGTTTTACAGATCACCGTAAAATGACATCTAACAGACCTTACCTCCTTTTCGACAAGGAGCTGTGTATTTTAAAGTATCAGCCATACGACTATTGGAAAGGGTGTCAGGCGAAACATGAAAACCAGATACCTTACTCATGTCTTCTTGAGTTTGAGAGGCGTCTTAGCGCGCAAATAAATGATATTTTATGTCATGAGCTCAAGAAAGAGGATGTGGTCTTCTTGCGTGCAGATCATATAACCCAACGAATAATGGGATACATCAATTGGGAAGGTACTGACTCTGCACCACCCTCCCAATGTCCCTGCACATAAACGAAGAAGAAGCTATAGCGAATGGAATTGCATCCGAGATTAGCTCGAGTTCATGTAACTCACCCGCATTACCTGACCCCCCCACCACATCCGCTGACCTGACAGCCACTACATATGAAGCGGAGGATTATGAAATTTCACCACCAACCCTAGTTCTCGAACCCACCGATGAGACAGATTCGACAACACTTCAAGCTGAAAATGAGGTCAGTATTCACCCACTTCTCTGATTGGTTAATCCAGCTGTCTATCATTTCTTTGCTCCGCCTCCAATACTAATGCTCTTTTCTGATCGGTTAATCCAGCTGTCATTCATTACTTTGCTTTGCCTCCCATACTAATGAGCTTTTCTGATTGGTTAAAATATTAATTTGTTACCAGGTTACATTTAAACTAGTCTCATGGGATCTTTCGTGTATAAGTTTGGTTGATTCAAGGAAGGTTATTTTCATTCTACCGTTCTGTCCAGAGGATTGAGACTATATTTTACACTGTAAGTTGGAATATTTTTGATTTCTCCTAAAGCTTGTTAAGGCTTATCGATAAAAGGTTATTCACTTGTATTAATGGGTTTAAAGTGGTTATGATAAGAATTGTTGAATGTATTATTCTTCGTTTTTCATGTTTTTCTTATTGGTTGTATAAAATCAATCATTTAAGTCTTGATGATTACATTTCTTAATGAGTTTAAACTAGAAATGTTAACTAATGTTGACAAAGGTTTATCTCTTTTTTTTACAGATGGTTTCTCATAATGAGGCATCTTCTGGAGAACATCAGTGCCCATTGTGTCGAAAGACATTTAAATGACGCAGAGGTTTGTTGGAGCACACTCGAAGTGCTCATCAGCTTATACGGCACGTGTCTGATATTTGTCAGCACACGTATACCAGACGTAGTTCTTTAGCCAGACATATGAGACTAAAACATTCTACTAAAGTACCATCTGCATCAACACTTCACCATCGACACCTGGTACAGCACACACTTCACCATCATCATCGTCTACATCATCTGTGGCCCCATCGACCTTTTCTACAACGAACAAACGAAAGATAGACGAAGAACATTCACCTCCAAGTAAAAAACACAAGAACGATGACTCATAAGCAACACTTCCGGATGATGTGCGGGTTGTATATCAACAAAACTGGTCAGCTATAAACACTCACGCCAGTATCAACAAGACAGTTTCTACATTACATTTTCCACTCCTCTGATCGCCCATTCACCACAGACTGGTCTGCTCTTCTAAGGGATGTGTTTGACAGTCAGACAACCCGATTCAAAATTAACTATTGTCACCACCTAATCCATAGACACAGAGACACCGGAGATCTACGCTTCTTCCACTCTTCCCGTTCCCGTGTTTAATCAATAATCTTGGAGATTTCACAAGTTTTGTAGACTCTCTAAAGGAACACAATCCCGTAGACACTGCCCTGCTCAGCAGACCCGACACTATGTGGATGGTGGAGAGCATTCCCGCCACTAGTTTTTATTTATTTCACATTCATGGCTTCCCTATTGGATGTTGCCTGGAGGAATTACAACCTCATATTAGTAACATCAGGTACATTTACACCTTGCTGAAAAATAAGTATAGTTTAATTTCTTATAACGACAGCCTGTGTTTTTTTCCGCTGTTTAGCGTTATTTAAAGGGAGAGATATCGACAATCTGGAACTGACCACCCGTGAACTCTTGATTCAGTGACACTTACATTGGGACATAATTTTCGTGGACAGTTTTCTATGTGTTATTTTACAACAACTACCACACTTGGATGAATGTTTTGGTACAAACATTGATGTATTTGAGTTCAATGATGAAGAGGCCCTCTGTCCCAATCTCAGAAGCAGGGGATCGCATGATAATACTATGTGCGTTTTGTTGCACAATTAACATTTCATGTACATTACTGATATTAATATAGTGGGTAGCGCATTCTCTTGTACACAGAGTGGGAAATTATGGGCTCGGTTTGCCAATATGATTGTCCATGAACAAATATGCAATGGATGTAAACCTAAAGATTTTTTTAGAAGGGGAATTTATACACCTAGCGAGACTATTGCCGATGCAATAGAGGAAGAGGGCATTGGCGTGCCCGGCGATTTCTGGTATCCCTATAGGGACACCTTTGATTACGAGTGTTATTTTGACAATAACTAGTTGTCCACAACAAAGGTGCCTCTGATACGACACATTTTTTAGCAAAACATATCCCTCTGTCTGTGTCTGTGACGTCAAACGTTTCTGGGTTTAGAGAGCCTGTCTGCTTTGTCACCGAGGGTGATCCTCAGAAGTGGTGAATAAAATGGTTTATTATGTAAACTCTATCTTAAAGGCGGCTTGCAAAATAAAAATAATATTACAAAGAACTATTTCGTAAGCTGGCTGCGTGTGCGGAAAGGCCTGATCCGGAGAAGTCCAAACTGAGAGGACGTCTAAAAGCTTACTTGAAACAGCTCCCGGTCATAGGTATCAACTCGGGTAAGTAAGATATAAATTTAATAACGCCCTATTTAATACATTACCTCGCAGCCGCCGCAACTCCCGAAATAGCTGGGATGGGTGATGACTATATTGAGGACAGCGATCAGGAAGGCGAGAGACAGGATGATGAGGAGGAGCGGATAGATGAAGAAAACAGGAACGGCGAAATAAATTTTATATTTAAGAGAAACAATAATATAATGTGCCTCGCAACAGATAAGTTAAAGTTCATAGATATTGTAAATTATCTAGCGCCAGGTTTCAGGTACAGCAAGTACTTGGCAGCTTACAAAGTTGAGGAGACCAAGGGTGTTTTCTGTTACGAGTACGTAACCGATTTAAACAAGTTGAATGAGAGGTAGTTACCTCCTCACTTGGCCTTCCAAACTAAAAAATTTTAATATTTCCGACAAGGAGTACGCTCTGTGTAAAAAGGTCTAGAAGGATAATAGCATAGCCACCCTTAAGGTCATTTGGTTTGGTACAACATCAAGGATGTGGTTCCTTTTCTTCAAGCCCTGAGTTTTCAGTTTCGGTTTTATGGGGATTTGGAACTCGATATGTTTAAGAACGCGATTTCGGTACCCGGAATAACTCTGAGGTACCTTTTCTCTGAGGTAAACTCTCCCCAGATATGTGGGTTTTTTCTCTTTGCATCATACCATAAGACAGAATATTGTTGAAGGCCCGTCTAGGTGCCACGAGAGGGATACAACTTTTATCAGAAACACTAAAGCAAAGAATGCCTACCGATTATATTGTCATTGGCAAGATTGAAGATGGGTATAAACCACTTAAGATGAGTTATTACACGCGTCAGTGCAGAGAGTATCTTACTTGGATTTCCCACCAAAACCAGGTCCATTTAATGCTCGCGAGATGGCTTGGGTAAACGCAAGATTAGAGTCGATGGCTGGGATAAAGCGAATAGTCCCACGGCTGTCTCTTTCATGGTCATCCAAACTCTGACATCATTCGGGATCGCGAAATCAATCCGATGAATAATATTCAGTTGGCTGTTTTGTACTGGAAAACCTGTGAAATAACGGCATATTTAAAGAGCCTCGACCGTGTTCGCGTCGTCGTTATGTGGGAGTGTGAGTGGCAACAACTAAAGAAAACAACACCGGCTATTCAGGTCTTCATAGATGAGAACCTGCGTGGTTCTAAACAATCTTTTTTTACCAAACATAAACTCATCACGGATAAAGCTGTTGTAGATTCAGTATTAGACGAGTCGTTTTTGGGTTCGTCGAGTGCGACATTCACGTCCCCAGGCAGTTAAAGGCCCATTATAGCGAGATGACCCCCATCTTTAAAAATGTAGACGCAGGCATAGACGGCATCGGTCTCTTTATGCGGGCGTACGCCACCAAAAACAAACTGTTGCGTACCCCCAGACGTACTCTTGTTGGTAGTTATAGTGGAACAAAGATTCAGTTGGATACACCTCTGCTAAAGTGGTATTTAGACCACGGATTGGAGGTAACTACGATATATCAGGTTGCAGAGTACCTACCAGTTAGTTGTTTTAAGGAATTTGGTGAAACGGTTACAGAGGCGCGTCGGGATGGAGATTTAAACGAAAATCAATCAACAGTTAGCGATACGATGAAACTCCTTGGGAACTCGGCATATGGGAAGACCTTGACGAATATGGCGAAACACTTAGACGTGTCCTATGTTAAGGAGGGGACATACAACCAAGTTGGTAAATAAACCCACGGTTTAAAACCATGACGCTTATTGGTGGGGACCTGTACGAGTTGTCGAGGGGAAATCGATGTATCCTGTGGGATCTTCCTTCACAGATTGTTTTTTTCGTCTACATGTAGGCCAAATTGAGGATGCTGGAATTTTACTATGACTTCCTGGATAGATTGGTAAACAGGGCCGACTTTCAACTCTGCGAAATGGACACGGATAGTCTGTACTTGGCCCTCAGCGAGACATCGTTAGAAAGGGTCGTTAAAACCGATAAGGTAACCAAGTTTTTCGCACAGTACGACCAATGGTTCCCCTCAGAGACCTGTGAAGTCCATCGAGCAGATTTAATTCAACACAGGGATAGCGTAAAGTATGACTGTCCGAGTGTAAGGCGAGACAATTATACGACAAACGGACTCCTGTTCTGTTCAAGTTGGAATATTCGGCGATGGGATGAGATCCTTGTGTAGGAAGACCTATTACTGTTTAGGGGGATTATGCGAAAGTTAGCACCAAGGGTCTTAATAAACACCACAATAAGTTAGATAAAGATACTTTCACAGAGGTCCTAAGCAAAAATCAAGCCGGGGGTAGTAAAAATAGGGGCTTAAAACATACAAGGGATCGGTATACACATATACACTACATCGAAACTCACTCTCCTATTTTACATCAAGCGACAGGTCCATTATGACAACTTGACCACCTCCCCTTTATTCATTTAACACTATCATGTATTACTACTTGTAAATAAACTACTTTGTTTCTTATGTATTACAGATGTCCATAATGTACAATAGTTAAAGAATACGTTATTGTCTAACTATGTGTTGTTTTCTATTGTGATATATATATATATATATATATATATATATATATATATATATATATATGAATAAAAAGATAAATAAATAAACTTGTCACTGTTTTTATTACCTGAGAGTACAAAGAAAGTGAAAGATATGTCACCTCGACACATTCCACGGTACTAATGCAGGTACTTCACTACTTGCGTTATATATATCTCTTAGACAGAGAGTCTGAGAGAGACTTATTTTTTCTCCAGTACAGGATAGATAGCCCCATGCTCAACCTTCCTTAGTCGCCTCTTACGAATATACCTGGAAGGGAACAGCGCCACTATTCTTTACTTCCTTTTCGGGCCCCGATAGCGCACGGACGAAAAAAAATTACACTGATTTATTTAATTTATTCCCAAAACGTTAGTTTATTCGCGAAAATTCAATGTAACATGTAAAGTATATCGTTAAAATGTTATTAAAATTAGTTTTTTTTTTTTTTTTTTTTTTTTTTTTTTTAACAAATTAACATGTAAGTGTTAGGGCTCCGTTGACCGGAAAAGTTTGAAGACCGCTGTAATAAATTGTAATTTTGTCACAAAATATGTATTTATATATGTTGTTTAATTTTTTTGTTTTGTTTGCATAAGTCATCTTTATATTTCTAGCAAAGTCTCAATGTATTGATTTTTGCGTAAAAATCACTGTTTTTGTGTGTGTTACTAATGTTTTCCACACCAGTAGCAATATGTTAATGTGTGTTTTGTCATGCAGGCAGATATTGTCCGACATCAGAGACCCCTCAAATTTTGTTTCTCATTCAGAGTCTTGACGTTCCTTGGTAGATTTATTTAGCCTAGTTATCTATCTGCCTGCGCGGCGAGGGACCCCTGTGCACACAGCTGCCAAGGGGAAAAAGGGTTAACACACACAATTCAGTTCCTAGTATTAGGAGCCAGAGGGGAAAGCTGGCGAAAGCTAAAACAAATTTTGGATAATGTTTAAAGAGGAACAACGACAGTCTCATTAACTTGTTGAAGAAGGAACAACTATAGTGTCATTAATCTCTTGGATAATGTTGAAGAAGGGACAACAATAGTGTCATTAACTTGTTGGATAATGCTGAAGAAGGAACAACTATAGTGTCATTAACTTGTTGGATAATGTTGAAGAAGGAACAACTATAGTGTCATTAACCTGTTGGATAATGTTGAAGAAGGGATAACTATAGTGTCATTAACTTGTTGGATAATGTTGAAGAAAGGACAACTATAGTGTCTTTAACTTGTTGAATAATGTTGAAGAAAGAACAACTATAGTGTCATTAACTTGTTGGATAATGTTGAAGAAGGAACAACTATAGTGTTATTAACTTGTTAGTTAATGTTGAAGAAGGAACAACTATAGTGTCATTAACGTGTTGAATAATGTTGAAGAAGAAACAACTACAGTGCCATTAACTTGGATGGAAAATGTTGAAGAAAGGAACAACTACAGTGTCATTAACTTGCTGGATAATGTTGAAGAAGGAAAAACTATAGTGTCATTAACTTGTAGAATAATGTTGAAGAAGGAACAACTATAGTGTCATTAACTTGTTGAATAATGTTGCAGAAGGAACAACTACAGTGTAATTAACTTGTTGGAAAATGTTGAAGAAGGAACACCTATAGTGTCATTAACCTGTTGGATAATGTTGAAGAAGGGACAACTATAGTGTCATTAACCTGTTGGACAATATTGAAGAAGGGACAACTATAGTGTCATTAACTTGTTGGATAATGTTGGAGAAGGAATAACTATAGTGTCATTAACTTGTTGGATAATGTTGAAGAAGGAACAACTATAGTGTCATTAACTTGTTGGATAATGTTGAAGAAAGGACAACTATAGTGTCTTTAACTTGTTGAATAATGTTGAAGAAAGAACAACTATAGTGTCATTAACTTGTTGGATAATGTTGAAGAAGGAACAACTATAGTGTTATTAACTTGTTAGTTAATGTTGAAGAAGGAACAACTATAGTGTCATTAACGTGTTGAATAATGTTGAAGAAGAAACAACTACAGTGCCATTAACTTGGATGGAAAATGTTGAAGAAAGGAACAACTACAGTGTCATTAACTTGCTGGATAATGTTGAAGAAGGAAAAACTATAGTGTCATTAACTTGTAGAATAATGTTGAAGAAGGAACAACTATAGTGTCATTAACTTGTTGAATAATGTTGCAGAAGTAACAACTACAGTGTAATTAACTTGTTGGAAAATGTTGTAGAAGGAACAACTACAGTGTCATTAACTTGTTGGAAAATGTTGAAGAAGGGACAACTATAGTGTCATTAACCTGTTGGACAATATTGAAGAAGGGACAACTATAGTGTCATTAACCTGTTGGATAATATTGAAGAAGAGACAACTATAGTGTCATTAACTTGTTGGATAATGTTGGAGAAGGAACAACTATAGTATCATTAACTTGTTGGATAATGTTGAAGAAGGGACAACTATATATTGTCATTAACTTGTTGGAAAATGTTGAAGAAGGAACAACAACAGTCTCATTAACCTGTTGAATAATGTTGAAGAAGGAATAACTATAGTGTCATTAACTTGTTGGATAAAATAATATAAACAAAAATAAAGTACGCCCGTCACGCTAAGTTGCGTATAGGAAATATGGTGTTAGTGACCATAAATTTTACAGACTTTCGGCACATGATTTTTAGGGTAATGTAGTTGGTATTACGCCCCTGCCGCTTTACTTTCCGAGAAAAAAATTCCGGTACCCATTAAAGGCTGGGTGAACCGAAAGTAGTAGGTTGGGATCGAACCCTGCCTCTTGTCCTTTGTAGTCCAGTTCACTAACCACTGAGCTATCGCGGCTCCCTGTTGGATAATATGTTGGTTCATTATATTTTATGGTCACAAAGAACATGTGTAGGGCCCTCAATGTCTTCGCTGGAGGTTAGAAGCAGAACATAAGTTTTCGACAGTAACTGTCAGACACTGTTTTGACGAATTGCTAAGAGGCCAGGAACCCAGACATCATCTGGAATGGAAACTGTCAGCTACCTATAATTGCTTGCGCTAGAATCTGCAACTAACAGCTGATCGATATACTGCTCTACCTACCCGACAACATCTGAAAATAGGCAAATAGTCTGGTTAAGCGAATAACGATCGACGTAAAGGCAACCCTATAACTAAAATTGTCATAGATGTCGGGGGTGTTTTTGTCAAAAGGAGCAGATAGTAACAACACATCTTGTCTCATTTATTGTTCTCTTCATGACACGTGTAGAGACGAAGTGGTAGTTGGTGGAACACAAACGGGGAAATGAAAGAGCGGACAGGTTGGTTAGCTGCGCTGTCGTTGAGGACAGTCAACCAAACGATCGGGCGGACATCATCAATATCCTCTGAGATGTTGGAAGGGCACAGGACTTCCACAACCATGAGTCCACGTCACTCCCTCGGATGAAAGAATGAGAGTTAAGATGGGATCCAGAAACGAGAAACTTAGGGGGTGTGTAACAAGACTAATCAACCAACATAGAACTGGAGTCGTCAGTCGCTGGACACTGCGAGACTTGCTGAGGAGGGGATTTGAGCACCTATTGACATGTTGGGAGTGCTAAAGGATGAAAACCCGCAAATAACTCAATAACACAGCTTAATGTGAAGGTTGTTATTGACAATTTTTAAAAGACATGTCAGCCGCAGAATAAGAGAGGAAATGTATGTCCTCCCTTTGCTGGTTCAAATTTGTTTCTTATAAATTGAATTAATTTCATTCTTGAACATGGTAATTGTCAGTTATAATATGTTCACATATTGGTTAATTCAAAGGATCTGGATAAGCGTTCACAAACTTAATTTGACAAGATGACAGCTTTTTAAAATGAAATCGTCGATCATTATTCAATGATTGAATCACTGATTTATTCTACAATATAGGCAAACGTTTCAATCAATGCATTCTAGATTGTTATTATAACATTTTTTTTAAACTTAAGAATGTTTTTCTACACACAAAAGAGTTCTTAAATATTATATAGATACAGTCCTAACATATGGATGTGAATCATGGACAATATGACAACAGGCAAGAAAATCACTGGAGGATGTATAAATATGGTTTTACGGAATGTTGAGAATATCATGGACAGCTAAAGAGAGCAATGAAAATATTCTGAAAGAAGCCTAAGCAAAAATGAGAACTATTATACAATATTAGGAAGAAACAATCATCACTTTTTTTAAACATGTTCATGAGAAGGAAACAGCTGGAATATATTGTAACAACTGGGAAAATTGAGGGATGAAGAGATAGATAAAAGCAAAGAGAAAAGATACCAGACAGCTTGAGAGAATGGCTCAGCAAAAGGTCAACAACAGAAATGATAAATAACTGTTGAGATCGAAAGCCGTGGAGAGACATGATCACCTGCTCCAGCAGGCATGGCACTTGATGATGATGTTTTTCTACACTTCTGAACGTCATTTTCGATACACTCAAAGCAACATTGCCCACATCATCAAACTTCATCTTGGTCAGCACTGTTAGCGATCACATGGGCTTTCTCTTCTGAGCAAGTATTCAAAACTAGTTTCATCACTGCCTATAATCACAAGCAAAAGTAATTTATACTTCTATGTTCCACAATGTAAAGTGACACCCATTTAGTTATTACCAGCTACAAGTCTAAATAAAGCAGGATAGCTCAGCCAAAATAGCGTTTCAGAAAATGAAAAACACCTTCTGCAACAGATCTATGTCAACTGAAGTGAGAATAAGAGTTCATCAGTGCTATATAAAACCAATACTGACCTATGGAAGCGAATTATGGACCGTAAATAAACAAATGAAAAGACGATTAGAGGCCACAGAGATGGGATTTCTCAGAATAATGTTGAAAGTTCCCTGGACAGATAAAAAGACCAATGAGGAAATTCTCAAAAAGGCTAACACAAAAAAGGGAGCTCCTAAGAAACATCAGAAAGAAACAATCAATAATTTTTCGTCCGCATCATGAGAAGAGTAAAGTTGGAATACTTGTTTAAAACTGTCAAAATACAGGAAAAGAGAGATCGCGGACGACAAATAGAGAAAATACTGGATAGCTTGATGTCATGGTATGGAAAACAGTCAACAGCAGAACTGATACGGTGCACACCGATAGAAGATTGTGGAAGGACATGATCGCCTACGCCAACCGTTATGGTACATGATATATGATGATGATGATGCGTCTAAATATATCTACTTGTTCTTCAATAATTTGTTTGTTATGTCAAGCTATGAGTCTATGAAAAGAAGACAAGCTGTGAAGGTCTAATTCAGCTGAAACGAAAAAAAGAACTTTTTAACACAATTCGAAAAAGACAACTGAAAATTATGGGACATATGAAGATGTACACTTGTCGACTTTACCTATTTAGTTGTGAAAACGTTCTAATACACACGTCAACCTTGCTTGGTGGAATTGACCTGATTCTGTTAACGTGCTCACCTTGATAAACAGGCTGCTGATCAAATCTTTAGCCACTGGCAACACACTAGTGACTGTTGACCATCAGGTTACCTATCACATGTCTCATGCGTGCTGCACCGTGATGTTAACCCGGTTGAACTGTGAATGGCCAGGACACTAACTTCGCGTCCATACGTTATCTCTGTAATTAATACACTTCGTGTTGATGTTTCGGCTGTTCCGGCCCCACTGACTCTGAGGACCAGATCTTTCTTTGCCCACTGAAGGTTTCGTTCGTTGCTATGCCACATACACTCAGACACTGACGAGGTTATACTATTCAAGGAATTCCAATCTTAAAAACATGACTCGAGCTTATTCATGAATAGTTGAATACACATTTTCAATAGTTGAATTAACTATTTATATTATATTATTTATATTTAAATTATATTATATTCAACTATTGTTGACCTTCTGCCAAGCCATTCAACACACAAGCATTTTAGACTTGGCATCTAGGGTCGTTTATTCAATCGGGTCTCGTAATACCTTCAGGATAGAACGGCCAGAGTACAAGTTCAAGGTTAACTAAGTAAAAAGGCCACAATCGAACAAGGTGTCCCACAAGGTGGAGTCTTGTCCCCAACACTATTTTTTAATTTTCATAAATGACATCGTAATGGACATACCACCCCCAATACACTCAGCAATATACGCAGATCATATGGCGTTATGGGCTCGCGAGGAAAGTATGTCAGTGGATGGTTCCAGGATGCAAGATGCCCTAGGCGAACTTGAAAAATTGATGAACAGCTGATTCTTACCAATTAACGAAAAAAAAAAAAACTACATATACAATTTGTAGCCTATCAAAAAACATACTCTCTGCAAACTTGAAGATGAAAGACCATACACTCCCTATTGTCCAAAACCCAACATATCTTGGCGTTACCATGCATCGCAGAATGACTTGGAAAAATCAGATAAACAGAGCAAGAAAAAAAGCCGAAAAACAAATTAATATTATGAAAAAATTGGCAGGAACGGACTGGGGAGAAGATAGCAATATCTTGTAAATACTATACGTAGGAAGGGTCAGACCAGTCCTAGAGTATGGAGTCACAGCCTGGGCTATGGCTTCCAAATCACACCTTAGCAAAATGAACAGAACACAGAACCAAGCTGCCACTATGCTATGAAACTCACTGGTGCTATGAAATCTACACCTATCAAAACTCTAGAAACAGGTTTACAACCCTTAGATGACAGACGGGTCACTAAAGTATTGCAACAAGCGGAGATATATAGAAGGCTCCTTAGCCACTCCATGTGTCAAAGATTTACTGGTTTAGGAATTTTATGACTAAAGAGGAGCAACTTCTCTGCAATCGCCAATGAACTAACTACTGGAGATCCAGTACTTTCCCAAACAATACCGAAACCCTTGGGCCCATCTGATATGTCTCCTCATGGGAAACATAAAATACCAGAACTTAAGGAAAATATAACAGGAATCATGAAAAAAGGCACCCAATCAGACACACAAAGAAAAAACGTAGCAGAAAAATACATACACGATAACTACCCACAGGACTCTTGGTCCCACATATACACAGATGGATCTGCTACAAATGCCACCAGAAATGGAGGGGGTGGTGTGTTCTTGACGCTGAATAATCAGGACGAGATCACCAAGTCAATAGCTACTGGGAAATTCTCGAATAACTTTAAAGCAGAAACTGAGGCCCTCAGAGATGCTGCAATACTGGCTACTCAAACACAAAAATAACATGCACAATAAATTGGTGACTGACTGATGCACTGTCAGTACAATTAGTTCCAAAAAGCCCCAAGAATAATGAACTAGATGACTTGAGAACAACCCTGGACCAACTATGCGATAACTTCCAAAGAGTAATCATTTAGTGGATACCATCACACTGAATATACACGGGAACGAATGCGCAGACAAACTAGCTAAAGAGGGATGGAGATTACCACAAGAGAACCATCCGCTCAGTTATGATGAAGCAAAATTCATCCTCAAAGGCCAGTAAAATGAAAAATGGAAACGAAAACACCCAAAGCATAACGAGAGGGACGGATACCATCAACTATCAAGGAGGGATCAAGTCATCATACTTCGCCTACGCACTGGCCACAAAAGAATGAGGAATCACATGTTCACCAAATTCAAAATAGGTACAAGCAGCCTATTCCACTGTACACTGGACAATATGACTACAGAACATGTTCTACAGGATTGCCCCCAGTACACAGACCTGAGAAGAGCAATGTGGTCCACACCCACCTTCCTGGAAGAAAAACTATATGGGACAATCGATTCACTTAAACAGCCAGCTGACTTCATGAGAGAGTCTGGACTCCTACTCTGATTGAGTCTTGATCGCAGAGAGAGAGAGAGAGAGAGAGAATAGTTGAATGAACACAACAGTTTAAACAAACCAGCCAACCACATGGTTCTCGGCTGCTCACATGCATTCATACATGTCAAACACTGTGCTTCACAATTGTGCCTCTATCACTCACACTTTCTAATCGTCCATACAGGAAAGCTCTACCTAGACTGGCTGAATTCGGCTCATTTCGTCAACTCAAATAACTGTCTTGAGACTACGTTGGAGCCGTAGTTCTACACATTGAACAACTTTTAACTCACATTATCAACATGGTCAACTCTTGGTTTGACAATACTCACGGGAACAAAATGGGCGTAATACCGACCATATTACCCCAAAAATCATGTCTGTAAAAGTTATGTTCACTAACACCATATTCCCTATACGCCATCACTTGGTGTGACGGGGGGGGGGGGGGGGTACTTTACTTTTTTTTTTTTACTGACACGTCTTATATAATAGTCACCAGTACTGACGACATTCCTATATTATTATTTAGCATAATATTGCTAAATCCTGTGATTGACTCATCTGATATAATACTGCTAAATCCTGTGATTGACTCATCTTATATAATACTACTAAATCCTGTGATTGACTCATCTTATATAATACTGCTAAATCCTGTGATTGACTCATTTTATATAATACTGCTAAATCCTGTGATTGACTCATCTTATATAATACTGCTAAATCCTGTGAATGACTCATCTTATAGAATACGGCTAAATCCTGTGATTTACTCATCTTATAGAATACTGCCCGTGACTGTCACATCTTATATAATTTTCCTCAATACTGATATATCCTAGATAATATCGCTCATTATTATCGCTCATAACACGAAAGACGAACATGGCTGACCACCGTGAAAGAGATTGGAGCCTCATCACGTACCAGTCCAGAGGAAGCCATGGAGAGTCGGAGAAATTCGAACTTATGTCGGAGGAAAGATCTTAAAATAAGTACTTGGAATGTTAGGACTCTATATCAACAAGGGAAATTGGAAAATCTAATTCAAGAAGCAGAACGAATAAATATAGATATTTTAGGCATATCAGAGACTAGATGGAAGGAATGTGGGTACATTGAAGACGAAAAATATACATTTATATACTCAGGAAACACAACAGAACATCAAAGGGGGGTAGGAATACTGATAAAAAGAGAGCTACAAAAATATATAAGTACCCACTGGACATACAGTGATAGGATTATACTACTCAAGTTGAAAGCAAAACCATTCGACATAGCAATAATACAGACATATGCACCTACTCAAGACTACACAGATGAACAAATAGAGGCATACTATGAAGACCTAAATAAAGTTATGAAGCAAGTGAAATCTTCAGACATCTTGATTGTAATGGGTGACATGAACGCTAAAGTAGGAAAAGGTAGATATAAGACAATTATAGGAAATCATGGTTTAGGAAAAAGAAATGACAGAGGAGAAAGATTAATACAATTCTGTGAAGAAAACAGGCTGATAATATGTAACACCTACTTTGAGCAAGAGAAAAGGAAACTATACACATGGAAAAGCCCTGGAGATAGGAAGAGGAATCAAATAGATTACATAATGATAAAAGAAAGGTTCCGTAACAGCGTAAAGAAAGCCAAAACCTACCCAGGAGCAGATATTAATTCTGATCACAATCCTGTAATGATTAAAATGAAAATCAAACTAAAGAGAAACAAGCAAAAATCTGATTCATCAACAAACCCACTCGACATAACAGCTTTAAATCAAAAAGATATTAAAGATACCTATACAATACAAGTAAAGAACACATACCAGAAGCTGCTAGAGGAAGGAATTGAACAATACAGAAGAGAAAATCCTGATGAAAAAGTAACAACCAAATGGCAATGCATAAAGAAAAGCATACAAAAAGCCTGCGACACCTTACCCAAAAGAGAAAAGAACAAAAAAACAAAAATGGATAACTAACACCATCTTAGAAAAAATGGAAGAAAGGAGACAAGCGAAGAACACTGCCCAATACAATAAAATAGATAATGAGATACGCAAAATGTGCAAAAAGGCAAAAGAAGACTGGCTCAGCCAAAAATGTAGAGAAATAGAAACTATGGAAAGCAAACAAGACCTAAGAGGAATGCACACAGAAATAAAGAGAATGACTAATAAAAATAAAAAAGCCACAGAAGGTGGATGCATTGCAGACAAAAAAGGAAAAATGCTAACAGACAATAAGGATATCATAGATAGATGGCAGGAATATATAACAGAACTATTTCATGATCAAAGGGACAAGAAACCAGTTATAAAATGTACATCAGGCTATAAAATCTTAAAATCTGAGGTGGAAAAAGCTATAAAAACAATGAAAAGGGGAAAAGCAGCAGGACCTGAAAGCATACAGATAGAGATGATACAGGCACTTGAAGATTTTGGCATTGAAGTGATTACAGACATATGCAACGACATATACCACACAGGATACATACCAAATGAACTAAAAACATCAACTTTCATTGCATTGCCTAAAAAGAATGGTGCAGTTGAATGCAGTGACTTTAGAACAATAAGCCTAATGAGCCATGTTACAAAAATCTTGCTAAAAGTTATACAAGGAAGGATTCAGAATAAAATCAATACTGAATTAGATGAGCAGCAATTTGGATTTAGGAAAAATAGCGGGACAAAAGAAGCCATATTCTGCATGAGAACATTAATCGAAAAATACACAGAAGTAAACAAACAAATATATGCCTGCTTCATAGACTACACCAAAGCTTTTGATAGAGTACACCACAAACAACTTATAGAATGCCTAAAAGAGATACATCTAGATGACATGGATATACGACTAATATGCAATCTATACTGGGAGCAAACAGCAATAATAAAATATAACAAAGAGTTCTCTACACCCATTGATATAAAAAGAGGAGTAAGACAAGGATGCATCCTATCACCAAGCTTGTTCAATCTATACACTGAGCAAATCTTTAAAAACATCATAGAGATGCCAGGCCTACAAATTAATGGAAAGATAATCAATAACCTAAGATATGCTGACGATACTGTACTACTAGCAGAAAATCATAAAGACCTACAACAATTACTTAATGAAATAAACACGACAAGCAAAAAATATGGACTAGATATGAATATCAAAAAGACTAAAACTATGATCATAAACAAAGAAAATACTCAAAACCCACAAGTGGATATCAAAATTGAAGGAATAGACCTTGAGACAGTTCAGAACTATAACTACCTTGGACATACTATAACCAGTGATGGAAAATGTACAACTGAAATAAACAAAAGAATAGGAATGGCAAAAAGTAATTTTAATGTCATGAAGGACATACTAACATCAAAACAAATAACACCAGAGCTAAAACTAAGAATAGCAAAATGTTACATCTTCTCAATATTCCTATATGGTGCTGAAACATGGACATTAGACAAGAAAACAGAACAGAGAATTGAAGCCTTTGAAATGTGGATATATAGAAGAATAGGTAGAATTGGATGGAAGGAAAAGAAAACAAATGACAAAGTCTTAAAACAACTAAAAATGAAAAGAGAACTTCTGAACACAATTAGAACAAGACAAATGCGATTCTTAGGCCATGTTAAAAGACACAACAGCCTACTGAAAGTGATCCTGGAGGGGAAAATACAAGGTAAAAGAGGCAGAGGCAGACCAAGATTAACATGGACGAGTAACATCAAAAGATGGACAAATCAACCGATGACAACCTGCACCATCAAAGCAAGAGATAGAGCAAAATGGCGCTCCATGGTAGCCAACCTTCGTTGCGGAGACGGCACTCAATGATGATGAATATCGCTCATTACCGTCGCATCTCATATTATATTACTCAATACTGATACGTTTTATAATATTGCTCCATACTGCTACATTTTATATAATATTGCT
The DNA here is from genome assembly GCA_032433765.1 of Megaustenia siamemsis. Lineage (NCBI taxonomy): Eukaryota > Metazoa > Mollusca > Gastropoda > Stylommatophora > Ariophantidae > Megaustenia > Megaustenia siamemsis. The sequence continues at coordinate 59,865,530 of JAVIAB010000050.1, read as the reverse complement.
CAATCGTGGCACATCTTATATAATATTGCTCAATCGTGGCACATCTTATATAATATTGCTCAATCGTGGCACATCTTATATAATATTGCTCAATCGTAGCACATATTATATAATATTGCTAAATCCATCTTAAGGAATGTTGCTCTATACTGGCTCCACAGTGAGGTAAGGTAAGGTTTTTTTTCTGACTCGGTTCTTGCTGACGAGTTTAAATAATTTGCACGATAGTCTAGTTATGAACAAATCTGCTATTCCCTGTTGTGGTTATGTTAACTGTGAACTTTATTGATTTTCAAGTGGAATATTATTTATTCTTCTTGTGCCGAAGTGTTTAACCTATCATCGATAGGCCAACGTGTGTTCGTTGTTCGACAGACAAACATCTATTTTGACAACAATAGCGCCTAGTGGGAATGTCCATCCCGAATGTACAAAGTCTTTGACGGTAGATAGTATGAAAGAATCAGAAATGATCAACAGCTCAGAAAAGAAAAACAGCAAAGTGTGTGGTACACAAGAGACATATTCAGGGCACGAGCAACGAATATGGCAGACCACCGTGAAAGAGATTGGAGCCTAATCACGTACTATTCCAGGGAAGACCAGGGAGAGGAATCCTAACCAATGTCAAAAGAAAAAATCTACGAATAAAGGGAAAGGTCAAGTACGAGACTTGAACCGGCGTCTTAGCACGCGAGTTTACACCCATATGTGCTCGGCCGTCTATCCAGAAATGTTCGGAGATTTATGTATAGTGTCGCCTCAAGCATCGAAACTCAGATGCAAAGCAACATTCCTCATCTTCCCAGGGTAATACCCTGGTACCCATTTCTGCCAACGGCTGGGTCGACAGTGTGGGTATTTTTTTTGTTCCAACCACGAGTACAATTCACACTGTTCCCAGCGGGAATCGAACACGGGTTGTCCGAACGTCGGTAGTCCAGTCGGGTGGTTTTCCCAACTTGGCCGGTAGCGCAGTAGGTAGCGCGTCAGTCTCATAATCTACGAATATGTACATGCAATGTTAGGACTATTCCAAGAAGGAAAATGGAAAAATCTTATTTTAGAAGCAGAACGATTAAACATAGACAGTTTAAGCATATCAGAGACAAGGTGGAAAGAATGTGGGTACAAACAGGACAAATGTATATATATATTTATAACCGGGGACTGGTTGGTCTCGAGGCAAGACGTCGGCCTAGAGACAGAGAGGTTATGGGTTCAAATCCCGGCTATACCGGTTGGGATTTTTATTTATGATTTCTCTCTGCGGCAACCACCCCTGGTCTCAGCAGCGAGGCTCGGCTTGAAACGTCAATTACTCACCGACGGAAAAATATGAGTACCTCCGAAGTCGGAGGCAGGGACCCTTGTGCACACGGCTACCAGGGAAAAATGGATTAACATGCACAATTCAGTTCCTAGTCTCTAGGGACTTCGTCATAGGTCAAAGCTGGCGAACGAAGAGAAAAAAAAAGAAAAAAATATTTTCAACCAACACAACAGAACATCAAAGAGGTGTAGGAATACTAATAAAAAGAGAGCTACCAAAATATATATGTACCCACTGGACATACAATAATATGATTATATTACTCAAAATGAAAGCAAAACCATTCGACATGGAAATAACACATACATACGCACTAAAGACTACGTAGTTGAACAAATAGAGGCATACTATGATGATCTAAATAGTTATGAAGGAAATGAAATCTTCGGACATCTTGACTATTATGGGTTATATGAATGTTACAGTAGGAAAAGGTAGATATAAGACAATAATAGGAAATCATGGTTTAGGAAAAAGAAATGAAAGAGGAGAGAGATTAATAACATTTTGTGAAGAAAATAGGTTCATAATATGTAACACCTACTTTGAGCGAGAGAAAAAGAAACTATACACTGCCTTCGAGATAATAAGAGGAATCAAATAGACTACATAATGATAAAAGAAAGGTTTCGTACAGCGTCAAGAAAGCCAAAACCTATCCAGGAGCAGATATTAACTCAGATCACAATCCTTTAATTAATAAAAGGAAAGTCAAACTAAAGAGAAACAAACAAAAGACTAATTCATCAACAATACCACTAGATATTTCAGGTTTAAAACATAAATATACTTATACAATACACGTAAAGAACACATATTTGAAGATGCTAGAAGAAGGGATTGAGCAGTACAGAAAAAAAATCCTGATGGAAAAGTTACAACTAAATGGCAATGCATAAAGGGAAGCATACAAGAAACTTGCGACATCATAACCACAATGGAAAAGAATAAGAAACAAAAATGGATAACTGTCGCCATCTTGGGAAAAAATGGAAGAACAAAGACAAGCGAAGAACTCTACCCAAAACAAGAAAATAGATAACGCAATAAGCAAAATGTGCAAAAATAGGCAAAAGAAGACTGGCTCAGCCAAAGATGTCTAGAAATCAAAGCTATGAAAAATAAACAAGATTTTGATCAAGAGAGATGCACACAGAAATAACGAGAATGACTAGCAAAAATGAAATAAAAATATAGAAAGTGGATGTGTCTTAAACAACAACGGAAAAATGCTAAAAGTCAAGAAAAATATATTCAACAGATGACAGGAATATATGACAGAATTATTTTATGATCAAATGGACAAGAAACGAATCATAAAATGAACCAAACCTGGAACCATACCTTCCATAATTGTTCTTTCAGGCCAACTGTGTGTTTTTTTACCTGGCAGTTGCGTTTTAATTTCCTCTTTAAGATGCTGTTTATATGTATATATGCTTTTACTTTTAACTATTTATGACATTAAAAATATACCATTGTACATAAAGAATACTCTACGTGCACAATACTCTACATTTAGTGGTAGCCAAACGGCGGCCCGCGGGTAAAACACGGTCACCCAGTCTATTTTTCTTGTCCATTGAAGCGTGCACATAAACTACTATATTAAATATCAATAACCAATGTTTCAAAACCAATGTTTCAGTCGGTTTTAACAAAATATGGATACCGACAATAATAAAAGATTTAGCTACAGTTGGCGCTGCGAAGTTGCCTTTCTGTCAGTGTGTGGTGATAGCGTGCACGCTTTGTTATTTACTTGCTAAATCACATCATGTAACGTCTGACGATACTCTGAGCAAGAGAAAAGGAAACTATACACTGAAAAAACCTTCGAGATAATAAGAGGAATCAAATAGATTACATAATGATAAAAGAAAGGTTCCGTACAACGTCAAGAAAGCCAAAACCTATCCAGGAGCAGATATTAACTCAGATCACAATCCTGTAATTATTAAAATGAAAGTCAAACTAAAGAGAAACAAACAAAAGACTAATTTATCAACAATACCACTAGACATAACAGCTTTAAAACATAAATATACTTATACAATACACATAAAGAACATATTTGAAGCTGCTAGAAGAAGGGATTGAGCAGTACAGAAAAAAAAATCCTGATGGAAAAGTTACAACTAAATGGCAATGCATAAAGCGAAATATGCAATAAAAAAGGCAAAAGAAGACTGGCTCAGCCAAAGATGTCTAGAAATCAAAGCTATGCAAAATAAACAAGATTTAAGAGAGACGCGCAGAGAAATTAAGAGAATGACTAGCAAAAATGAAATAAAAATATAGAAAGTGGATGTATCTTGAACAACAACGGACAAATGCTAACAGGCAAGAAAAATATATTCAACAGATGACAGGAATATATGACAGAATTATTTTATGATCAAATGGACAAGAAACGAATCATAAAATGAACCAAACCTGGAACCATACCTTCCATCATTGTTCTTTCAGGCCAACTGTGTGTTTTTTTACCTGGCAGTTGCGTTTTAATTTCCTCTTTAAGATGCTGTTTATATGTATATATGCTTTTACTTTTAACTATTTATGACATTAAAAATATACCATTGTACATAAAGAATACTCTGCATGCACAATACTCTACATTTAGTGGTGGCCAAACGGCGGCCCGCGGGTAAAACACGGTCACCCAGTCTATTTTTCTTGTCCATTGAAACGTGCACATAAACTACTATATTAAATATCAATAAATAAAAACCAATGTTTCAGTCGGTTTTAACAAAATATGGATACCGACAATAATAAAAGATTTAGCTACAGTTGGCGCTGCGAAGTTGCCTTTCTGTCAGTGTGTGGTGATAGCGTGCACGCTTTGTTATTTACTTGCTAAATCACATCATGTAATGTCTGACGATACTCAAATGTAGCAGTCTGGTTCAAGCCTTGGCTGTGATCCGACACTCGGTCAACCATTAGTTGGGCACCACTGTCTACATAGAGAGCAATCTACATATTGTATACGACATAGAGAGCAATCTACATATTGGATACGACATAGAGAGCAATCTACATATTGAATACGACATAGAGAGCAATCTACATATTGTATACGACATAGAGAGCAATCTATATTGGATACGACATAGAGAGCAATCTACATATTGAATACGACATAGAGAGCAATCTACATATTGAATACGACATAGAGAGCAATCTACATATTGAATACGACATAGAGAGCAATCTACATATTGAATATGATATAGATAGTAAACTACATATTAAATACTACATAGAGAGCAATCTACATATTGAATACAACATAGAGAACAATCTACATATTGAATACAACATAGAGAGCAATCTACATATTGAATATGACATATAGAGCAATCTACATATTGAATATGACATAGAGAGCAATCTACATATTGAATATGACATAGAGAGCAATCTACATATTGAATATGACATAGAGAGCAATGTACATATTGAATATGACATAGATAGTAAACTACATATTAAATACGACATAGAGAACAATCTACATAGCGAATACGACATACATAGTAAACTACATATTAAATACGACATAGAGAGCAATCTACATATTGAATACAACATAAAGAGCAATCTACAAAATAAATACGACATAGAGCAATCTAAATATTTAACACTACATAGAGAGCAGTCTACATATTGAAAACTACATAGAGCAATCTACATATTGAAAATTACATACAGAGCAATCTACACATTGAACACTACATAGAGAGCAATCTATATATTGAACACTACATAGAGAGCAATCTATATATTGAATACTACATAGAAAACAATCTATATATTGAACACTACATAGAGAGCAATCTACATATTGAATACTACATAGAGAACACTAAATACATAACACTGAATATTAAGAACGATACACGGTCGGACAAAAATCACTTTCAGAAATACCTACAAAGCTTAGGTCAAAGCAAAGAGTCTACAGATTGTTATACCGAATCAGCTGTTTTACTAACAGATAAACTAACAAGAAAATGTAGCAAAACAATACAGTAATGGACAAATGAAGAAATCAAACTATCGACCATAAAATAAACACACAACTGAACAATCAAGCAATAACTGCAGCATGTATCAACAAAAGCGAAAGCTCAGTGGTTAGTAAACTAAACTACAAAGGACAAGAGGTCGGGGATTCGATCCTGACCGACGGCTTTCAGGTTTACCCTTAAATGGGTACCGGATTTTTCCGGGAAAGTAAAGCGGCACGGGCGTGTTACTGACCACATTGTCCCAAAATATATGTACTCATGGTCTGTAAAAATTATGGTCACTAAAAACATATTCCCTATACGCCACTTGACGTGATGGGACAATTTACTTACTTTTCTATGTATAAGATAAACAACAGGACAACAGCGATATTAATTCTAGTGTTACATCAAGAAAAAGGAAAGTAACATCTTGTTAGAATGCATCAGCAGTAAATAGAGTAGTAATGAAATAAATGGTAAGAGAGAAACGTCAACAGATTAGCAATAAAGGTATATCAGAACGAATATTATCCTATAAATACGTAGCCTTTATCATAACCACACATTATCAATATTTAAAATGCACGCATTTTTATTTCATTAAAAAAGACCAGTAACAGAAGCAGCAAAAATGGCAGCTGTTAATCCCCTACACTGTTCGCTCTCATTTTCGCGGTCTGGCCTTGACAAAGTTTTTCGTGTCGTCAATTAAAATTAATATAGTTTCTGTCCTAAAACGATATTTAATCTTTTTTTTTCATTATTACTTTCTGTAATTAGATATCTATGTTGGCATTCACGAAGTCCTAGATAATTCAGATGAACTTTTGTATTCTTCATACACACAAACACATACTGATATAAATACAAATAGAAATAAGAGAGAGGGAAAGAGAGAGAGAAAGAGAGAAAGATAGCGAGAGAGAGATAGCGAGCGAGAGATAGCGAGAGAAAGAGAGAGAGAGAGAGAAAAGGGGGAGATAGCGAGAGAGAGATACCGAGAGAGAGAGAAAAAGAGAAAGATTGCGAGAGAGAGAGAGAGAGAAAGAGAGACAAAGAGAGAGATAGTGATAGAGAAAGAGAGAGATAGCGAGAGAGAGAGAGCTACCGAGAGAGAGATAGCGAGAGAGAGAAAAAGAGAGAGATAGCGAGAGATAAGAAAAGAAAAAGAGAGATAGCGAGAAAGAAAGAGAAAGAGATAACGAGAGAGAGAGAGAGAGAGAGAAAGAGAGAAAGAGAGAGAGAGAGATAGCGAGAAAGTGAGAGAGAGAAAGAGATAGTGAGAAAGTGAGAGAGAGAAAGAGAAAAGAGAGAAAAAAAGCGGAGTAAGAATTGCAACCATGGTTTCCAACTTAAGAATTGTGACCCCCAAGGAAATGAAGCTTTCAATAAACGTTGTGAGAACACTAGACCCAATGGTCGACCACGAAAAATATGAATTGATGTAAAATTAGAAACACTATGAAACATAGCAGAAGTCAAGTGAAGAGCGAAAGACGTCAAACTATATCTCACTTCGACGCTGAAAGGCAAATGAGGAAGAAGAGAAAAAAAAAAGAATCGAGGCGCGCATTCTGAATAGTGGTGGAAGGGTGTTTGGAAGGCATTTTTAACAAATCAATTATTTTTACACAAAAATTTCAGCATGAAGATTTCATTATTTATTTATTGCACATCATCATCATTAAGTGCCGTTTGCGCATCGAAGGTCGGGTACTACGAAGTGCCATTCCGCCTTGTCTCTTACTTTGATAGTGCAGGTTGTCATAGACAGACTTGTCCATCATTTTGATGTTATTCGTCCTTGTCAGTCTTGGTCTGCCGCTGCCTTTTTTACCTTGAATTTTCCCTTCTAAGATTACTTTTAGTAGGCTGCTGTGTCTTTTAACATGCCCTAATAATTTCATGTCTAACAAGGAAATAACTCTGGAGGCAAAACGAGCACTATACAATACAATCTTCATCCCAACGTTGTGCTACCAATGACAGACCTGGACCCTAGATGCAAGAACAATAAGAAAAAATAACCTCTACGGAGATGAAATGTGTTAGACGAATGACAGGAAACAGTCTGAGAGATAAGATCAGAAATGAAGACTGAGAAAAAAGCTGGGAATAGCCCCCGCCATAAAACATATAAGGAAACAACAGATAAAATGGTTTGGCCAACGTGACAAGGCAGAAAGAACAAAACACAACACAACGAGCTTTCAACAAACGGTGTGAGAACACCGGACCCAAGGGTCGACCACGAAAAAGATGGATGGATGGAATATTAGAAGCACTAGGAAACATAACAGCAGCAGAGGCGAACAGAAGAGCAAAAGACCGCAAATGATATCTCCTCTCTTCGACGCTGAAAAGCAAATGAGGAAGGAAAGGAGAGGAAGAAGAGGAATTTCATTTGTCTTGTTTGAATTGTGTTTAGTAGTTTTCTTTTCATTTTTAGTTGTTTTAAGACGTCATAGTTTGTTTTATTTACTTGTCCTCTAGTTCTTCCCACTCTTCTATAAATCCACCCACCATCCCCCATTCATCCATTCAGCCATCGGCACATTTTGTAAAATGAAACACTGTCAGCATTACGCAAGTGCCGTTTTCCTTCCGAGAAAAATCGCAAATGCACATGTAAAGTAAAACAAAAAAAAAAAAAAAAAAAAAAAAAACATAACTGAGCCCGACCACATGTTCTCACTAGTACAGATTTAGTGCGACATCATCAAGTACCGGGCCTGCTGGCGTAGGTGATCATGTCCCTCCACAACTTTCGATCTCGACAATTATTTATCATTGGCCTTCTGCCAAGCCATTCTCTTAAGCTGTCTGTTATTTTTTTCTCTTTGTTTCCCTCTATCTCTTCGTCCCTCAATTTTTCTAGTTGTTACAATATATTCCAGTTGTTCTCTTCTCATTACATGACCAAAAAATGATGATTGTTTCTTCCTAATATTGGAAATTAGCTCTCTTTTTGCTTTGACCTCTCTCATAACATCTTCATTACTCTTCTTAGCTGTCCATGGTATTCTCAACATTCTTCTGTAAAACCACATTTCTACAGAATCCAATGAATTTCTTGTCAGTTGTCCCATTGTCCATGATGATATGTCGCATCCATATGTTAAGCCTGGCTCTACGTAACATTTAAGAACTCTTTTTCTTGTTTCTATTGTGAAAAATGGATTGCATAGTATCTTCCTCATTTTATGGAAAGCTGCTTTTGCCTGAGCCATTCTGCATCTCACCTCTTTTGTACATCTTCCGTCCGAGGTTAACAAAGTTCCCAAATATGTAAATTCATTTACTTGTTTTAATATTGTTCCACTTTTCTTTATTTTGCACTGAGGTTATGTCTTTTTCTTTGTTGTTACCATTACCTCTGTCTTTTCGCTATTAAGGCTGAGTCCTTTATTTTTGCTTTCTTTCACTATAATGTTCAACATTTCTTGTAACTCATTTTCACTCTTAACGATTAATACTGTATCATCAGCATACCCCAGATTATTTATATTATGACCTCCAATTGTTATTCCAGGCATGCCCCTTATGGTTCTTAAAATAATCTCACTATAAATATTAAACAAATCTGGTGACAGCACACAACCTTGTCTAACACTCTGTTTTATTTATTGAACCATCCCAGCTGGTTTCCAGTTCTTATGGCCGCTGTTTGTTGCCAGTACATGTTCTTTATTATTCTTAGATCTTTGCTGTCTTCGTTTATGCTTTCTAAAATTTTGATTATTTCTTGGTGCTTTACTTTGTTAAATGCCTTGGTATAATCTATGAAACATAGGTATAGATCTGTTTTCACCTCTATGGCTCTTTCTACTAAAGATCTTATGGTATATATCGCATTGCTCGCTCCTTTACCTCCAACAAAACCACACTGTTCATCGCTAATTTTTGGACTGATTTTGTTTCGCACTCTTCGCATGATGATTCTTAGTAATATCTTTATCATATGACTCATAAGGCTTATTGTGCGATGATCGTCGCATTCAATCACACTCGATTTCTTTGGTAGGGCTATGAATATTTATTTGAGCAGGTCGTCTTATATATATCCGCTGTTGTAGATATCATTCAGTATTTTTGTTACTATTTCTATTCCAAAATCACCCATGGCTTCAATCTCTTCTTTAGTTATATTATCTAGTCCACGAGCTTTTCCTGCTTTCATATTGCGCAAGGCGTCTTCCACTTCTTCTCTGAGTATTTTTGGTCCTTCTTAATTATACCTTAATTCATCATCGTTCATCATTATAAAGATCTTTAATGTATTCTGTCCATCGTTCCCGTATGCTTTCTTGATCAATCAACAGTTCTCTTTCCTTAGATCTTAAACATCCAGTTTTTGAATGCGTTTTTCTTCCTGTTAACTCTTCAATTTATTTGTATATAGCTTTAGCATCTCCTTTTTGTTGCATTTCAATCTCTTTGCATCTCTGTGTTAGCCATGCTTAGTTTGCTTCATTGCATTTTATTACAATTTCTTTATTTAATCTCTTAAACTGATCTTTATTTTCTTTATTTCTTCTTCTTGTATCCATTAGCTGCAAAATGTCATCTGTCATTCATTTTTTTCTTGAATTTGTCCTCACTGGTGGTATGAACTCTTTTGATGTTTGTTGCTTCGATTCTTTTAACATTTCCCACTGTTCATCAATGCTATGTATCTTCTCTATTGCATTGTACCGGTTTTGAATTGTGATTTTATATTTGTCTTGCAGCTTCTTGTCTGATTTGAGTAAATTTTAATTTAACTTGATGTTAACTGAGGCTCGTTTTGTTGTTTTTAATTTTACTCTAAGTTTTCCCACAACTGGTACAAGATCATTATTGCAATCTGCCCCTGGTCTAGTTTTCACACACACCAGACTGTCTCTAAATCTATTGCTTATCATTATGTAATCAATTTGATTACATGCGTTGTCTGCTGGGCTTTTCCATGTCCACAGACGTCTTGGATGTTGCTTAAACCAGGGATTTCTTATCATCATGTTGTGTGTTCTTGCCCATTCAATAAGTTTCTCACCTCTTTCATTCCTCTCGCCTAAGCCATAATGACCAACTACTTCCTCAACCCTTTCCTTTCCTACTTTTGTATGAAGTGCCTCATTTAATTCGTTGTAAAATGTATCAATTGTTTCCTCTGGGCTGTCTGCTGTTGGTGCATAAATTTGTATAAGATTTATGTCTATTGGCTTTCCATTCAATTTCGCTAAAAGGACTCTGTCAGATATTGAGTAAAAGCCTTTCACTGTTCATGCTCTTTCTGCATCCAAGATGATACCTACTCCTCTTTGGTGTGCAGTACCCCCAGAATAGATTATTTTATGTTTATCAGAATACATCTCCCCTGATCGGTGTATCTCATTTCGCAAAGTCCCAGTAATTGTAAACCCATTCTTTTCATTTCGTGTATGATGTTTTCTAGTTTACTCTTCTGCATGAGTGTTATCACATTCCAAGTACCTATCTTTAGAGTTTGTTTAATCTTTATTTTGCTTAAAGTAGCTTGATGACGATCGGGTATCACCTGTAGCACATGATGTCCCCTACCGAACGAACGAGGGTTTTCCATTGGAATCCCCCTTAACGTTGTTGCCGCTATTTCTATTGTTGTGGCAATTCATGATTGTACAAAGAAGTTACGACAGTGGTTTTCTGTTGCCTTCCGTTGGTTTGTTTACAGTTGGCTCCGCTAGCCTTTGACTAAAAAGTCTCACCACAAGGCAGTGGGTTGTTTTACTTCGGGGTACCCTCCCTTAGCCTTTTACTCTCCCGAGCTTACCTGCAAGCAGCAGGGCAGCCACAGGTTGTACTATTTACTGCATACAGTGTCAGGTAAAATTACCCGACCTGACTGCCTTGTTGCGACACCCAAGTTAAAAGGTAAAGAAACAGACTTAAATATGAAAAGTAAGTCGAAAAAAAAAACAAAATACAGTTCACATAGATTTCCATTCAAACTTAGAATAGTTTAATTATTAATGAGTTGATCTTTACAAAGACAATTATCGATGAAGCTTTTCATTAGCTATTAAAACAAGTTAAAGTTAAAATATGTGTGTGTGTGCGCGTGTGTGCGTGTGTGTGCGCGTGTGTGCGTGTGTGTGTGCGTGCATGCGTGCATACGTGCGTGCGTGAGTGTGTGTGTTTGTGTGCGTGTGAGTGTGTGTGTGTGTGTGTGTAAAAAAGTTAAGTACCCCCGTCACGCCAAGTGCCATGTAGGGAATATGGTGTTTGTTACCATAAATTTTACAGACCTTCGGCACATGATTTTTGGGGTAATGTGGTCAGTATTACGCCCGTGCTGCTTTAATGTGTGTATATATGTAATATATAAATATATATATATATATATATATATATATATATATATATATATATATATTACCTAAACGCTGCAGCGTGGGAAGAATTAGCCGCAAACTGTAAACTTTGGAAACACGTTCGCTCCGAATCCAGCAAAAACAGATTGATAGTAAAACAGAATCATCATCATCATCATGTGTGTGTGAGTGAGTGTGTGTATCTTGGAATCTTGGAGACGCTGTAGCTCAAGGTCTAGTACCAAGGGACAAGAAATCAGGTTCAATCCCGATCGATAGCTCCTAGGTTACCCAGCCTTAAATGGGAAACTTTTCATTCTAGAAAGTATGGCAGCTTGAGGTGAGACTGGCATCATCATCATCATCATCATCATCAAGTACCGGGCCTACTGGCGTAGGTAATCATGTCTCTCCACAACTTTCGATCTCGGCAGCTATTTATCATTTCTGTTGTTGACCTTCTGCCAAGCCATTCTCTTAAGCTGTCTGTTATTATTTTCTCTTTGCTTCCTTCTATCTCTTCGCCCCTCAATTTGTCCAGTTGTTACAATATATTCCAGTTGTTCTCTTCTTATTGCATGGCCAAAAAATGATGATTGTTTCTTCCTAATACTGGAAATTAGCTCTCTTTTTGCTTTGACCTCTCTCATAACATCTTCATTACTCTTCTTAGCTGTCCATGGTACTCTCAACATTCTTCTGTAAAACAACATTTCTACAGAAATCTCTTAATACAGAATACACAACGATTAACAAAGAAATGAAAAATAGCATTTCCCAGGCAACTGCAAAATCCATAGTCAAATATAATTGACGAAGTATATATATATATATATATATATATATATATATATATATATATATATATATATATATATGAATATCGTATATATATATTATATATTTTGTAAACTCAAAAAGCAGCTTTACTACTGAGCTAGATACGCTGAAATCTAAATGAGCATGCACGTTACACCTCACATTTTTAATCCACCAATTGTGCAAAAATTACATATATGAAAAGAAATATATCGTCGTTTAGCAAGATCCCTTGATTAATAGAGTTGACGACAATATTTCTAATGCTGGTGTAAAAAATTGGATCCCCTTGTTAATTTCGTAACTTTGGAAGTCAAACATGTTCCAACATTTCTGAAATATTTAACAATCTTCAGCTGTCTAAAGAGTTTTGAGTGAATGAAAACAGGTAATCGAATCGAAGACAAATGCAATTTTTGGGGCATGTTAAAAGACACAACAGCCTAATAAAAGTAATATTGGAAGGGAAAATACAAGTCAAAAGAAGCAGAGGAAGACCAGTACTAACATGGACGAGTAACATTAAAGGATGGACAAGTCAACCTATGACAATGTGCACCATCAAAGCAAGAGACAGAGTGGAATGGTGCTCCATGGTAGCTAACCTTCGACGCGGAGACGGCACTCGATGATGATGATGAATGGAATCGAGCGAAAAGAAGGGTGGAGGAGGCCAATAATTTAAGAGACAAGGGATCATCGGCATCTCGGCCAAGTCGTTTGGTCCGAGCTAATTAAGATTTTAGAAACTAAACATCATAACATTATCGAGAGGGGAATCCCAGCAGTATCTAATGCTAATCTCAAGTGAGAGGTACACGGGATGAAGCACACAAAATTGATGCATATTTCAACATGATAATGACACAAGGCTATCACAAACCATCAAATCATGACTGCAAGAGACGAATGTGACAGTACAGAAGTGTCCCAGTTATTGTCCCGATTCGAATTCAATATAAAATATTTGGGTGGGGGGTGGGGGTGGGGAACTACTCAAGAATAATTTTAAAAGAGTGGACTAAGAGACGTCTAACATTTGAAGAAGATGAAAAGTACTGGTATAGTTTGGCCAATAATTCCCTACAAACACTGAAGCCATTGGCAGTAGGTAGGGAATACACCGACTTTTCTCTGGACATATAATTGTTTTATTTTATTATTATTTTTTTTTAATTTTCTATTTACGTTTATGAGTGTAGTGTGTTGTGAAAGTAGGACTCATTCTTTTCCTTCAAAATATTGAGTGTACGTGAGTGTTAATATTTAACTAGTTATATTATATTATATATATATGTGAGAGTGAGTGAGTGTGTGTATCTTGGAGACGCTGTAGCTCAAGGTCTAGTACCAAGGGACAAGAAATCAGGTTCAATCCCGATCGATAGCTCCTAGGTTACCCAGCCTTAAATGGGAAACTGATCATTCTAGAAAGTATGGCAGCTTGAGGTGAGACTGGCATCATCATCATCATCATCAAGTACCGGGCCTACTGGCGTAGGTAATCATGTCTCTCCACAACTTTCGATCTCGGCAGCTATCTATCATTTCTGTTGTTGACCTTCTGCCAAGCCATTCTCTTAAGCTGTCTGTTATTTTTTTCTCTTTGCTTCCCTCTATCTCTTCGTCCCTCAATTTTTCCAGTTGTTACAATATATTCCAGTTGTTCTCTTCTCATTACATGGCCAAAAAATGATGATTGTCTCTTCCTAATATTGGAAATTAACTCTCTTTTTGCTTTGACCTCTCTCATAACATTTTTATTACTCTTCTTAGCTGTCCATGGTACTCTCAACATTCTTCTGTAAAACCACATTTCTACAGACTCCAGTGATTTTCTTGTCTGTTGTCCTAATGTCCATGATTCGCATCCCTATGTTAAGAGTGGCTCTACATAACATTTAAGAACTCTTTTTCTTGTTTCTATTGTCAAAAATGAATTGCATAGTGTCTTTCTCATTTTTTGGAAAGCTGCTTTTGCCTGAGCCATTCTGCATCTCACCTCTTTTGTACATCTTCCGTCTGAGGTTAACAAAGTCCCCAAATATTTAAATTCATTTACCTGTTTTAATATTGTTCCAGTTGTCTTTATTTTGCACTAAGGTTGTGTCTTTTTCTTTGTTGTTACCATTACCTCTGTCTTTTTGCTATTAAGGCTGAGTCCTTTATTTTTGCTTTCTTTCACTATAATGTCCAAAATTTCTTGTAACTCATTTTCACTCTTAACGATTAAGACTGTATCATCAGCATACCTTAGTATTTATATTTATATACTGGCATTATCACCCTTAAAATGCTATTTTGGTTATTGAAAAATATATACATTAACACTATATATTTCATACGCCGTAGATTGAACCATGTACATGTTATTTCTAGTTTTATATATAAATTTTGTGTCTGACACGAATTATGAATTTGCTGCATATTTGCTAATGCTATGTTCAACCATGAAAACTGATTTGATGATGTTCATTATCACATATCCTATCCCATAGTCCGTCCAGAAATTGTTACCCAAAAATAAAAATCAATTTTCTAGAAAAATTATTTAGTGATTTACTGTGAAATTTTGCCTGCAGTCTTGGATTTTCCCAGACTTTAACACAATATTTTATTTATTATGTAGAATTTGCTTTCAGCAGATATGATCTCTTAGATGCTCGTTTCACGAAACATAAACAACTGTGAGCTTTACTCACAATCATGGTCGTCAAAATATCGTAGCTTTGGAAAAGCTCTCATGGAATTAATAGTTTCCTTTACTGATCACGACCAATCCAAGTTTTTGACGGATGAAAGTTTTTTTTTTTAAACATTTATCAAGGCAACTTTGACAAATGAATGTTTTATTTATTTTCTGCTCAATTCTATAACAATGCCTAACCAAAACGATGCCCGTCTAGATGTTTTATCGCAGTAATTGAATCAACTCATCACTACAACTATAATTCCTCTTCTCCTGCTGCATGCACTTTTAGACCTCGAAGTTAGCATTAGCTAGCGATAACATATCCGTACAGCTTATTCCAGTATGGTACCGGTGATGGTCAAAACAGATTTAACTGTTCTTTATATAATGGACATGATTGTAGCAGTTCAGCAGTCATTTTGCATGTTTTTTTTAGTACCCCCGTCACGCCAAGTGATGTATAGGGAATATGGTGTTAGTGACCATAAATTTTACAGACCTTCGGCACATGATTTTTGGGGTAATGTGGTCGGTATTACGCCCGTGCCGCTTTACTTTCCCAGAAAATAATCCGGTACCCATTAAAGGCTGGGTGAATCGGAAGCCGTCGGTTTGGATCGAACTCTACCTCTTGTCCTTTGTAGTCCAGTTCACTAACCACTGAGCTATCGCGGCTCCCCAAAATAATAATTTAAGTCAGTGAAAATAGCGGAACTAGTTGAAAAAAATCAATACCTAAAACTATCGATTATCATTTTTAGTTACACAGCCATGTGTCTTAAAACTGGAATAAAGAAAAGAGACTCTTTGTTGTAACAGGACAAAAATGAAGCATTCAGTAATAAGGCAGATGCAGAAGCTGTGGAAGTTGAAGTTGAAAACTTTCTTGAAGGAGTAGATTAAATAATAAAACATCATGTTATTTTGCTATTCTTAACTATAGCCCTGATTATTTTTTTATTTGGTTATGGATGGCCCCGGTATCATGGCAAACGAATTAAAATCCATAATTTCTCAACCGCCAGTGCCAGCATAATCATCCGAATTAATATCTCATCTCCCAAACAAAGAAAGGTAACTGTAGTCCTCATCGTAGCAGTCTCAGCACACGCCAAAAGATATAAAGCGAAATGCGCAGAAAGTGAACACAGCCAACTGTTCCCTGTCATACGATATCATCATTCATCGTAAACAATTGGAATAATTGGAATATAGCCCTGGTGTTATTTGTTTTGATGTTAGTATGTTCTTCATAACATTAAATTACTTTTTGTCATTCCTATTCTTTTGTTTATTTCAGTTTTACATTTTCTATCACTGGTTATAGTATGTCCAAGGTAGTTGTAGTTCTGAACTGTCTCTAGGTCTATTCCTTCAATTTTTTTTATATCCAGTTGTGGGTTTTGAGTATTTTCTTCTTCATGACTAAGATATCTAAATTGATCAGTGATTACAAAGTATTATTCTATCTTTTCTACATCTCTCTCTCTCTCTGTCTCTCTCTCTCTGTCTCTCTCTATCTCTCTCTTTTTCTCACTCTGTGTATTCTACTAATTCTGCTAATGCATTCGGTTAAATGCCTCTGTATATTTATTTATTTATTTCATTCTTTCTTTCTTTCTTTCTTTCATTTCTTTCTTATGAATAGTCCAAAGTGACGTTATTGTTATATGTAACAGTTAATTCTATATTACAGCAAATTGTTTCTTTTCTTACAAAAAATAATGAAGTATAACGTAATCAAACAGAAAATCACGGTAAAGTTACTAAAGTTGCAGATATTAACTGTATAGAAATAGTTCACGATTTACGACTAATGTAATAAAATAGAAATGATTGCCCTGTTATCGATTCTCAGCACTTAAAGTCACTATTTTGGACCACAGAAATACTATGTTTAGTAAAATGTTGACAATAACGAATATATAGTCAATTAGCGTAATAGTGAGGTCCTGACAAAATTAAAGATAATAGTAAACCGGAGACAAAAAAAACCAGATGAAAGAGTATAAATGATCGGTCCATCGTGAGTACAGGAAGGTTAGAAGTTTTTATGGTTTATGGGAGGGACTCAAGGGGAGACAATCTAAGAGTCATGAAAAGGTGAGAAATCTTATGCTTATACTTGCCCTAATAAAATAGTAAATATACACTACTGTTGAAGAGTTATGAGGAAATATAGTTTATTTTGTTCTGGATCAAGTAGGACTCACTGACATATGTTACACGTTGTAGGACTTCAGTTTTTGTGCCAATCTTTATGTGTTGCTAAGAGTTGTGAGAAGATGCAGTTTTGTCCCGGACACAGTGTAATCCAGTGACAGATGTTAGCTCGCTGCAGGGCTTCATTAATTGTGTCTATACATTTGTGTCGTTATGAGTTGTAAAGAGATACAGATTGTTTTGTCCTGAACAAATTATATTCCAGTGACATATGTATTCTCGCTGCAGAGTTCAGTAATTGTGGCTATCCATCAGATTCTTTGCTTTCAAATAGGGTGAGCAAGATTATAACCACTTTGTTTCGTTTGGTGGTGAAAATAGAAGAAGGTTCTGATCCAAATATCTCGCGGCGACACCATTGTAGAAACAGCCTTTACTATACAGCCCCATATTCAATATCTGCTACGACGAACCAGAAAGGGATGGCGGTTTTGAAAAATAATGCAGATTCTTGGTTTTTCTATAGTTGTGTAGTCCAAACATCAGCTGGAACGCTGTTTAATGTTAGAGCTTGATTTGTATTGTTTGGTTGCAACACGTTGTTTGTGCATTTTATTTTTGATGAGAACCGACCGCCATCGTGAACCGATTGACCAAGATTTGGTGTACCTGGTCTCTAGCAACGACGATAAACACACATGACATAAAGGTCAATGCTTTCGTGCTGCATCTCTTACACAGCGCAGTGCACATACTTCGTGACAAGGCCTATATAATAGTACAACACGGTTTACGTCTTGCTAGGTGTATGGGAAATAGGGTTTTAGTGCCCACATTCCTTCAGTGCAAAACAGGAGAATTGTAATTCAAATAATATACATTAAAAATAACAACTGTGAATCTGCTTTTCTATTTCTTCTTTCCCTTCTCATTTGGTTTCACGTGTCGTGGGGAGTTATAGCCTTGCGGACCTTTGGTCTTCTGTTAGGTTCTCCTGCTGTTACGTTTCTTGATGTTTCTAATATTCTATCAATCCATCTCTTTCTATTATCCCTTGGGTCTGGTGTTCTCGCAACGTTTTTTGAAGACTCGTAATGGTGTTATTTGATCTTTCTGTCTTTTCACATGGTCAAATCATTTTATCTGTTGTTTCTTTACGTATTCAATTGCGAGAATCATTCTTGGCTTTTTTTCCTCAATACTGGTCTTATTTATCAAGTTATTTCTATAGTCCAGGTCTGGCATTTGTAGCACAACGTTGGGATGAAGATTTTGTTGCACAGTGCCCGTTTCGACTATATGCGTTATTTTCTTATTGGACAGCTGTGGTGACAGTTGCCCAATGATTTTAATCAACTGTGCTGCATCTTGAAAGAAACTATGTATAGAATAAAAACGTTCAAACGTAACTCAAAATGGAATTTAAGCGTTTGAACAAAATGTGTGTGGCGACACGTAAAATAAACACGTTGTCGTTTTTTGTTGCAATGATCCAAAACAGTAAAGAAATGTTATGATTGTGCTAAGATAGTCAGGATGTTTACATTTCTTGAGTAAATTGTTTCAATCAAAATTGTGTCCCTGGTGGATTGTGTTTCTTTGTTCTGTTGCCTTAGCGATAGTGTTCTATAATTTGTTTGTATGAATCCAGGCATAATTTCTTTCTGAGAAAAATGAAAAAACAAGAAATTGTTTTTTTAAGTGTTACGGTTATGGTTATGGAAGGCATATCCCTGCAAACGAATTAAAATCAACACATAATTGGTCAAATGCCCATGCCAGTGGAGCCATCCGAATTAATATCTCATCTCCCTAACAAAGAAAGGTAGCTGTAGTCCCCATTATAGCAGTCTCAGCACACGCCAAAAGACATAAGGCGAAACCGCACAGAAAGTGAACACAGCCATCTGTTCTCCATCATACGATATCATCATTCATCGTAAACAATTGGAATATCGAAACACGATCAAAACAGATGGAACGCACCACTCGCACTGTGTGCACAGAGCACTTAACTCAGTAGCTCCTACAACAAGCCGGACTTGGAATATGAGGAAACTGCAACAAGGAACACTTTTCAGACACAGCCTATTAATGGTTCCTGCCGCCTATCCACTATATTGACCGGAAGTTTACGTCCTCCTGAAAATGATCGTCATATTTTTTTTTAATGTATAGCGCTTGATGCTGTTAGGACATCATTTTGACTCCAAATCCGAACATATGAAACACAGTTAGTCGTCGAATTATTCCCGTCGCACATCAAACAACAGACTGTAAGATCTCCCTGCAATGTGAATTTGTGAAATTACAAATCCCTCCTGACTAACATGAACCACCGGGAGTCACCCCGGTGCTGTAAAGTCATGAATGAAATTCCATACCGGGGATAAGTATAGAATTCAAGTGCCATTTTTACCGGAAATGTCGTAGAGGAGATACGAACACAGATCAAATATAAAAAAATGTAATCTATGCGGGGCCGTGTGTGTATCTTTCCACCGTTTCTTTGAGCTGTATCGTTGTTGTGTTTTCTGACTCTGATTTTTCTGTTTAATGTGTATAGTTTCTTTGTTATACCTGACGAAGGCGTTTGCCGAAACGGTGTAGTTTCTCTTGTCTTTCTGTTAGTCTAGCTTGTGATGGGTGTATCTGATGGTACTGCTGTCGTTGTGGCTTGAGTTGATGAATAGCGTTGCGAAGGAGTTGTTTTTAGGTGCGATAGTTATTATACTTCTTCTTCTTTCTTTCTTTTCTCTTTCTCACCGAAAAGGTGTCGTGGTTTATATCATTTGTCGTTCTTGCGCTGCTCGAACTGTCTGAATTAGTGATTTCCCTTTGTTGTTACATGTCTCTGTCACTGTATCTATCCATCTTCTTCTGGGTCTTCCTCTTGGTCTTTGTCCATGTATTCTCGAGAAGAACGCCCTTGATGGTGATTGGTGCGGATTCATTCTGACCAGGTGGCCAAACCATTTAATTTATTATACATTGTTTATAATTGCGATCATTTTATTTATAATTTGTATACCTTCTTATCTATCTGTCTGTTAGTTTTTTTTTTTAATTAGTACCTCTCCCCTTTTTTATCTTATGTATATATATGTCCTAATGGGGATTTCAATGTTCTTTCTGTCTTTCTTCATTTCTCTATTCTCTCTCTCTCTCTCTCTCTCCCCCCCTCTCTCTATATATATATACATATATATATATATATATATATATAATATACATATAAACATATAAGCTTACATACAAGTTTCAGTTTACCGGAGCTCAATAATATTCTTCTACAAAACGAGATGATGCAACATACCAAACCTCTGAATCTCTGATGTACTTAATATATATTATCATAGTCAACAACAATAACATGGGTGGGAACTGATATTTTTTCTAGCTGTAGCCAATTACTTGTCAAATATGTCAGTAATTTCTATGTTCCGAGTTCAAAATTTCCTAAAGTTTAATGAAAAGTATTTCAGCTGATGAAAAAGCCATAAGTGTGTGTGTGTGTGTGTGTGTGTGATCAACATAAAAATATACACATATAAAGCTGATTGAAATGATTTGACAAAGAAGAATTCTAGCCATCCCATAGAATCATTTAATTCTGTCAAAATATAATGTTTCTTCATCTCACGCATTTGTTTATCCTGTCTTCTTTTCCTCGTCTTTCTGTGTCTCGTTTTCTCGGACTATACCTCTCTATTTTTCCATCTTCTCTAATTTTGAGAACACACCTTTGCGTATGCATAAATCTTTACTTTTCTGCTTCAAATTATCGCAGAGCATAGTCATTTATTTCCATGCACATAAAAGTCCTTTGACCTCTCGGTTGATAGCAAGCAATCATGATATGTCAGTAGTTGGTAAAATATTGTGATAATATATATATATATATATATATATTATACTATACTTAGTAGTAGTCTCCGTCAGTCATATTTGACTATGAATTTTTCAGCGTTCCTAGAAATGTTATTTTTTTCTTTTCTATCACTGTGTATTCTCATTTTCTATCAATCTATGGATGGTAAGGAGCCGCGATAGCTCAGTGGTTAGTGAACTGGACTACAAAGGACAAGGGGTAGGGTTCGAACCCAACCGACGGCTTCCGGGTTCACCCAGCCTTAAATGGGTACCGGATTTTTTTCTGGGAAAGTTAAGCAGCACGGGCGTAATACCGACCACATTATCCCAACAAATCATGTGCTGAAGGTCTGTAAAATATAGGGTCACTAACACCATATTTCCCTATACGTCACTTGGCGTGACGGGGGTACTTTACCTTTTTTTTTTACTATGGATGGTAACATGTCAACACCTGAATGGCGAAGCTGGAATGCCCTCTCCATGGTACGAGCTTAGGAAGAAAAAGAAAGATACAAAGTACTATATAGTATATTATTAATATATCTTGATCTGTCGAGCTATTACTGTTTTTTTTTCGATTGCAGTCAAGCAGGTCCTGTTAATTTGTACCAAACAACGGCTATCTAGTTTTGCCCAAAATGTCCAGGTTAAAACAGTTAAGGTACCACCGTCAGGCCAAGTGGCGTATAGGGAATATAGCGTTAGTGACCATAAATTTTACAGACCCTCGGTACATGATTTTTGGGGTAATCTGGTCGGTATTACGCCTGTGCCGCTTTATTTTTCCAGAAATAATTCCGATACCCATTAAAGGCTGGGTGAACCCGGAAGCCGTCGGTTGGGATCGAACCCTACCTCTTGTCCTTTGTAGTCCAGTTCACTAACCACTGAGCTATCGCGGCTCCCAAAATGTCCGTAGCATGCAATTACATGCAATTTTATCAAACGATTTTAAAAAGGGACCAATATTTTTTTTCCCTTTGTAAAACCTGACCTTTCTTGCTCATAATTCGCTGTTTTAAAAGTTCGCCATGTTTTCCCACAACTCATCGTCATTATTTTGGCTGTCCTGCAAGGTTTGGAAATATACCTCACACGTCCTACAGTACATTAATGGAGCTAAGCACATATATCAAACATATAAAGTTATTAAATGCTATTCGGGACCGCGAATAAAGCTGCAGAAAACATCAAATAAGCATAAAATGGTATGAGCAGCGAAACTAATAGAAAAACAAGACAAACTACAACGTTTTGGCGAAACTTTAACCTGGTAAAACAAACAAATATAAATTAAACGCATTTAAGCTCTTTAAAAAGTTAATAAAAACACATCACAGCTCTAAAAACATGTATTATATTTTCTTTTACAGCTCTGCTGTGTTTCCTGGCTTGGATTTATGTGTTTAATTTGTTTGTTTGTTCATGAAAGTTTTGCCGAAACGTTGTATATTGTTCTGTCTTCCTATCGGTTTAACTACTCAATACAATTTTATGTTTATTTTGTACAGCACATGTCAGCTGGTTAGAAAAAGTTATAACATAACTATTAATCGTGATGTCTTTATGGTGACAACTAGAATGTTTCTCAACGGAAATGTTTTATATTTGGCCAATTTTTAAAATATTACTTTCTCAAAAAAATTAATCTAATCAAATATGTAAACTGAGACGCCTGGGCTGTATGTAGCAAGCGAATCATAGCTGACAATCTGATTTAATATCGGCATCAACAATAGGTGATCAAGATCCTGTTCCGCCTTCTAATGGTGCCCATTAAAAGAGGTTCGGCCAAGAGAGTTGAGATCAAAGAGGGGACATAAGCCGGGACTTAAAATGCCATTCAGTAGGGTAGTTTGAGTCGAAATGTGCAAATATCACTAACATAACGTAACTACGTTCACTTGACATTACTTCAAGTGCTGAGATTGACGATGCAGCTGAAAAGGCTCAGAAGAGATTAATGTAGTGGAGTAGTCGCCGAGCGATCACAAGAACAATCTACTCAAGTATCACAAGCATTAATATTAATCAAGCTAAACAAACAAGATTATAATTGTTTAATATCATAAATGACAATCACTCTATTAATAATAAAACAATCTTAAGAATAAGGTAAACACAGTAGACTAAGACCATCACCATGCCTAAAGATTGTACAATTTCTAGGAAATGCAACTGTAATACTGACACAAGTAACTAATAGTTTGAAAAAGGATACAAACAAGCAGAGTATACAATAATCTTTTGACTATTCACAGTTGTTTTGTTTTTAACTGAAAGTGTAATTGTAGTTACAATCTTGGCAATTTTGCAGCATAAAGAAGACGTCATGAGTCTAAGTACATTCCACTTTTTCTTAAAAACTGATATTTTCAGAAAGTCGCTTCGATGTGTGATAGCATGCACAAAAAGAACAGTTTGCATCTAAAGTAAATATTTATGTCTGAATGATATTCCAGTAGTAAATGCGTAACAGAAAGATCAATATACGCAAATGTGAGAGTTTCAAAGTTGAAATATTTTACTTTTCATCAGAAAAGTTGTTAACTCTCACGATAAATCTTCCTCGAATATCCTTTGACTGCATAACTGAAGAAGGATTTGTATCTTATTTTTCTGGAAAGAAATGAGCAAATAACTAAAGTGTCAATGACAAACCACTGTGATTGTGAAGAAACGCTAAATAAAATGGTTTGACCGCGTATCTCGATCATATGACCTGGCAGAAACCATATTGCAAATAGTTGGTAAAGGGGGTAGAAGATGAAAAAGGTAGATAAAGAATTGCTTATGGGAATACAAAATAAAGAAATGAACAAACTTCAACTTTGCAAAGTCCCAAATAAAGACAGAGTTACGTGATGAGGACGGAAGAATCTGAACCCTTGATAAATCACCCTGACTAATTGTATTAATATCTCAAATGCGTTACCCAATTGTTACCGTTTTATTTACGACATTCTTAATTAGCCAATATGGCGTGTTTTTCACACAATGACGAATGTTGTCTCCAAGAACATATAAACAAAAAAAATTAAATAAATACCCCGACATTTTCTGTTTTCAATTTAAAGTGACACTGCTATAAACGAGGTGTCTTGTTAATTATCTATTTTGTGTTTTAGCTTAATTTATATTTTTAATGTGTAATTAATTCCCTTTCAGAGAGTTTTTTTTTAATCCTCACGTCAGATTGATAGATTCTGACGCCACTTTACTGTATTATTTTAACCAAAAACATGTTTTGAAATGTTTTTGTTATTTTATTGCATTGATATTTTTTTTAGCTGTACTGCAAGTCAGCATTAGCTATTGGCGAAGTCCCTTGATATACTCGAAACACTATTACTCAGAATCATATCAAAGCCAATGAAGCACTGTTGATAGTCTGTTGTTGCGTAAACATTGCTCTAATATTTCATAACTGAAGCAGCTCATTCAGAGCAGCTATACTCGTATTGGTGCTGACAATGATCTTAGCACAACAGCAAATGTCTTCTAACCGTCAAGACTTGACATAACCAGACACAAATCTGTGGAAATTTGCTTTCCGTCTACGGATAGTTAAACACACACTCTAATACATACAAGATACCAAAATTACCAAACTTGGACTTACGATTTCCCTATTTGTCTCCACGACAACAGTTAAGTTACTTGTGAACATCAATATTCACCATAATAAGTGTTACATACATGTTTCCTGGATCAATTAACTCCATTGGATTGTCGACATAAGTGTTTTCCTCAATCTTTCTCTATTCGTCCTTTTTGTGCACCAAGTTCTTCATTAATTCCAGTTTTTTTTCATCCATCCAGTCTGTGATGCCAACAACCGATTTTCACACATGTCAACTCTACTCCTTCAACTTCTCATTGTGTCCTGTAAACAAGACTTACCTAAACCTCTATGTCTTCCACTTCTCACTGTGCCCTATAAACGAGGTTTACCTAAACCTCTATGTCTTCCACTTCTCACTGTGCCCTATAAACGAGGTTTACCTAAACCTCTATGTCTTCCACTTCTCACTGTGCCCTGTAAACAATGTTGACCTAGACGTTTACATCTTCCACTTCTCACTGTGCCCTGTAAACAATGTTGACCTAAACGTTTACATCTTCCACTTCTCACTGTGCCCTATAAACGAGGTTTACCTAAACCTCTATGTCTTCCACTTCTCACTGTGCCCTGTAAACAATGTTGACCTAGACGTTTATATCTTCCACTTTTCACTGTGCCCTGCAATACATTGTTAGTTAGGCCGTTAGATCTTGGTTAATCTTGTAGAGTGATTTGTATTTTTTCTCCTTCATCATCATCATCATCATCATGTGTCACACTGGTTGGCCTAGACAATCATGTCCTTCCACAATCTTCTATCTACAGTGCATTGTATCAGTTCTGTTGTTGACTGTTTTCCATGCCATGACACCAAGCTATCCAGTATTTTCTCTCTTTGTCGCCCACGATCTCTCATTCATTTTATTTTGCCAGTTGTAACCATGTATTCCAACTTTCCTCTTCTCATGATGTGCCCGTAAAAAGTTGATTGTTTCTTTCTGATGTTTTTAGGAGCTCCCTTTTTGAGTTGGCCTCTTTGAGAATTTCCTCATTGGTCTTTTCAGCTGTCCAAGGGAACTTTCAACATTCTTCTGAGAAATCCCATCCCTGTGGCCTCTAATCATTTTTTAAAATTTCTTTGTTTACTGTCCACGTTTCCATATCATAGGTCATAATTGGCTCTAGAGCACCGATGAACTCTCTTTCTCACTTCATAGACAGAGACTAATTGCATAAGACGGTTCTCATTTTCTGAAATTATATTTTGACCTGAGCTATTCTGTTTTTCTTTTCTGTGGTGCATCTTCTGTTATTATTGTATATATTGACGTTATAACTTATACTGCACAAGTAAAGAACACTTATCAGAAGCTACTGGAAGAGGGGATTGAGCAGTACAGAAGAGAAAATCCTGAGGAAAAAGTCGCAACAAAATGGCAATGCATAAAAAACAGCATGCAAGAATCCTGCAACACCTTGCCCAAAAAGGAAAGTAACAAAAAACAAAAAATTTATAACAGACAAAATCTTAGAAAAAATGGAAGAAAGAAGACAAGCGAAAAACACTGCCAGATACAAGGATATAGACAATGAAATACGGAGAATGTGCAAAAAGGCAAAAGAAGACTGGCTCAACCAAAGATGTCTAGAAGTCGAAACTATGGAAAGTAAAAAAAAATTAAGAGAGATGCACACAGCAATAAAGAGGATGACGAATAAAGACAAAAAAGCTACAGGAAACGGATGTATTGCAAACAAAGAGGGAAGAATGCTAACAGACAACAAAGATATAATAGATAGATGGCAAGAATATATAACAGAATTATTTCACGACGAAAGGGACAAAAAGTAAGACATAAAATGTACATACAACTATAAAATCCTGAAATCTGAAGTAGAAAAAGCTATAAAAACAATGAAAAAGGGAAAAGCAGCAGGGCCTGACAATATACAATTAGAGATGATACAGGCTCTAGAAGAGTTTGGCGTCGCAGTGATCACAGACATATGCAATGACATATACCATACAGGATACATACCAAACGATCTAAAATCATCAACTTTCATTGCATTGCCTAAAAAGAATGGTGCAGCTGAATGCAGTGACTTCAGAACAATAAGCCTAATGAGCCAGGTAACAACAATTTTACTAAAAGTTATACAGGGAAGGATTCAGAATAAAATCAATACTGAATTAGATGAGCAACAATTTGGATTCAGAAAAAAACAGTGGGACAAAAGAAGCCATATTCAGCATGAGAACATTGATTGAAAAGTACACAGAAGTAAACAAACCAATATATGCTTGCTTTATAGACTACACCAAAGCTTTCGATAGAATACACCATAACCAACTTATAGACTGCCTAACGGATATAAATCTAGACGACGCAGACATACGACTAATATGTAATTTTACTGGGAGCAAACAGCAATAATACGATATAACAAGGAGAACTCTACACCCATGGACATAAAAAGAGGAGTAAGACAAGGATGCATCCTATCACCAAGCTTGTTCAATCTATACACTGAGCAAATCTTCAAAAACATCTCAGAGATACCAGGCCTAAACATAAATGGAAAGATAATCAATAACCTAAGATATGCTGATGATACTGTTCTACTAGCAGAAAATCCTACAGACCACAACAATTGCTTAATGTGATAAACATAACAAGCAAAAAATATGGACTAGAAATGAATATCAAAATGACTAAAACTATGATCATAAACAAAGAAAATTCTCAAGATCTACAATTAAATATCACAGTTGAGGGAATACATCTGGAGACAGTCCAGAGCTACAACTACCTGGGACATACTATAACCAATGATGGAAAATGCAAAAATGAAATAAACAAAAGAATAGGTATGGTAAAAAGTAATTTTAATGCCATGAAAAATATACTAACAACAAAACAAATATCAACAGGGCTGAAACTAAGAATGGCAAAATGTTACATCTTCTCAATATTCCTGTATGGTGCAGAAACATGGACATTAGACAAGAAAACAGAACAGAAAACCGAAGCCTTTGAAATGTGGATTTATAGAAGAATAGGTTGAATTGGATGGAAACAAAAGATAACAAACGATGAAGTTTTAAAACAACTGAAAATAAAAAGAGAACTACTAAATACAATTAAAACAAAACAAATGAAATTTTTGGGGCATGTTAAAAGACACAACAGCCTACTAAAAGTAATATTGGAAGGAAAAATACAAGGTAAAAGAGGCAAAGGCAGACCAAGACTAACATGGACGAGTAACATCAAAAGATGGTCAAGTCAATCTATGACAGCCTGCACCATCAAAGCAAGAAACAGAGTAGAATGGCGATCCATGGTAGTCAACCTTCGTTGCGGAGAAGGCACACGATGATGATGATTGACTTTATTATGAATGCATGATGGTGATGATTGTTTCTTCGATATAACCATTGCTTCTGTTTTCTTACTATTCAGACTGAGACCTTTCTTGTTGCTTGCTTTTACTATTATATCTATCATTTCTTGTAATTCGTTATCTGTCTCTCCTATTAAGGGTGTGTCATCCGCATATCGCAAATTATTTATGTTGTGACCGTTGACTTCAATTCCTTCCAAATCTACTATTGATCTCATAATATTTTCACTATAAAGTGAAAACAAATCCGGCGTTTTTTCTTACCAACATAAACATACCAGGATCCAAATGAAGTGAGTTAAAGGCATTTTAGGAAACAGACAGAGTGAGGGATCCGATAAACAATGAGGCACTGAACAAATAAAAAGCTAGTAATAACTCCCAACATTGAATACATAAAGACACAATAGATAAAATGATTAGGCCAAGTGATAAGATAGAAAGCAAAGTACAACACAACAAGCCTATTACAAGATGTTGTAATGCATTTACATTGATAGTTCCTGTATATTATTGCGTAACACGGATCATTCATCCTCAAATCATTCTGATGTTACAGTGTATTCATACAGTGATTCATACAATGATTCATACAGTGTATTCATACAGTGATTCATACGGTGATTCATACGGTGATTCATACAGTGATTCATACGGTGATTCATACAATGATTCATACAGTGTATTCATACAGTGATTCATACGGTGATTCATACAGTGATTCATACAGTGATTCATACGGTGATTCATACGGTGATTCATACAGTGATTCATACGGTGATTCATACAATGATTCATACAGTGTATTCATACAGTGATTCATACGGTGATTCATACAGTGACTCATACAGTGATTCATACAGTGATTCATACGGTGATTCATACAGTGATTCATACAGTGATTCATACAGTGATTCATACAGTGATTCATACGGTGATTCATACAGTGATTCATACAGTGATTCATACAGTGATTCATACAGTGATTCATACAGTGATTCATACAGTGATTCATACAGTGATACAGGCAATGCCTGTTCTAAACTTGATATTGACATCTTTGATTCGTCCTTTCAATCGTCCCTTCCTACTTGTATCTACCTTGACTCTCACCGTTTCAAAGTCTTTCACAAGAACGTTTGACTAATCACAACACTAGTTTCCAGATAATAACCAGAGAGAATGTTCAATATATCATTATTATCAAGATCTCAACGTTCCCTGTTAGCTCTGTATCATTATTATCAAGATCTCAACGTTCCCTGTTAGCTCTGTATTTGCTACTAATCAATCGTATCTTAGAGACAACATGTTCAGAGAATCTTTTTTTAAAGTCAATGTTTGTCCCTATTTCTAAAATGATGTAAACGTCAAACACACGTAATGGCAAAGCACTCTATCAGGCATCAAATAATAACATTTGAATTTCTTGATTGAGCTGTTTATAATGTTATTTGGTGCATGTTTCATTCCTATTTTTATTAGATACTCTTTCTGTGTACTACCCCACTTGATTAATATTTAGTTTGGTCGCATTTTTTACGACTTGACGTATTTTTCCTATTGATTACATTTTTCTAAAACTATTTAATCTGCTCACGTGCTTCCACTTCAAGATGACTAATCACACACGTTTTCGTCCGTTTTCTACTTCAGCCAGTAACCTTTGACATTTCTTTCATGATAATTCTCCAATAGTATCCGTCCCATATTGACATATTGCTTCTAAGATTGTTTGTAGGAGACTGAACTCTTCGTCTCTGCAGTGTCTGTCAAGCCATCACTTGAGAAAAAAAGCTAAGTTTGCTCACTACTTTTTTCGTTTGTCTAACATTTAAGTCGCTTTAATGTTTTTTTCCACAGCCAAACACTCTACTGATCGATATTTCTGGAATTTCATGTGTAATCTAGAACAGTCCTTCTTTATTTTGTTAGAGTTTTTTGTAACTTTGTCTCAGCGTTTTGAGTGCTTTTACATTCTGATTAGGTTATATACTTACTATACTACATTGTTGTGAGCCGCGGTAGCTCAGTGGTTAGTGAACTGGACTACAAAGAACAAGAGGTCGGGTTCGATCCTGATCGACGGCTTCCAGGTTCACCCAGCCTTAAATGGGTGCTGGATTTTCTCATGGAAAGTAAAGCGGCACAGGGGTGAAATATACGACATTACTTCAAAAATCATGTGCCGAAGGTCTATACAAATTATGGTCACTAACATCATATTCCCTATACGTTGCTTGGCGTGACGGGCACTTGACTTTTTATATTTTATATTTACAACTTATTGGTTTACTATGATTCGAGGGAGAGACTATTTGTGTATCTTTTATTCTTGTCTTTTATGAGCCTAATGTTTATCGCCGGAATCTATACGTTTAGATATATACATATTTTAATTCGAGTGTTTGAACCAAACATTAACTAGTCAAGTTATGTGTATTATTGCGTATTGATGACATAGTTTATATTACGACACTCCCGACACACTCATAGGTGTTCTGTCGCTGTCAATTAATGATGGCATGAGTCCACACAGATGATTACTGTAGCTCACTGGTTATTGTTCAACTGTCTAGTTTGCCACGTCACTCCTACTGCGTCCATATCTCAAGATTGCATCCTCACTAATAAATGTGGTGGTTTCAAATATGTAATTGTTGAGGGTGTGCAAGACGTCACCTTATCTACCATCCCAAAATCCAAAAATTCACTTGAAGCTAGTCTTTTAACACTTTTTTCACCAGTCCCCTTGACAATATCATCATCGTCATCATCATCAAGTACCATGCTTGCCAGCATAGGTGATCATGTCTCTCAACAACTGTCGATCTCGACATTTATTTTGACTGTTGTTGACCTTCTGACAAGCCATTCTCTTAAGCTGACTGGTATCTTTTCTCTTTGCTTCCCTCTATCTCTTCATCCCTCATTTTTCCCAGTGTCACAATATATTCCAGCTGTTCCCTTCTCATTACATGGCCAAAAAATGGTGATTGTTTCTTCCTAAAATTGGAAATAAGCTCTCTCTTTGCTCTGGCCTCTTTCAGAACGTTTTCATTACTCTTCTTAGCTGTCCATGGTAATTGTTAACATTCTTCTATAAAACCAAATTTCTACAGCCTACAGTGATTTATTTGTCTGTTGTCCTATTGTCCTTGGTTCACATGCATATGTCTCGTCTGGCTCTACATAACATTTACAAATCTTTATTTTGTTTCAGTGAAAAATGGATTGCACAGCATCTTTCTTATTTTTGGAAAGCTACTTTTGCCTGCGCTATTCTGCATCTCACATCTACCATTTGTGGTTAACATTGTTCCCAGATATTTAAATTCATTAATCTGTTTTAATATTGTTCTACTTGTCGTTATTGTGCATTGCGGTGATGTCTTTTTTCTTTGTCGCTACCTTTACTACTGTCTTTTTGCTATTGAGGCCGAGTTCTTTATTTTTGCTTTTCTGCACTATAATATCTTACCTCCAATTGTTATTCCACAAATGTCCTTTACGGATCTTAAAATAATCTCACTATACATATTAAATAATTCAGATGACAGCACATAACTTTACCTGATGATTAGCTCGCACTCTAATCATGGGTCGCCTGAACAGTAAATATTCACAAGCTAAATTTTGAGTAATGAGTCAGTACCATTCACTAGTAATGTGGACTTAAGTTTTGAATAACTTCTGCAAGGGGTGTTTATCTACACAAGTTTTCTTGAGTAAAAAATTCCATGCTTGAGTCCGATTTGTCGGGCCGAAAGGCGCAGACTTGCTCCTGTAAACCACACCCCGACGCATCTACCGATCATTTAGCGACCTTTTAAAGGCGGACAGTGTAGTTGTAGTCTTCCACAATCAGAAGAGCAAAAGATAAGCACAAAACTACAATCTTTAGAAAATGTAACGTTTATATACAAGTATATATATATATATATATATAACAAATTCAACTACAAAAAAAAAAAAAAATCCCAGATCAAAATATTTCACAAATCTTCATAAATTTAATCTCACTATTTCTTACTTGATTTTGTTAAAGCATTACCTATTCAGAACGAGGTTAGGTTTTAATTATATTCTACACGAACGAACACTTATTTTGTATTTTATTTACAATTTCGTTTGTTAAAATACCATGAATCATTCAATATTGCATTTCTAATTTGATTGTGCGGGCTGACCGATAGTGAATGCCAAAGCAATACAACTGTCCTGACAGACTGAGTGAAGTAGATTTGTTTGTCAACTATTACAAGGACATATGTTTCCTATCGTTGGCATTATTTCCATTATGGCCGACATTTGCTACCGTGTTTTCATCATGAAAAGTTCAAGTTAATATCCATTAAAGCTATTAAATGTTACTGGAACTATATCCCTGACATTACCTGTTCTACTTTATCTCTGGTCGTACAAACTGAAAGGATGTCATTATTAATCTCGTATCGGTAGCGTGGTGGTTAGCTGTCTACTAAGGATAAGAGGACGGATCGATGTCTATGTTCGACCAACTATACATTGGTACCGGAGATAAAAATACAGACCTGACATAGTGCTGTCCATAGTGCATCGTATCAGTTCTGTTGTTGACAGTTTCCCATGCCATGCCAGCAGTGATGACCATACATACAACCCAAAAATGTGTCGATGGTTGTTTTGTTCCTGTTGTTTGTGCACTTTAACTTGATATCTGTAGCGGTTACAGTAGTCTCACATTTTTAGTATCGTTATTCCTGTCAAAGTAACAAGTGACAAGAGACGTATCGCTATAGCCAAGCCGTTGGGACTGACATTTCAGAGCATATAACTTGTTCACACCGGCTGGTGTTCCTCAACATACAAGCACATGTTCTCCGTCTTTAGATGTACTCTCTTTTGTTATAGTCGAAGGTACTTTAAAAGATTTGTTATGGTTATGGAAGGCCCCGGTATCACTGCAAAAGGAATTAAAATCCATAATTGCTTAACCGCCCGTGCCAGTGGAATCATCCGAATTACTATCTCATCTCCCAAACAAAGTAAGGTAGATGTAGTCCCCATCATAGCAGTCTCAGCACACGCCAATAGACATCAGGCGAAACCGCACAGAAAGGAACACAACCGTCGGTTCCCTGTCAAACGATATCATCAATCATCGTAAACAATTGGAATATTGAAACAAGATTAAAAGGGATGAAACGTTTGATTGAAATGAAAGAGTTGTTATGTAGAATTTTATATGGAATGAACCAATTTTCTTCATTGCTATTTGTGAGGTTGTCTACTACTCACAACAACATGTTTACTTTGGAGAGATATATGTCCTCAGCAATTTTAATTTTACTGCATTGTTGGTATTGTGCCATATGTTCTTCATGACATTCAATTTTTCTATGTATATTTTTAATATAGAATATCTGCGAGGATGTACTAATAATGTCACTTATACAAAACATAAGAGAATTCCTATGTTGCTGGGAACTGCTGCTATATTTATTGTTTGGTATTACTATCTCCCTGTAGAATGTAACAAATGATATAATTATCAATGAACAATTAATTTTAGCAAGGAAATATTTTTTAACAAGTCAAGGACAGTTTTGAGATTACACTAAAAGGTTTTTTTGTATTCAATACTAATTTGTGGGTTTGTTGAAGAATTTAATTTAAATTCTGGACCAAGATACTTGATATGGTGGGTGTCATGACATCCTTGATGGAAGGTCGTCACGACACCATTAAGAAACAGTTCATCTGCTTTGACTTAATATGGTGAAGAGATACCCAGGAGATCGTAGCTACCATAAAGAATGCTTGCTGCACCACTGGGGGAGTTTCGATGGTTCAGTGGCTAGTTAACTTGACTACAAAGGACAATAGGACGGGTTCAATCGTCATGGCTTCCGGGTTCACCAAGCCTTAAATGGGTACCGGATTTTTTTCTGCGAAAGTGAAGCGTCACAGGCGTAATAACAACCACATTACCTCAAAAACCATATGGCGAAGGTCTGTAAAAATTATGGTCACTAACACCATATTCCCTATACACAACTTGACGTGACGGTGGCACTTTACTTTGCTTATATATCGCACCACCCAAGAAAAGGGATCATATTTTCATTTTTTTTTTCAAAATGAGACTGGATAGGAAATTAACATTTGAGACCAATCGGTAGATTCATCAAGCAGACATCAGGCTCGTGTTGCGTGTTCAGCTCTCTGGTCTTAGGAACCTTGACATAGACCACACAATGAATACAGAAATTCTCCTTGTATTTCAATAAATAAGGCACAATTCAATGAAGGAGCAACGTCTATATTGGCAAAATGAAAAAATGCAAACTTGGTTTTATTTATTCCATCAGTCTTTGATCTAATCACAAAAAAAAAAAAAACATGTCTAACTTTGTGGTGTACTTCACCGCATTAAATATATTTCTAATATCCATGAAACACCACATGCTACAACTTGTTTCATGTTCCCTGACTCTAAGTTACTGGAGCTAATTTCTAGTGTACACAACAACAAACATGTTTCAACTCGTTTCTTGTTCCCAGATTCTAGATTACTGAACCTCACTTCTAATCTAAACTCTTGGTCTGGCTAACTACATAAACAAAATTAATGAAAATACGAAAATGCATTCCATTCTTGGACTGCAATTAGTTAACTTTCCATTGTCTACGTTAACCAGTCTACTGGTATCTCAAACACAACCAGTCTATTGCTAACTCAAACACGATTTGTCTACTGTTATCTCAAACACAAACTGTCTTCTGTTATCTCAAACACAATCTGTCCACTGTTATCTCGAACATAATCTGTCCACTGATATCTCAAACACAACCAGTCTACTGTTATCTCAAACACAACCAGTCTACTGTTATCTCAAACACAGTCTGTCCACTGTTATCCCAAACACAACCAGTCTACTGTTATCTCAAACACAGTCTGTCCACTGTTATCTCAACACAACCAGTCTACTGTTATTTCAAACACAATCTATCCACTGTTATATCAAACACAACCAGTCTATTGCTAACTCAAACACGATTTGTCTACTGTTATCTCAAACACAAACTGTCTTCTGATATCTCAAACACAATCTGTCCACTGTTATCTCGAACATAATCTGTCCACTGATATCTCAAACACAATCTGTCTACTGTTATCTCAAACACAATCAGTCCACTGTTATCTTAAAGACACTCTGTCTTCTGTTATCTCAAACACAATCTGTCCACTGATATCTCAAACACAATCAGTCCACTGTTTTCTGAAAAACAATCTGTTCACTGTTATCTTAAACACAATCTGTCTTCTGTTGTCTCAAACACAATCTGTCCACTGTTATCTTAAAGACAATCTGTATTCTGTTATCTTAAACAAAATCTGTCCACTGATATCTCAAACACAATCAGTCCACTGTTTTCTGTTAAACAATCTGTTCACTGTTATCTTAAACACAATCTGTCTTCTGTTATCTCAAGCACAATCTGTCCACTAATATCTCAAACACAATCTGTCAACTGTTATCTCAAACACAATCAGTCTACTGAAATCTCAAACACAATCTGTCTTCTGTTATCTCAAACACAAACTGTCTTATATTATCTCAAACACAATATGTCCTCTGTTTTCTGAAAAACAAGCTGTTCACTGTTATCTTAAACACAATCTGTTCACTGTTATCTTAAACACAATCTGTCGTCTGTTATCTCAAACACAATCTGTCCACTGATATCTCAAACACAATCTGTCCACTGATATCTCAAACACAATCTGTCCACTGATATCTCAAACACAATCTGTCTTCTGTTATCACAAACACAAACTGTCTTCTGTTATCTGAAACACAATCTGTTCACTGTTATCTTAAACACAATCTGTTCACTGTTATCTTAAACACAATCTGTCGTCTGTTATCTCAAACACAATCTGTCCACTGATATCTCAAACACAATCTGTCCACTGATATCTCAAACACAATCTGTCTTCTGTTATCACAAACACAAACTGTCTTATGTTATCTCAAACACAATCTGTTCACTGTTATCTCAAACATAATCTGTCCATTGATATCTCAAACTCAATCTGTCTACTATTATCTCAAACACAATCAGTCCACTGTTAACTCAAACACAATCTGTCCACTGTTATCTTAAAGACAATCTGTCTTCTGTTATCTCAAACACAATCTGTCCACTGATATCTCATACACAATCTGTCCACTGATATCTCAAACACAATATGTCTTCTGTTATCTCAAACACAATCTGTCCACTGATATCTCAAAAACAATCTGTCTTGTGTTATCTCAAACACAATCTGTCCACTGATATCTCAAACACAATCTGTCCACTGATATCTCAAACACAATCTGTCTTCTGTTATCTCAAACACAATATGTCCACTGATATCACAGACACAATCTGTCCACTGTTATTTCAAACACAATCTGTCGTCTGTTATCTCAAACACAATCTGTCTTCTTTTATCTCAAAAACAATCTGTCCTCTGTTATCTCAAACATAATCTGTCTTCTGTTATCTCAAAAACAACCTGTCGTCTGTTATCTCAAACACAATCTGTCTTCTGTTATCTCAAACATAATCTGTCGTCTGTTATCTCCAACACAATATGTTTCTGTTATTTCAAACACAATCTGTCGTCTGTTATCTCAAACACAATCTGTCTTCTGTTATCTCAAAAACAATATGTCTTCTGTTATCTCAAACATAATCTGTCCACTGAAATCTCAAATATAATCTGTCTTCTGTTATCTGAAAACACAATCTGTCCAGTATTATTTCAAACACAATCTGTCCACTGATATCTCAAACAAAATCTGTCCACTGTTATTTCAAACACAATCTGTCGTATGTTATCTCAAACACAATCTGTCTACTGTTATCTCAAACACAATCTGTCTTCTGTTATCTTAAAGACAATCTGTCCACTGATATCTCAAACACAATCTGTCCACTGATATCTCAAACACAATTTGTCCACTGTTATTTCAAACACAATCTGTCGTCTGTTATCTCAAACACAACCTGTCTTCTGTTATCTCAAAAACAATCTGTCTTCTGCTATCCCAAACACAAACTGTCCACTGATATCTCAAACACAATCTGTCTTCTGTTATCTTAAACACAATCTGTCGACTGTTATTTCAAACACAATCTCTCCACTGACATCTCAAACACAATCTGCCTTCTGTTATCTCAAACACAATCTGTCCACTGATATCTCAAACACAATCTGTCCTCTGTTATCTCAAACACAATCTGTCCACTGATATCTCAAACACAATCTGTCGTCTGTTATCTCAAACACAATCTGTCTTCTGTTAATTCAAACACAATCTGTCGTCTTTTATCTCAAAGACAATCTGTCTTCTGTTATCTCAAAGACAATCTATCGTCTGTTATCTCAAACACAATCTGTCGTCTGTTATCTCAAAAACAATCTGTCTTCTGTTATCCCAAACACAACCAGTCCACTGATATCTCAAACTTAATCTGTCGTCTGTTATCTCAAACATAATCTGTCTTCTGTTATCCCAAACACAATCTGTCCACTGATATCTCAAACACAATCTGTCTTCTGTTATCTGAAACACAATCTGTCCACTGTTATTTCAAACACAATCTGTCCACTGACATCTCAAACACAATCTGTCTTCTGTTATCTCAAACACAACAAGTCCACTGCTATCTTAAACACAATCTAGTCTACTGCTATCTCAAACACAACGAGTCCACTGCTATCTCAAACACAACCAGTCCACTGTTTTCTCAAACACAATCTTCTCTAGTACTATCTCAAAGACAATCGTGTCTCCTGCTATTTCAAACACAATCTTGTCTACTGTTATCTCAAACACAATCTAGTCTACTGCTATCTCAAACACAATCTTCTCTAGTACAATCTCAAATAGAACTTATCACCACAAAACTAGAATCTTAATTGAACTCATTGTCCCTAAATCTTTTGACTCATAAACCTCTAGAATACTTAACACTGCACTTTAGAACACTGAAATTTAGAACACAGAACACTGACCTTCAGAACACTGAACTTTAGAACACTGAACTTTAAAATACTCAACTTTAAAACACTGAACTCTAGAACACTGAACTTTATCACATTGACATTTAGAACACCGAACTTTAGAATACTGAACTTTAGAACACTGAACTTTAGAATACTGAACTTTAGAATACTGAACATTAGAACACTGAACTTTAGAATACAGAACTTTAGAATACTGAACTTTAGAACACTGAACTTAAGAATACCGAACTTTAGAACACTGAACTTTAGAATACTGAACTTTAGAACACTGAACTTTAGAACATCATCATCATCACCAAGTACCGGGCCTAGTGGCGTAGGTGATCATGTATCTCCACAACATTCGATCTCGGCAGCTATCAATCATTTCTGTTGTTGACCTTCTGCCAAGCCATTCTCTTAAGCTGTCTGTTATTTTTTCTCTTTGTTTCCCTCTATCTCTTCGTCCCTCAATTTTTCCAGTTGTTACAATATATTCAAGTTGTTATCTTCTCATTACATGGCCAAAAAATGATGATTGTCTCGTCCTAACATTGGAAATTAGCTCTCTTTTGCTTTGACCTTTCTCAGAACCTCTTCATTACTTTTCTTAGCTGTCCATGGTATTCTCAACATTCTTCTGTAAAACCACATTTCTACAGACTCCTGTGATTTTCTTGTCTGTTGTCCTATTGTCCATGATTCGCATCAGTATGTTAAGACTGGCTCTACGTAATATTTAAGAACTCTTTTTCTTGTTTCTATTGTCAAAAATGGATTGCATAGTATTTTCCTCATTTTTTGGAAAGCTGCTTTTGCCTGAGACATTCTGCATCTCACCTCTTTTGTACATCTTCCGTCTGAGGTTAACAAAGTTCACAAATATTTAAATTCATTTAACTGTTTTAATATTGTTCCACTTGTCTTTATTTTGCACTGAGGTGATGTCTTTTTCTTTGTTGTTACCATTGCCTCTGTCTTTTTGCTTTCCTTCACTACAATGTCCAACATTTCTTGTAACTCATTTTCACTCTTAGCGATTAATACTGTATCATCAGCATACCTTAGATTATTTATATTATGACCTCCAATTGTTATTCCAGGCATGCCCTTTATGGATCTTAAAATAATCTCACTATAAATATTAAACAAATCTGGTGACAACACACAACCTTGTCTAACACCCTGTTTTATTTGTTGAAACATTCCCAATTGGTTTCCAGTTCTTATGGCCGCTGTTTGTTGCCAGTACATGTTCTTTATTATTCTTAGATCTTTGTTGTCTGATGTTTATGCTTTCTAAAATGTTCATTATTTCTTGGTGCTTTACTTTGTCAAATGCCTTGGTGTAATCTATGAAACATAGGTATAGATCTGTTTTCACCTCTATGGCTCTTTCTACTAAAGATCTTATGATATAAATGGCATTGCTTGTTCTTTTATCTCTAACAAAACCACACTGTTCATCGCTAATTTCTGGACTGATTTTGTTTCGCACTCTTCGCATGATGATTCTTAGTAATATCTTAGTTATATGACTCATAAGGCTTATTGTGCGATGATCATCGCATTCAATCGCACCCGATTTCTTTGGTAGGGCTATGAATATTGATTTGAGCATGTCGTCTGGTATATATCCACTGTTGTAGATATTCAATATTTTTGTTATTTTTTTCTATTCCAAAATCACCCATGGCTTCAATCTCTTCTTTAGTTATATTATCTGGTCCAGGAGCTTTGCCTGCTTTCATATTGCGCATGGCATCTGCCACTTCTTCTCTTAGTATTTCTGGTCCTTCTCCATTATCCTTAATATTTACTTCCGTTCGTTCATCATTATAAAGATCTTTAATGTATTCTGTCCATCGTTCCCTTATGTTTTCTTGATCAATCAACAGTTCTCCTTTCTTTGATCTTAAACATCCAGTTTTTTATTGCGTTTTTCTTCCTGTTAATTCCTCAATTTGTTTGTATATAGCTTTAGCATCTCCTTTTTGTTGCAATTCAATCTCTTTGCATCTCTCTTTTAGCCATGCTTCTTTTGCTTCATTACATTTTAATACAATTTCTTGATTTAATCTCTTATACTCATCTTTAATTTCTTTATTTCTTCTTCTTGTATCCATTAGCTGCAAAATATCATCTCTCATCCATTTCTTCCTTGAATTTGTCCTCACTGGTGGTATGAACACTTTTGATGTTTGTTGCATTCACTCTTTTAGCATTTCCCACTGTTCATCAATGCTTTGTATCTTCTCTATTGCATTGTACCGGTTCTGAATTGTGATTTTATATTTGTCTTGCAGCTTCTTGTCTGATTTTAGTAAATCTAAATTTAACTTGATGTTAACTGAGGCTCGTTTTGTTCTTTTTAATTTTACTCTAAGCTTCCCCACAAATGGTACATGATCACTATTGCATTCTGCCCCTGGTCTAGTTTTCACACACACCAGACTGTTTCTAGAACTTTAGAACACCGGCCATTAAAACACTGAACTTTAGAATACTGAACTTTAGAACACTGGCCTTTAAAACAAAGAACTTTAGAACACTGAACTTTAGAACACTGAACTTTAGAACACTGGCCTTTAAAACACTGACCTTTAGAACACTGAACTTTAGAACACTGAATTTTAAAACACTGGCCTTTAAAACACTGAACTTTAGAACACTGAACTTTAGAACACTGGCCTTTAAAACACTGAACTTTAGAACACTGAACTTTAGAACACTGAATTTTAAAACACTGGCCTTTAAAACACTGAACTTTAGAACACTGGCCTTTAAAACAAAGAACTTTAAAACACTGGCCTTTAAAACACTGAACTTTAGAACACTGAACTTTAGAACACTGAACTTTAGAACACTGAACTTTAGAACACTGAACTTTAGAACACTGACTTTAGAACACTGAACTTTAGAACACTGAACTTTAGAACACTGAACTTTAGAACACTGGCCTTTAAAACACTGGACGAATCTGCGTTTCGTAAGTAGGATCGACAGTGCCTTTTTTACAGTTTTCTCTCTCTCTCTCTCTCTCTCTCTCTCTCTCTCTCTCTCTCTCTCTCTCTCTCTCTCTATCGCTGCCTCTCTGTCTGCTGTACATGTAATATAATATATTCTTCTTCCATGTTTTCTCATTCTTGTATCTCTTCCTTCTTTGTCGTATTAGTTTTATCACCCCAGAACATGTTGTAGAGATATATCTTCATTTCGTTGTCCCTTTTTGTTGTCCCTATTTTTTTTATCCCTTTGTGTTGTCCCTGTATTCTAAAGAAGGCTCCATGTAGGCCGAAGCGTCAACTATTTTGTGTTGTCCTTTTCTGTAAATCTGTC
Organism: Megaustenia siamemsis; assembly: GCA_032433765.1. NCBI lineage: Eukaryota > Metazoa > Mollusca > Gastropoda > Stylommatophora > Ariophantidae > Megaustenia > Megaustenia siamemsis. Next base: position 59,823,930 of record JAVIAB010000050.1, on the reverse strand, counting down.
ACGATACTTTGTAGGAGTGTATGTTATGCTCCACTATTTGTTTCCAACTTTTGGTACTCCGATATCTAGTGCACACGCACTACTGCCTACCCTTCTCTTATCTTAACTCACTTTCTCCCAATGTATTAATCGAATTATTCGTGTATTCGAACCCTCTCCACTAATTAATCTGTCACTCGTAACCTTCTCTGTCCACTATTATCGTTTAAACTCATTGATCTGCTTATTATATCTTTCATTTTATATCTCTTTTCTCCTCTAGCCAAGTAATTTCACTTTAATTAATTCTCAAATATTATCTTATCCTATGTAATTGTCAACCTCTATTACAGATAATACAATATCTGGAAGTGATCAGTAATATATAACTGATTGTTAGCGTCACTATCAGTGAATTACAACTGATTAAGATTGTATTCTACATCTCAGTGAATTACAACTGATTAAGATCGTATACCACATCTCAGTGAATTACAACTGATTAAGATTGTATTCTACATCTCAGTGAATTACAACTGATTAAGATTGTATTCTACATCTCAGTGAATTACAACTGATTAAGATCGTATTCTACATCTCAGTGAATTACAACTGATTAAGATTGTATTCTACATCTCAGTGAATTACAACTGATTAAGATTGTATTCTACATCTCAGTGAATTACAACTGATTAAGATTGTATTCTACATCTCAGTGAATTACAACTGATTAAGATTGTATTCTACATCTCAGTGAATTACAACTGATTAAGATTGTATTCTACATCTCAGTGAATTACAACCGATTAAGATCGTATTCTACATCTCAGTGAATTACAACTGATTAAGATTGTATTCTACATCTCAGTGAATTACAACTGATTAAGATTGTATTCTACATCTCAGTGAATTACAACCGATTAAGATCGTATTCTACATCTCAGTGAATTACAACTGATTAAGATCGTATTCTACATCTCAGTGAATTACAACTGATTAAGATTGTATTCTACATCTCAGTGAATTACAACTGATTAAGATTGTATTCTACATCTCAGTGAATTACAACTGATTAATTAAGATTGTATTCTACATCTCAGTGAATTACAACTGATTAAGATTGTATTCTACATCTCAGTGAATTACAACTGATTAAGAGCGTATACCACATCTCCCTTGTGAGGAAACCTGGCCAGCTAATCCCCGCAAAGCGAGTGAAGCTAAGATGAAAGGCAACCTGGAATCCAACAATGCCATGGTGATAAAGTTGGACAGAAAAAGTGCAGATATCGCAACTCTCAGTAAACTATACACGGCTGGTCTATTCCCATGTGACGTTCTAGTAAGGATGAATTATGAAAAGTAATGGTTTTAGGCAAAGGCGTAGCATAGGTTGCCAGCGCCCGGGGCAATGAAAGTATGTTTGTTGACAACGCACGGGGAAAAGCTAGGATTACACCCCCTATACGTGCTTGGTCGCCTATCGAGAAGTGTTCGGAGACTTCTGGGTAGTGTTGCTTCAAGCATCAAAACTCAAGATAGGAGGCGGCATTCCTCACCTTCCCAGAGTACTACCCTGATACTCATTTCTTCCAGCGGCTGGGTCGACCGCGGGGTATTTTTTTTCAGCCAAGAGTACAACTCACGCTGCTTCCAGCGGGAATCGAGCACGGGTTGTCCGAACGTTGGCATCCTAGTCGGGTGGTTTTCCCAGCTAGGCTACCGAGTCCCCCTCATTTGTGTGTATTGTTACAATATTCGTTTAATAATTGAGAATTCAATTTCTCCCTTAAGAAATGTGTATCTCAGAGACACTCTTTACACTATTTAAAAAATATGTAAAGTACACCCGTCACACCAAGTGGCGTATAGGGATTATGGTGTTAGTGACCATACATTTTACAGACCTTCGGAACATGATTTTTGGGGTAATGTGGTCGGTAATTCGCTCGTGCCGCTTTACTTTCCCAGAAAATAAACCAAAAACGGTACCCATTAAAGGCTGGGTGAACCGGAGCCGTCGGTAGGGATCGAACCCTACCTCTTGTCTTTTGTAGTCCAGTTCACTAACCACTGAGCTGTCGCGGCTCCCTCTTTACACTATGCCACTGGCCAAAAGAGAAAGATTTTAAAATAATTTCTTATAGTTACTCATCGTTGTTGAAATATATTCTAACACTCTTTATTCTAATACATTTTATTCTAGCACTCTTTATTCTAGCACATTTTGTTCTAGCACTCTTTATTCTAGCACTCTTTATTCTAGCACTCTTTATTCTATCATTCTTTATTCTAGCTCTCTTTATTTTTGCTCTCTTTATTCTATCATTCTTTATTCTAGCTCTCTTTATTTTTGCTCTCTTTATTCTAGCACTCTTTATTCTAGAACTCTTTACTCTAGCACTCTTTATTCTTGTACTCTTTTCTCCGGCACTCCTTAATCTATCGCTCTCTATTCTAGCACTCTTTTCTCTGGCACTCCTTACTCTATCTCTCTTTATTCTAGCACTCTTTGCTCTTTCATCCCTTACTCTATTGCTCTTTATTTCAGCATCCTTTGCTCTGTTACACCTTACTCTATCGCAATTTATTCTGGCACTCCTTACTCTATCGCTCTTTATTCTAGCGCTCTTTGCTCTGTTATCCCTTACTAGGATTCTAGGATTCTTTTCTCCGGCACTCCTTACTCTATCACTCTTTATTCTAGTACGTCTTACTCTATCACTCTTTATTCTAGCACTCTTTTCTCTGGCACTCATTACTCTATCACTCTTTATTCTAGCACTCCTTACTCTATCGCTCTTTATCCCAGCACTCCTTACTCAATCGCTCTTTATTCTAGTACTATATTCTCTGGCTCTCCTTACTCGATCACTCTTTATTCTAGCACTATTTTCACCGGCACTCCAAACTATGTCGCTCTTTATTCTAGTACTCTTTTCTCCGGCAATCCTTACTATATCGCTCTTTATTCTAGCACTCTTTTCTCCGGCACTCCTTACTATATCGCTCTTTATTCTTTACACTCTTTTCTCCTGCACTCCTTACTATATCGCTCTTTATTCTAGCACTCTTTTCTCCGGCACTCCTTACTATATCGCTCTTTATTCTAGCACTCTTTTCTCCGGCTCTCCTTACTATATCGCTATTTATTCTAGCACTCTTTTCTCCGGATCTCCTTACTATATCGCCCTTTATTCAAGCACTCTTTTCTCCGGCACTCCTTACTATATCGCTCTTTATTCTAGCACTCTTTTCTCCGACGCTCCTTACTATATCGAACTTTATTCTAGCACTCTTTTCTCCGGCTCTCCTTACTCAATCGCTCTTTATTCTAGCACTCTTTTCTCCGGCTCTCCTTACTCAATCGCTCATTATTCTAGCACTCTTTTCTCCGGCTCTCCTTACTCAATCGCTCTTTATTCTAGCACTCTTTTCTCCGGCTCTCCTAACTATATCGCTCTTTATTCTAGCACTCTTTTCTCCGGCTCTCCTTACTCAATCGCTCTTTATTCTAGCACTCATTACTCTACCGCTCTTTATTCTAGCACTCATTACTCTACCGCTATTTATTCTAGCACTCATTACTCTACCGCTCTTTATTCTAGCACTCCTTACTCTACCGCTCTTTATTCTAGTACTCCTTACTCTATCGCTCTTTATTCTAGCACTCCTTACTCTACCGCTCTTTATTCTAGCACTCCTTACTCTACCGCTCTTTATTCTAGCACTCCTTACTCTATCGCTATTTATTCTAGCACTCCTTACTCTAACGCTCTTTTTCTAGCACTATTTTCTCCGGCACTCCTTACTCTATAGCACTTTATTCTATCACTGCTTACTCTATAGCACTTTATTCTATCACTCCTTACTCTATAGCACTTTATTCTATCACTCCTTACCGTATCGCTCTTTATTCTAGCACTCATTACTCTATCACTCTTTATTCTAGCACTCCTTACTCTATAGCACTTTATTCTATCACTCCTTACTCTATAGCACTTTATTCTATCACTCCTTACTCTATAGCACTTTATTCTATCACTCCTTACTCTATAGCACTTTATTCTATCACTCCTTACTCTATAGCACTTTATTCTATCACTCCTTACTCTATAGCACTTTATTCTATCACTGCTTACTCTATAGCACTTTATTCTATCACTCCTTACTCTATAGCACTTTATTCTATCACTCCTTAATATATAGCACTTTACTCTATCACTCCTTACTCTATAGCACTTTATTCTATCACTCCTTACTCTATAGCACTTTATTCTATCACTCCTTACTCTATAGCACTTTATTCTATCACTCCTTACTCTATAGCACTTTATTCTATCACTCCTTACTGTATCGCTCTTTATTCTAGCACTCCTTACTCTATCGCTCTTTATTCTAGCACTCCTTACTCTATAGCACTTTATTCTATCACTCCTTACTGTATCGCTCTTTATTTTAGAACTCCTTACTCTATCGCTCTTTATTCTAGCACTCCTTACTCTATAGCACTTTATTCTATCACTCCTTACTGTATCGCTCTTTATTCTAGCACTCCTTACTCTATCGCTCTTTATTCTAGCACTCCTACTCTATAGCACTTTATTCTATCACTCCTTACTGTATCGCTCTTTATTCTAGCACTCCTTACTCTATCGCTCTTTATTCTAGCACTCCTTACTGTATCGCTCTTTATTCTAGCACTCCTTACTCTATCGCTCTTTATTCTAGCACTCCTTACTGTATCGCTCTTTATTCTAGCACTCCTTACTCTATCGCTCTTTATTCTAGCACTATTTACCCAAGCCATTTTTATTCTAGAACTCTATTTTGGAGCCTTGGTGGCTGAGTGATTAGTGCGCTCACTTTCTGATCACAAGGGTCCGGGTTCGATCCCCAGAAGTGGCGGCTGTTTTTTTCTTCAGACTGATAGGGCCTAGGGGTTCACACAGTATTTAAAAATAGGTACCAGCGATTTTTCTGGGAAATAAAGATGGCCTGACGTAATACTCACCATATTACCTGAAATGTGCCTTGGTCGTAGAAAAATATGGTTACCAAATCCATATTCTCCATACGTTTAGCAAGGCAGTGGCATTCCTTAACTATTGTTTTGTTTTTGCTATTTTTTTACATTAATTACTCTACCCCGTTTTATTATGTCGTTATTTATTTTAATACTCATTATTATAACACTCTTTCTTCCACCACTCATTATTCTAATGTCCAGTATTCTTGCACTCTTTTTTCCATCACCCTTTATTATAATATTTATTGTTCTAGCCCTCTTTCTTCCATCACTCATTATTCTAATGTCCAGTATTATAACACTCTTTTCCATCACTCTTTATTATAATACTCATTGTTTTAGCCCTCTTTCTTCCACCATTCCTTATACTAATACTCATTATTCTGGCACTCTTTCGTCCATCACTCTTTATACTGATAATCATTATCCTAGCACATTTTCTTCTACCACTCTTTATTCTAATAGAGAGTGGCATAGCACGCTTTCTCCAACCACTCTTTATTCTCATCACCATAATCGTGTACCTTCTCCACAACGAAGGTTGGCTACCATGGATCGCCATTCTACTCTGTTTCTTGCTTTGATGGTGCAGGCTGTCATAGACTTGTCCATCTTTTAATGTTACTCGTCCATGTTAGTCTTGGTCTGCCTCTGCCTCTTTTACCTTGTATTTTTCCTTCCAATATTACTTTTAGTAGGCTGTTGTGTCTTTTAACATGCCCCAAAAATTTCATTTGTCTTGTCTTAATTGTATTTAGTAGTTCTCTTTTTATTTTCAGTTGTTTTAAAAGTTTATCGTTTGTTATCTTTTGTTTCCATCCAATTCTACCTATTCTTCTATAAATCCACATTTCAAAGGCTTCAATTTTCTGTTCTGTTTTCTTGTCTAATGTCCATGTATCTTTACCATACAGGAATATTGAGAAGATGTAACATTTTGCCATTCTTAGTTTCAGCCCTGCTGATATTTGTTTTGTTGTTAGTATATTTTTCATGGCATTAAAATTAATTTTGTCATACCTATTCTTTTGTTTAACGTTCCTAAAACAGTAGTTAGAATTTCTCCCCATGGCTTTCTTTGGATTGTTACGTGATGAGGCTCCAATCTCTTTCACGGTGGTCTGCCATATTCGTCTTTCGTGTTCTGAAAATGCCTCATGTGTACCACACACTTTGTTGTTTTCGCTTTCTGGGCCGTTGATTATTTCAAATTCTTCCGCCCCATCCACCGTCGCAGACTTTTCACATACGGGTTGAACACACCCGACTACCGACGACATTGTTGTCGAACCATGTGCTTGCCTATCGAACCGCGAACACACTACACAAAGGAAGAATAAATCATATTCCACTTAAATATCGATAAAGTTCACAGTCCATCCTCCAGTCAGAAGTAAAACATTACACCAAACGGAGAATAGCAACACATAATTTCACAACTAGACTGTCGCGTAAATCATTTAAATATTTCAGCAAGAGCCGAATTATAAAAACGACAACTTTATTCTAATACTCTTTATTCTAACACTTTTCTTTCTAAAACCTGTAATTTTATCACTCTATATTCTTACATTATTTTTCTCCCAATTGCATAACATTTGTTTGTATTTCCACTTTTCACAATACAAATGAAAAGCTTACCTTGCACATAAAATTTGAAGAATGTTTTGCGAGAGTGATTTCTTTCTAATTTCATTTGCTATTTCCCATATTTCTTTTTCATTATTTTCAATGTTCACGCAACTATTCCAAACAAAATTGTGTTGTTTATGCATTTACATTTCCCCAACATTGGAAGCTTCAGTTTCAATCCGTCTTGTTTTCTCATTTATTTTTTGATGACACCTGAATACAAGTTGTTAGAAGAACTCCCTTAAAGGGAAATAAAAACCGGACAAGAGACACTTTCTAATCAAGCCATAAATCAATGTTAGTGTTTGATGTTTTATTTCTTTTGTTTTCTCCAATCAAGTCAGTTTCCCCGTCTGTCTGTGTTTTAAATGAAACTTGCTTTGATATCATGCGTTTGTAATCTTCTACCATAAATTGTTTATTTATCGCATCTACTTTATTCTATATAAGCACCTGATACTCACGTATCGTCTTTGGTATATTCATGATACTGTATATAATTTTGGTATCCTCTTGTAATATAATATGTGTTTGCAGTGTCTTCTAGGTAATGTGTGTTTGCAGTGTTTTCTAGGTGATGTGTGTTTGCTGTCTCTTCTAGGTAATATGTGTTTGCAGTGTCTTCTGGGTAATATTGTGTTTGCAATGTCTTCTAGGTAATGTGTGTTTGCGGTGTCTTCTAGGCAATGTGTGTTTGCAATGTCTTCTATAGTCCGTTCAGATTCGTTTGCCGAGATGTTATGATTTATAATTCAAAAAGTTCTTGATGATTTCACATGATTTTTGGCATACGGTGTTAAAATGTCCATGTCACGAGAACATATGTGTTACTCGATGTCTACCTATAACGGTTTTCTTAAAGCGGCGAATTCCTTTGATCTTTGCCCATGTAACTATTATTTTGACCCTAATCAAAATGTTTTACAGTAATCTAGTGCAACGATGACCCATAGGCGTGTCCATAAAATTTTACTTGGTGGCAAGTATACAAATTTTAAATTATATATAGAACTTTTGTTCGTAGAGTCAATTTGATATAGTTCCATGCTCTTGGTGTGAGTTTCCCAAATGTTGTCGCTGCCTTTCAAATACGTACATTTAGTTCCTCATCTAAGGAAAGTCTGGCTGTAATAGTGGATCCAAGATAGCTGAACTTCTGTACTGACTCAAGCAGGCTTCCATTCAAAGTAATGGTTGTTGGTTTGCTTATAACATATTTTTGATTGCTTGGGTGGTCTTGAACAATAAACTGTTTAACAAATCAACTAGGAAATTTTGCAAATCAAACTATTTATCTGTAGACTTAATCAGAGTAATGATCATTCAGAATCAGACGAGTCAAATAGGTCGATTACTGCTTTCGGCTGAACAAACAACAAACCATCCTTTTTCCAATATTCCTCTTCTTGTCGTAACACATGATCCTCACATTTTACCCAGTAGTCTTTATTTATATTTGATAGAGCCTGATTTGTAAGTGTCTCAACATCGCATAATTTGAAAGTTTTATTTGTATATGCTACGTGTCCTTTAACTTTTGCCCAAACTAGTTCTATAGGATTTAAGTGTGCATGATATGGAGGTAGTCTCAAACATCTATGGCCATGTTCTTGAATTAACTTGTCTATTTTAAATATCTTTGTACGTTGTGTCTGTTTTACAAGGCTAAGCAATTCGGGTTTCAAGTAGCTGTCGTTAACTTGTATGTGTTCTTTTATGAGCCACGTTTTGATTGCATCTTTTGTACTTGATGATGTTGGGATTCTATCTTCTACGTTAACTACGTTATGGTATGAAGCATTGTCCATTATCAGACAAGAAGGTCGATCTAATATTGGAAGGATACTTTTCTCGATCCAGTCTTTAAATATGTGCCCATTCATTTCGGAGTGGTAGTCTCTATTGTCTATGGATTTTGAAATGAAAACGAGATGAGCATTCTGCAACAACCCATTATGTCTGCTACCTGCATGTGCAACTATCAAACGTTGCCCTTTATTGCTTGGTACTGATCTTTTAATACTTCCATCTGCTAACTGCCATTCTTTTTCATTTGTATGATGAGCGTTGATCCAAGTTTCATCTAAATAAACAATATCATAATCATTTTCGCGCATTTCCTTCACTTCACGTAAATACTTGCTTCTAAGAGCTACTAGATGTGGCTTCTCACAAATAATGTTTTTTCCACCAGCATACTTTCTAAAGGTGAAGCCTGCACTTCTTAATATTTTCCATAATGAAATTTTTGATATTTCAATGTCGTTGTTAGTTTTCAGCCAAAGCTTCAACTTTCTAAGTGTCACTTCTTCGTTTATATCAAACATTCGACAGATTTCTCTTTTTACTAGGTCCTTATCAAAACTGTCTAACGTTTCTTTCCTTCCTTGCTTTCTTGCATTTGTTGGCAATAAATATCCGCTTCCTTTAACTATTCGATCAAATGAACGTTTACACAAACCTAAAATATGCATTGTTCTCTTCTCAGGGTTTGATAAAGAACAATAAAGATGTCCCTTTTTACGCTCTCTGCAGAAGTATTGAAAAATCTTTATAGCAATGTTATGCTCAGTAAAATATTTTGCCTTTATATTCATTCTCACATAGACTTGCAGAAGATAATATGGATAGTGCCGCCTCCTTTCTGTAAATATTGAGATTTGCCTCTGAATTATGACTCGAACTCGAGTCTACGGCCGTGATTTTGACGTCACATAATTTCCGGTTTCGGCTAAAATGTCATTTTGTGCTAAACGGGAAATTTCATATGTAACATTTCTTTATAAAAATTTATAGTGGAAACATAACTATTTTAGGACGGTGCGCATTCAGCCGTGAAGGTCATGCCTATATGTTAAAGAATCAGCTGTGAGATGTAAGCATCTACATAATCCCGCCGGTGTTTATAATATCGATTAACTTTTTTTTAATATAGGTTAAATAAGGCATCTTTGAAACTGGATCACATTTCTTTGATAAAAAAATATTTTTATAGCGACATTAGTATTCTAAACCTAACTTCAAAAGATCAATGCAAATGAACAATACGTTTTTGAAAAAAATAAATTAATGTCTAGGCAAACGAATCTGAACGGACTATAGGTAATATTGTGTTTGCAATGTCTTCTAGGTAATATTGTGTTTGCAGAGTCTTCTAGATAATGTGTTTGTGCAGTGTCATGTAGCTAATGTGTTGTGTTCTCATTATGTCTTTGTTGTGTTCATATGTTGTGTTCCAAATGTCTTCTATGTAATGTGTTGTGCTCTCCAAATGTCTTATATATAATGTGTTGTGCTCTCCAAATGTCTTCTATGTAATGTATTGTATCCTCCAATGTTTTCTATGTAATGTACTGTTTCCTTCAGTAAAAAAAAAAAGTGAAGTGCCCCGTCACGCAAAGTGGCATATAGGGAATATGATGTTAGTGACTATCATTTTTACAGACCATCGGCAAATGATTTTTGGGGTAATGTGGTTGGTATTACGCCCGTGCCGCTTTACTTTCCCAGAAAAAATCTAGTACCCATTAGGGCTGTTTCCTCCAGTGTTATCAATATAATGTTTTGTTTCCTCCAGTATTTTATATGCAATGTGCTGTTTCTTCCAGTATGTTCTATGTAATGGGTTGCTTCTACCAGTGTTATATATGTAAAGTCTTGTTTTCTCCAGTGTTATCTATGTAAAGTCTTGTTTTCTCCAGTGTTATCTATGTAAAGTTTTGTTTTCTCCAGTGTTATCTATGTAAAGTCTTGTTTTCTCCAGTCCAGTATCTTTTATGTAATGAGTTGTTTCCTTCAATTCTTCTATGTAATATGTTGTTTCCTCCAGTGTCTTCTATGTAATGTTTTGTTTCCTCCAGTGTCTTCTATGTAATGTTTTGTTTCCTACAGTGTCTTCTATATAATGTCTTGTTCCTACAGTGTCTTCTATGTAATGTTTTATTTCCTACAGTGTCTTCTATGTAATGTTATATTTCCTACAGTGTCTTCTATGTAATGTTTTGTTTCCTATAGTGTCTTCTATGTAATGTTTTGTTTCCTCCAGTGTCTTCTATGTAATGTTTTATTTCCTCCAGTGTCTTCTATGTAATGTTTTGTTTCCTCCAGTGTCTTCTATGTAATGTTTTGTTTCCTACAGTGTCTTCTATATAATGTCTTGTTCCTCCAGTGTCTTCTATGTAATGTTTTATTTTCTCCAGTGTCTTCTATGTAATGTTTTGTTTCCTCCAGTGTCTTCTATGTAATGTTTTGTTTCCTCCAGTGTCTTCTATGTAATGTTTTGTTTCCTCCAGTGTCTTCTATGTAATGTTTTCTTTCCTTTAGTGTCTTCTATGTAATGTTTTATTTCCTCTAGTGTCTTCTATGTAATGTTTTGTTATCTCCAGTATTTTCTTGGTAATAATCTGCTTGACTAATATCTTCTTGGTAATGTTCTGTTTTTTCCATTACCTTCTTGGCATCATATTCTTCTCTTTGGATTCTTCGTTCAAGCGTATTGTTTTCCTCTTCTGTTTGGTCACGTCTTATTTTTCCTACATCTTTTTTGTCAATATTTCCTAATAAATATCTATATAAAAATATACATTTTCTTTTTAATTTCTTTTTTTTTTCAATATCTATTTAGTAATTCGTTTTTTCTAATTCTTTCAAAATGTTTTTTGTCAATATGTTCTATCTTTAATGCATTTTTTTGCTAATATCGTCCTGACAATGACTTTCTTGTCTGTATCCTTTTTTCACAATTATGTCTTTTTCAGAATCTTACTTGTTAATGTTTTCCTTGTCAATGTATTCTTTCTCTTTTCATGTTTTTTTCACTATCTTATAGGTAATTTTTTTCTTTGTAAGTCTCTTCCTTTATCTTGTTTTCTTTGACAGTGTTTTCTTGACAATGTCCTCCTTATCAGTATCTTCTTGGTAATATTTCCATTGTCAGTATTTTCTTGATAATGTTTTCTTTGTCAGTATTTGTTTCAGTATTATCATTATAGGATATCTTTTTTTTTCTCTTCATTATTTACTGCTTTGTTATTCATTAACAGTGGAGTAATTTCTATTTAGTTATTAAAATCCCTGTGCTATTGTTTTATTTTTCTCATTTTTTTTTTTTTGCGGTCTATCTGGTTGCTAAATTTGTGAGATTAAAATATTTCTGCAAATATGCCTGCTTCATAAACTACACCAAACCTTTTGATAGAATACACCATCAACAACTTATAGACTGCCTAAAAGATATACATCAAGATGACACAGACATACGAATAATATACAATTTATACTGGGAGCAAATAGCAATAATAGAATATAATAAAGAGAGCTCTACACCTATTTATATAAGAAGCAGAGTAAGACAGGGATGCATCCAATCACCAAGTGTGTTCAATCTATACACTGAGCAAATTTTTAAAAACATCATAGAGATGCCTGGCCTAAATATTATTGGAAAGATAATCAATAATCTAAGATATGCCGATGATATTGTATTACTAGCAGAAAAAAACTAAAAATCCACAACAATTACTTAATGAAAAAAATCTGACAATCAAAAAAATACGGATTATATATGAACATCAAAAGGACTAAAACTTTGATCATAAACAAAGATAATACTCAAAACCTGCAAGTAGATATCAAAATTGAAGGAATCGTTCTGGAGACAGTTCAGAGCTACAACTATCTTGGACATACTATAACCAGTAATGGAAAATGGAAAATTGACATAAACAACAGAACAGAAATGGCAAAAAGTAATTTTAGTGCCATGAAAAATATACTAGCATCAAAACAAATAACAACAGGGCTAAAACTCAGAATAGCCAAATGTTATATCATCTCAGTTTTCCGGCATTGTGCACAAATATAAACATTAGACAAGAAAACAACAGAAAATTGAAGCCTTTGAAATGTGGATTTACAGAAGAATTGTAAGAACTGGATGGAAAGAAAAGAAAGAAAACAAACAATGAAGTCTTAACAACTAAGCATGAATGGAGAACTACTAAACACAATTCAATCAAGACAAATACGATTTTTCGGGCATATTAATAGACACAGCAGCTTATTAAAAGTAATATTGGAAGGGAAAATACAAGGTAAATGAGGCAGAGGCAGTCCAAGACTAACATGAACGAGTAACATCAAAAGATTGACAAGTCAACTTATGCTAACCTGCAATATCAAAGCAAGATAAAAACTTCTTATTTGAAGAAAGAATAGTGCGTACAATTTTGATAAGCAATCATGCAGAATGGCGCTCCATGGTAGTCAAACTTCGGTGAGGAGACGGCACTCAATGATAATTATGAAATTGTTTCAGCTGTGTAATTGTGTGTGTGTGTCGTGTACAGTTCTGATGTAAACGTACAACAATAATGCAGTCGCATGCCTGTTCTTAGATATATGATGCAACAAGGCAAACCAAACATTGGGACAGCTATCTCATATACTTCAACACAAAGCAACAACAATTACCACCAAGAAACATCTTATACTGATTATATTCATTCTAACTTTGTGCTGCCAGTGTCAGACGTGGTCACTTACCTTTAAGCACAAAAGAAAACGTGTCACCACAGGGATGCGATGTGAAAAGCGCTTGAAACAACCAGAAAATATAGAATCAGAAATAATATTATAAGGGAAAGAGTAGGCTTTGAGACAATCCTAAGCTGCATACAGAAACAACAAATAAACTGGTTTGCCCATCTAGAAAGAATGATGTGTGCTTCCTTACCATGCAAAACATATATTAAAAGAGAAGAAGGAAGAAGAGCAATGGGCAGACCCAGAGAAAGAATAACAGACACCATCAAAGAAACGCCACAACAAAATAAATTGCTAATAACCGAGACCAACAAAGCAGAACTTTGGATCTCCCTCGACACCCTACAAGATGAGATGAAGAAAGAAAGAAGATCCATATCTCTTTCTCATGTAAATTTACAGCAATATTGCATTCTTAACGCTGTCTCTTTCTCATGTAAATTTACAGCAATATTGCATTCTTAACGCTGTCTCTTTCTCATGTAAATTTACAGCAATATTGCATTCTTAACGCTGTCTCTTTCTCATGTAAATTTACAGCAATATTGCATTCTTAACGCTGTCTCTTTCTCATGTAAATTTACAGCAATATCACATTCTTACCCCTGTCTTTTCTCATGTAAATTTACAGCAATATGCATTCTTATCCCTGTCTCTTTCTCATTTAAACTTTCAGCAGCATTGTATTTTTTGGAACCTGTCTCTTACTAAATCTGCAAGGACCAGATCTTTTCTGTTCTTCAAACTGTAAATTACCGTATTCTTTTTATTCTTCAACATTCAGACGTTCAGTGGGCGTGATGAACTGTGTCGCTAGTTTATGGCAATCTACGATATCTGCACCTTTCGCCCCGACTCATCCGTCTTCGGCTCGAGTAGAATTGTCATTGCTTAACAATTTTTACACCAACGGGTGCACATTTTAGCTCTGCCCTTTTTAGTGTTTATCTGTCGAAAGTTAACGTGAACAGAATGCACGGGATATCTGATTTTCACCGTTACCTTTTAAGGCTGGGAGCCTCGGTAGCCCTGTTGGTAAAACCAACCGACAGAGGTACCGAAGTTCGGACAACCCGTGTTCGATTCCCGCTGGGAGCAGTGTGAATTGTATTCATGGTTATAATTAAAGAAATACCCCCGAGGTTTACCCTGGCACTGGCAGAAATGGATACCAGGGTAGTACTCTGGGAAGGTGAGGAATGCCGCCTCGCATCGTGGGTGAGGCTTGAAGTGACACTATCCAGAAGTTCCGAACACTTCTGGATAGGCGGCCGAGCACATATAGGTGAAAACTCGCGTGTTAAGACGCCGATTCAAGACTCGTACTTTACCTTTACCTTATAGGGCTAAGCATTGAATCTCACCATAATAATACGGAGAAGGGGTAAAGCCGTGAACGAAGCACACATTCTTAAAGAAAATTTTCAGTTTCCTTCCGTACGATTCGAACCTGAGACCGCCTTGTATAGAGGCCGACGCGTCAACTCTAGATCACATAGCCCTCAGATTGCATTATAGTTTCCTCATGTGTTTGATATTTACGTCAATTTCTTTAGCTGACTATGAGACTGTTGGTAGTTAAGGGACCTGGTAGTCTGGCTAAGCGGATATGGATCGAGAGGGAAGGCAAGTTGTACCAAATTATCAGGCTGGAGACGAACGTTTCGATAAGAAAGGAGCAACAGTCGCTGCTTGGTCTCTACCACAACACACATGTCTATGCTTATTTGATGGACAAGTGCTGAAGATGTGTGTGGTCGTCGGATAAACGTCGCAGAACAAGATTGTTGACAGAGAAGAAGATTGTTTGACAGCGAAGAAGATTGTTTGACAGCAAAGAAGATTGTTTGACAGCAAAGAAGATTGTTTGACAGAGAAGAAGATTGTTTGACAGCGAAGAAGATTGTTTGACAGAGAAGAAGATTGTTTGACAGCAAAGAAGATTGTTTGACAGAGAAGAAGATTGTTTGACAGAGAAGAAGATTGTTTGACAGCAAAGAAGATTGTTTGACAGAGAAGAAGATTGTTTGACAGCGAAGAAGATTGTTTGACAGCAAAGAAGATTGTTTGACAGCAAAGAAGATTGTTTGACAGAGAAGAAGATTGTTTGACAGCAAAGAAGATTGTTTGACAGCGAAGAGGAGTGCTTAACAGCGAAGAATATTGTTTAACAGTGAAGAGGAGTGTTTAACAGCGAAGAATATTGTTTGACAGCGAAGAAGATTGTTTGACAGCAAAGAAGATTGTTTGACAGCAAAGAAGATTGTTTGACAGCAAAGAAGATTGTTTGACAGAGAAGAAGATTGTTTGACAGAGAAGAAGATTGTTTGACAGAGAAGAAGATTGTTTGACAGCAAAGAGGATTGTTTGACAGAGAAGAAGATTGTTTGACAGAGAAGAAGATTGTTTGACAGAGAAGAGGAGTGTTTAACAGCGAAGAATATTGTTTAACAGCGAAGAAGATTGTTTGACAGCAAAGAAGATTGTTTGACAGCAAAGAAGATTGTTTGACAGCAAAGAAGATTGTTTGACAGAGAAGAAGATTGTTTGACAGAGAAGAGGAGTGTTTAACAGCGAAGAATATTGTTTAACAGCGAAGAAGATTGTTTGACAGCAAAGAAGATTGTTTGACAGCAAAGAAGATTGTTTGACAGCAAAGAAGATTGTTTGACAGCAAAGAAGATTGTTTGACAGCAAAGAAGATTGTTTGACAGCAAAGAAGATTGTTTGACAGCAAAGAAGATTGTTTGACAGCAAAGAAGATTGTTTGACAGAGAAGAAGATTGTTTGACAGAGAAGAGGAGTGTTTAACAGCGAAGAATATTGTTTAACAGCGAAGAAGATTGTTTGACAGCAAAGAAGATTGTTTGACAGCAAAGAAGATTGTTTGACAGAGAAGAAGATTGTTTGACAGCAAAGAAGATTGTTTGACAGAGAAGAAGATTGTTTGACAGCAAAGAGGATTGTTTGACAGAGAAGAAGATTGTTTGACAGCAAAGAAGATTGTTTGACAGAGAAGAGGAGTGTTTAACAGCGAAGAATATTGTTTGACAGCAAAGAAGATTGTTGACAGCGAAGAAGATTGTTTGACGGTAAAGAAGATTATCTGAGAGCAAAAAAGATTGCTTGAAAGCGAAGAAGATTGTTTGACAGCGAAGAAGATTTTCTGAAAGCAAAGACAATTGTCTCTCACATAGAAAATTGTTTCTCATCTTTGGTGACTTACATTGAGAATATCTGAGCTATTCGATTAATCTTTCTTTCTGTTTTATTTCAGTGATGTTAAGTATTTCTTTAATTTCCCTTATTTATATAACTCATGTATTTTGCCTGCTGATGATAAGATTTTTTTGTGATTTGGTGTATATAAACTCTGCGACATTTCTTGGTAGTGCTTCTTCTTTCTGTTTGTCTTGCTAAGTCATTTATTAATTCTATTTTACTTTTATTTTCTAATCAGACATCATTAAGCTTAATTAAGCCGGTGATATTATTTGCAAACAGAGAAAGAAATGGGAATTGACAAAAATATTGATTTATGTAGCTAGCAAAATATTGTCATCACCAACACATCTTTGATTTACTTGAGAGACTCACAACGTTATGAATGGAATAGCATCACCATCAAAAGTCAGACCGTTAACACATTAACAGGAGTAGAAAAGAAACACAATTCTTGATGCAAGAGCAAGCCTCAAATGTGTATGTGACACATATCATAAGATGGTAGTGTTTATAGTAAGAAAAGTCAAAATCTAGACTAGCAGGAAGAAATAAAGAAATAATTATGATAAAATGTCTCAAACAAGACGTACAGTTGCAATAGAAAGTAGAGACATCATTCAAACATCTTTCATCTGAAGTGGGCAGATTTGTGGAAAAAGGCAAGGAGTGCAGAATCAAATTGCTGAATATCTCGGATGAACTTGGTGGAAAACAAAGGAGTGTAAGGGCAAAGTGGGGGGGGGGGGGGGGCGGAACGATGCCGAGCACACTCCACTGTGGTATGAATAGGTTGGTAATAAAAACCAGTAAATGAGATTAAAACAGTTATACGGGTTTAAACAATAGACTGAATCAAGAAAATTATCTAAACTATAGATTAAAACAGTTATACGGGTATAAACAATGGACAGAATCAAGAAGATTATCTAAACTATAGATTAAAACAGTTATACGGGTATAAACAATGGACTGAATCAAGAAAATTATCTAAACTATAGATTAAAACAGTTATACGGGTATAAACAATGGACTGAATCAAGAAGATTATCTAAACTATAGATTACAACGCAGAGAAACCAACAGTAAGGTCAAGATAGCGAAACAAGAATCCAGAGAGCGCCTTAGAAAAGGGGGGGGGGGGGGGGGGGGGGATTAGCAGAACATAAAAGAACAGCCGATGGAAAATGTCGTCAAGAGTATGCGAAAAAGAGATGAGAACAATAAACTCAGAGAATCTATTAATGACAAAATGGGAAGAAGATCACTGCTATAGTCATATCATGACAAACAAAAAGACAGAGAATACATCAATGAGCTCCTCAACCTCCTGCGAGATCATCAAAACAGAACAACAAAAAACAACATAGCAACATAGAATCAGAAATATCAATAGAAGAAGTATAAAGGGCTGTTATGTAGCCGTCTAAGTATAAAGGGCTGTTATGCAGCCGTCTAAGTATAAAGGGCTGTTATGCAGCCGTCTAAGTATAAAGGGCTGTTATGCAGCCGTCTAAGTATAAAGGGCTGTTAAGCAGCCGTCTAAGTATAAAGGGCTGTTATGCAGCCGTCTAAGTATAAAGGGCTGTTATGCAGCCGTCTAAGTATAAAGGGCTGTTATGCAGCCGTCTAAGTATAAAGGGATGTTATGCAGCCGTATAAGTATAAAGCACCAGAAGCGATTTGACTGGCAACAAAAACAATCAAAAGAATAAGGGAAAGTTGTATCAGATGTCGTCATAACATCTTTACTGCAGCCTCCTCAAACTAGACATCTTATCTTGGCAGCTTGCAATAGTAATACTACTAATGGAAAACAAAAGTAGTTGTAGTAGTGGTTATTCGAAGGTCCCGGTATTACTGCAAACGAATGAAAATCCATAATTGCTCAACCACCCGTGCCAGTTGAATCATCCGAATTAACATCTCATCGAATATCCAAACATAGACAGGCAGCTGCAGTCCCAGCGTAGCAAACACAGCACACGTCAAAAGACATATGGCATATTATCACAGACAGTGAACGCAACTGAACTGTCCTTTGCCATACGATATCATCATTCATCGTATGCAATCTGAATATATATAAATACCATCCAGATGAAACACACAGCTCACGGTGTGCGCAGAGCACTAATCTCAGTAGCTCCGACAGCAAGCCGGACTTGGAATATGAGGAAACTGCGAGAAGGAACCCTTTCAGACAGTGCCTCAACGGCTCCCTGCCGCTTCTCCGTCATATTGACCGGACGTCAAAAAAAAAAGAAGTAGAAAACAAGAATGTTCACAATATCGAGGCGTCTCAATTATGAGCCACATAGGAAAAACATACCAAGATATAAGAACTAAAATTATGAAAAATTATAGAAGCACACCCTGGCAGAACAGATTGGCTATAGAAGAAAAAAAGCCGTGTAAACTCAATTTTTTTAATTTAGGCACTCGCAGAGATGAACATGGAAATGGTATGAACCTCTCTGTTGCTTTTTAGACAACGAAAACGGATTTGACATAGATAATTGAAACGTTTTATGGCAAATAATGATGTGAGTGAGCATCTTAACTCTTTCCATACGGACTCTTTTTATCAATGCAACAGGAGTAATTTCAGAGACAAAATTTCTCATGGTTTTAAGAATCAATCTACATATTTATACTTATCTAACACATAAGATATTATATATGAATTTTTAGATAATTGAACAAGGTATTAGATATCACCAATACCAAGATGATAAAAGATATGTAAAAGGAATATGGTTTGATGACGGTTCACACTAATCAAACTGAGAGTGACGCACTGTGCTGTGAAACATACGCAGGCGAAATCGGCATGGCGCACAGTGCGGCGAAATGTAGGGAAAGAGTTAATGAAGCTAAAGTGTGTTCATTAATTGAAAAAGTACAGTCCGAACAAATCAAGGATTTCAGAACTATTTAGTATAAAACATAACACGACAAGAGTTATGACCACTCTCGTTCATTACATACATCGACAAAATAAACAAAGATGTCAAATGGAAAAAAAAGGAAATAATATCAATGAACTACTCTATACAGATGGCCAGGCCTTGATAGCAGAAATACATGAAAAATTGCAACAACATACCATGTTCGTGAAACAGTAGTGTAAAACAAATAATGTGAGAATCAACGCTCACAACAGCAGTCATGGCATTAATAATGGAGACGAAATGAGTACATGAATCAATAGAAGACATTATAAAAAAGGTATTAAAGTTTACGTATTAAGCAACAACATTCTCTGACGGTGGTAAAACAGATAAAGAAATGAACATTCAGCGCATTCAGGCAGAAAACCAAGGTTTGGTACAGTTAGACCCTCTCTTACAACACAAAACAGTGCCAAAGGAACATCTTTACAAAACACATTTTTTTCCATTCCATGTTACCAGTGCCAAACATGGTCACTCCCAACAAGGTAAAACAGGAGACTAGTCACCACACACACAATGAAAAGAGAACTACTAAACACAATTGGAACAAGACAACTGAGATTTGATTTTTCAGGGCATGTTAAAAGATAATGCAGCCTACTAAAAGTAATCTTGCAAGAGAAAATGCAAGGTAAAAGAGGAAGATGCAGACCAAGACTAACATGTTAAATCAAAATATGGACGAGTTAGCCTACGACAACCTGCACCATCAAAGCAAGAGACAGAGCAGAATGGCGCTCCATGTTAGCCAACCTTCGATCCGGAGACGGCACTCAATGATGATGATGAGTCACCACAGAAATGAGAATGTTTGAGAAAAGCTATAGCAGTGTCCAGAAGAGACAAACTCAAAAACGAGGTTTAAAGGGAATGACTTGATGTAGAACAAATATTGAATGACATGCAAAGACAACATTTAAAATGTTTGCCTCCCTTGAGGTCTAATGATGTCATACCATACAATGCATACACAAAGGGAGTAGAAAGATACAAAGATTGAGGCATACGAAGACTACCCTGGAATGAAATCAAATAAACTTTACAATATCAACAAGTGTCACTGACAGAGGCTGTCAGAAAGAAAGTAACCATAATCTTCTATCTCCCTCTTTAGCAGTAAAATGAGGAGAAAAATGAAGATATTCGCTTTATAGCTCGTTTGGTTTGTGATGATTTTATGTTTGCTATTTTACCTTTAATTTGCTTTGTGACTTATGATTTAAAGTGTTTTCAAATAATTTATAGAGGTGGATTACACAAATGAAATAGTAAATTAGTGAGAGAATACTCTTTATATTATTGTAGCGGGAAAGATATCAGTCTACGATCAATCAATCAATTAAAGACCCTTAGATCAATATTTTAAGTACAGCCCACGGACAAGGTCTCTCTATCCACCTCTATTGTTGGACATTTTCTCTACTTCTCTTCGACCTAGGCCAAAATCAGAGGATTTGCATCACTTCTCTTCCTCTTGAATCCCTGGTCCTTTCAGGCTTTCTCTTTCGCTGTGAGTTCTGTCAGCTCCTGTCAGCTCCTGTCAGTTCCTGTCAGCTCCTGTCAGCTCCTGTCAGCTCCTGTCAGCTCCTGTCAGCTCCTGTCTTGGTACGCTGGCATCAGATTTGTTTAGTGTGTGTCATATCCATCTTCATTTTCTATTTATAATCTGGTGATCGAGTGACCCCTGTTTTGTTCTTTCCTATATATTTTTATTTCTGATCGTGTCACACTACCTGATGCTCAGAGCTGCCCTCAAACTTCTTGTTTGCTGTCTTCAAATGTTTGTAATGTTTGTTTTGTTGTACTATTCAACATCCATGGCTCTGAGCCACACAAGAGGTCTGTTTTTACATCATCATCATCATCATGGGCCATACCAGTTGCGTAGGCGACCGTGTCCTTCCATAAATCTTCTCTCCACAGTGCATCATTTTATTTCTGTTGTTGAATGTTTTTCGTGCCATGACACCAAGCTATCCAGTATTTTCTCTCTCTCTATCGTCCGCGATCTCTCTTTCCCTGTAATTTTCCAGTTGTAACGAAGTATTTTCAACTTTCCTCTTCTCATGATTTGGCCGAAAAATGTTGATTGCTTCTTTATGATGTTTCTTACGAGAAACTCTTTTTTTTTACATTTTCACATTTGTATTAAGTAGTCTTATCTTGATGTTTATTTTTCTGTTTTTTGCGTCATTCGAGTTCTGCGTGCCCTGGGTTAAAAAAGCTAGTGTTTCTACGGTTTCATGCTTTAAAAGATAGGAGGAATATGGTTTATGTGTCCATACTTTACAGTGACAGATTGTGCATTTTATAGGTGGTTTGGTCAGTAATACATCAGGCCGCCGTAATTTCTCTTACAAAAAAGTATGGTCACGATCTGCAGCAGTTGAGTAAACTCTAAAGCTGTGGTCGAGGAAAACCGAACCAAATTCACAGCAACTTCTGGTCAGTGGTGAACGACCTTCATGTAAGAGGTCTCATTTATAACAATCTCTGAAATGGATAGCTTGCTATGTCCCTGAACTAAACAAACAAACTCTCGGTAAATTTGTTTATACAGAAATCGAAACTTCCTCGCTTAAAACTGAGACACATTGTTCCGTTTTTAAGTGTCTTTGTTTTTAATTTCACGAGAGACATTAATCGACAAACATAGACGTATAGAGGAAACAAAACTAACAAGTGTCGGGGAGTGATTGCCCTTAGGGGAAATGCTCTGCCAGGATCTCAACAGCATGTATCAATGCGCATGCCATTCTCTTCCTTTCGCATTCATTATATTTCCATTTATCTCTTCTACTGTCACTGTCTTAGTCTCCTCACGCTGTCCCTCTTTCTATTTCTGTATTTTCCTTTTCCTCTCTTTAACTGTCTCTCTCTTTCTCGTTATTTTTTCTTTGACATTTCCTAATCCTTTGTATGTGTCGATCTCTCGATCTCTCTCTTTCTTCTTGTTTATGTTCTTCCTTATTCCACTCTAATTTTCTTTAATTCTGTCTTGTCATTCCTTCTCTATTGTCGCCCCTTTTTCTCTTGTCGTTCTTTACCACTCTATTTTTTGTCTCTCTAGTCTCAATTGTTCTTCCATGTCTTTTGTCGCTTATTCTCTCTTGCCCGTCTCTCTTACTTGTCGTTCTTTCTCTTTTGTCTTGGCATCTCTCTTGTCTTTCTTTCTTTCTTGTAGTTCCATCTCTCTTATCATTCCAACTCTCCTGTCATTTATTTTTCTTCTTATTTTTCTATTGCAGTTTTTTTCACTCTTGTGGTCCTTTCTCACTTATTGTTCCAATCCTCTTTCTCACTTATTGTTCCAATCCTCTTTCTCACTTATTGTTCCAATCCTCTTTCTCACTTATTGTTCCATTCCTCTTTCTCACTTATTGTTCCAACCCTCTTTCTCACTTATTGTTCAAATCCTCTTTCTCACTTATTGTTCCAATCCTCTTTCTCACTTATTGTTCCAATCCTCTTTCTCACTTATTGTTCAATTCCTCTTTCTCACTTATTGTTCCAATCCTCTTTCTCACTTATTGTTCCAATCCTCTTTCTCACTTATTGTTCCAATCCTCTTTCTCACTTATTGTTCCAATCCTCTTTCTCACTTATTGTTCCAATCCTCTTTCTCACTTATTGTTCCAATCCTCTTTCTCACTTATTGTTCCAATCCTCTTTCTCACTTATTGTTCCAATCCTCTTTCTCACTTATTGTTCCAATCCTCTTTCTCACTTATTGTTCCAATCCTCTTTCTCACTTATTGTTCAAATCCTCTTTCTCACTTATTGTTCCAATCCTCTTTCTCACTTATTGTTCAATTCCTCTTTCTCACTTATTGTTCCAATCCTCTTTCTCACTTATTGTTCCAATCCTCTTTCTCACTTATTGTTCCAATACTCTTTCTCACTTATTGTTCCAATCCTCTTTCTCACTTATTGTTCCAATCCTTTTTCTCACTTATTGTTCCATCTCTCTTTTCGTTCTTTATCTGATATAATTCTTCTCCCTTGTCCTTCCATCTCTCTTATCGTTTCTTTTCACTTGCTGTTCTCTCACTCTCTCTCTTATCGTTCTTTCTCTTTTACCCGTCCCATTACTTGCTTCGTTTTCTCTCTCTCTTACCGTATCGTACCTTCTCTCTTGCCGTTCCATTACTTCTGTCATTCTTTCCAACTTGTTGTTCACTATTTCTCTTGTCATTCTCCAAAGTAAGATGACTGCGAATATAGGTCTTGGTTGGGTTCAAATTGCTTTTATTTTAATTTATTGGGGCTGAAATAAAACTATAACCTTAATACTCCATAATTCTAGCAAGAGGATAATTTTAATTTTCTGTCTTTATTCCCCTCTGTCAATCTCTCTATCTTTCACTTCCCAAATTTATGATGTTGAACTTAAATCACGAAATGAAAGCACTTAAAGATTGGTGGTCGATACTTAGTTAATTGCGATTAAATAGTCGATCTGGAGGTCATTGATTTACAGATCATTATGTAATGGAAAGGAATAGTCAACATTATATAACCAAGGCGGCAAATTCTCACCCAGTTTCCTCTCTCTCTCTCTCTATGCTTCTTCTTATTTTACTTCTTCTTCTACTTCTTCTTCTTCTCCTCCTCCTCCTCCTACCCTCAGCCTAAACCGCAATGTAATTTACACTGAATATTATATTTTGTATATAAATTTTTAAAAATCTTTACCAACAACAATTAGCGACTAAACCTATTTGCTGAAATATGCATGTATCAAGTAAAGAGATAACAAGTTCAATGAGGCCAATATGTGAAATATCTCGTTACCTTTGAACATGTATTGTGAGCAAATTACCCAACAGATGGAAATAGAACTAGATTAAACTTCAATGATAACGATAATGCGTTTACAGATAAATAGTGTTTGTTTGTCATCAAGAAAATCCTTTGATCTCACCTGGGAAGAGGTGGTGACCAAGACGGTATTGAAGACACAAAGTGGAAAACAAAGCTTTTTGTCAACTTCAGAGGAGACAATAACACGTTCTGTTTACCGTCCAACATGATCGGTCTAGCTGGAACAATATTGTTGCAAATGGAAAAGTCCAGGGGAAAAAAACAAAGCAAAATAGGGAAGCAGAGAGAAACAATACTAGAAGAAGATATAGTCACAATCGTGACTGGAAATCAAACGTTTTATTATATAATAGAGCGGTTCTCAAAATGTAGTCCGCAGCCCCACAGGAGTCCGCTGTGATGTCACAGGGGATCCGCGAAGGCTTGAAGAATATTATTATATTTTGTTACTAAATGGCAAGAAAGAAAGAAAGAATGACAGAATGAATGAATGAATGAAAGAATGAATGAATGAATGAATGAAAGCACAAAAGAAAATAAAACAAGGGGTCTGAGATAACGAAACATATTTAATGAGGGTCTGAAATAACGAAACATATTTAATGGGGGTCTGCCACAATGAAATATATTTAATGGGGGTCTGAAACAACGAAACATATTTAATGGGGTCTGCCACAACGAAACATATTTAATAAGGGTCTGAGACAACGGAACATATTTAATGGGGGTCTGCCACAACGAAACATATTTAATGGGGGTCTGAGACAACTGAACATATTTAATGGGGGTCTGCCAAAACGAAACATATTAAATGGGGGTCTGCCACAATGAAAAATATTTAATGGGGGTCTGAGACAACGAAACATATTTAATGGGTTGTCTGAGACAACGAAACATATTTAATGGGGGTCTGCCACAATGAAACATATTTAATGGGGTCTGAGACAACGAAACATATTTAATGGGTTGTCTGAGACAACGAAACATATTTAATGGGGGTCTGAGACAACGAAACATATTTAATGGGTTGTCTGAGACAACGAAACATATTTAATGGGGGTCTGAGACAACGAAACATATTTAATGGGGGTCTGCCACAACGAAACATATTTAATGGGGGTCTGAGACAACGGAACATATTTAATGGGGGTCTGAGACAACTGAACCTATTTAATGGGGGTCTGCCAAACGAAACATATTAAATGGGGGTCTGCCACAATGAAACATATTTAATGGGGGTCTGAGACAACGAAACATATTTAATGGGGGTCTGAGACAACGAAACATATTTAATGGGGGTCTGAGACAACGAAACATATTTAATGAGGGTCTGAAACAACGAAACATATTTAATGGGGGTCTGCCACAATGAAACATATATAATGAGGGTCTGCCACAATAAAACATATATAATGGGGGTCTGAGACAACGAAAAATATTTAATGGGGGTCTGCCACAACGAAACATATATAATGGGGGTCTGCACAATGAAACATATATAATGGTGGTCTGAGACAACGAAACATATTTAATGGGGTTTGCCAAAATGAAACATATAATGAGGGTCTGAGACAACGAAACATATTTAATGGGGGTTTGCCACAACGAAACATATTTAATGGGGGTCTGCCACAACGAAACATATTTAATGGGGGTCTGCCACAATGAAACATATTTAATGGGGGTTTGCCACAATGAAACATATATAATGGGGTTCTGAGACACCGAAACATATTTAATGGGGGTTTGCCACAATAAAACATATTTAATGGGGTCTGCCACAATGAATCATATATAATGGGCGTCTGAGACAACAAAACATATTTAATGGGGGTCTGAGACAACGAAACATATTTAATGGGGGTCTGAGACAACGAAACATATTTAATAAGGGTCTGAAATAACGAAACATATTTAATGGGGGTCTGCCACAATGAAACATATATAACGGGGTCTGCCACAATGAAACATATATAATGGGTGTCTGAGACAACGAAACATATTTAATGGGGGTCTGCCACAACGAAACATATTTAATGGGGGTCTGCCACAATGAAACATATTTAATGGTGGTCTGAAACAACGAAACATATTTAATGGGGGTCTGCCACAACGAAACATATTTAATGGGGTCTGAGACAATGGAACATATTTAATGGGGGTCTGAGACAAGTGAACATATTTAATGGGGGTCTGCCAAAACGAAACATATTAAATGGGGGTCTGCCACAACGAAACATATTTAATGGGGGTCTGAGACAACGAAACATATTTAATGGGGTCTGAGACAACGAAACATATTTAAATGGGGTCTGAGACAACGAAACATATTTAATGAGGGTCTGAAATAACGAAACATATTTAATGGGGGTCTGCCACAATGAAACATATATAATGGGGGTCTGCCACAATGAAACATATATAATGGGTGTCTGAGACAACGAAACATATTTAATGGGGGTCTGCCACAACGAAACATATTTAATGGGGTCTGCCACAATGAAACATATTTAATGGGGTCTGAAACAACGAAACATATTTAATGGGGGTCTGAGACAACGAATCATATTTTAATAGGGGTCTGCCAAAACGAAACATATTTAATGGGGTCTGCCACAACGAAACATATTTAATGGGGGTCTGCCACAATGAAACAAATTTAATGGGGGTCTGAAACAACAAAACATATTTAATGGGGGTCTGCCACAACGAAACATTTAATGGGGGTCTGCCACAATGAAACATATATAATGGGGGTCTGCCACAATGAAACATATATAATGGGGGTCTGCCACAATGAAACATATATAATGGGGGTCTGAGACAACGAAACATATTTAATGGGGGTCTGCCACACCGAAACATATTTAATGGGGGTCTGCACAATAAAACATATTTAATGGGGGTCTGCCACAATGAATCATATATAATGGGCGTCTGAGACAACAAAACATATTTAATGGGGGTCTGAGACAACGAAACATATTTAATGGGGGTCTGAGACAACGAAACATATTTAATGAGGGTCTGAAAAAACGAAACATATTTAATGGGGGTCTGTCACAATGAAACATATATAATGGGGGTCTGCCACAATGAAACATATATAATGGGTGTCTGAGACAACGAAACATATTTAATGGGGGTCTGCCACAACGAAACATATTTAATGGGGGTCTGCCACAATGAAACATATTTAATGGTGGTCTGAAGCAACGAAACATATTTAATGGGGTCTGCCACAACGAAACATATTTAATGGGGGTCTGAGACAATGGAACATATTTAATGGGGGTCTGAGAGAAGTGAACATATTTAATGGGGGTCTGCCAAAACGAAACATATTAAATGGGGGTCTGCCACAACGAAACATATTTAATGGGGGTCTGAGACAACGAAACATATTTAATGGGGTCTGAGACAACGAAACATATTTAAATGGGGTCTGAGACAACGAAACATATTCAATGAGGGTCTGAAATAACGAAACATATTTAATGGGGGTCTGCCACAATAAAACATATATAATGGGGGTCTGCCACAATGAAACATATATAATGGGTGTCTGAGACAACGAAACATATTTAATGGGGGTCTGCCACAACGAAACATATTTAATGGGGTCTGCCACAATGAAACATATTTAATGGGGGTCTGAAACAACGAAACATATTTAATGGGGGTCTGAGACAACGAATCATATTTTAATAGGGGTCTGCCAAAACGAAACATATTTAATGGGGGTCTGCCACAACGAAACATATTTAATGGGGGTCTGCCACAATGAAACAAATTTAATGGGGGTCTGAAACAACAAAACATATTTAATGGGGGTCTGCCACAACGAAACATTTAATGGGGGTCTGCCACAATGAAACATATATAATGGGGGTCTGCCACAATGAAACATATATAATGGGGGTCTGCCACAATGAAACATATATAATGGGGGTCTGAGACAACGAAACATATTTAATGGGGGTCTGCCACAACGAAACATATTTAATGGGGGTCTGCACAATGAAACATATATAATGGTGGTCTGAGACAACGAAACATATTTAATGGGGTTTGCCACAATGAAACATATAATGGGGGTCTGAGACAACGAAACATATTTAATGGGGGTTTGCCACAACGAAACATATTTAATGGGGGTCTGCCACAACGAAACATATTTAATGGGGGTCTGCCACAACGAAACATATTTAATGGGGGTCTGTCACAACGAAACATATTTAATGGGGGTCTGCCACAATGAAACATATTTAATGGGGGTTTGCCACAACGAAACATATTTAATGGGGGTCTGCCACAATGAGACATATTTAATGGGGTTTGCCACAATGAAACATATATAATGGGGTTCTGAGACAACGAAACATATTTAATGGGGGTCTGTCACAACGAAACATATTTAATGGGGGTCTGCCACAACGAAACATATTTAATGGGGGTCTGTCACAACGAAACATATTTAATGGGGGTCTGAGACAACGAAACATATTTAAGGGGGGTCTGCCACAACGAAACATATTTAATGAGGGTCTGCCACAACGAAACATATTAATGGGGGTCTGCCAGAACGAAACATATTTAATGGGGGTCTTAATGGGTGTAATGATTCGGTATTAACACACTGTCACTTAGAATAAACTCCAAGAAGGAAATGTGTACGAGTAGTGGGGCTTTGCTGTATTTTCACTGCTACCTGTCCCAGTATATGGAAGCGTATAGTTTCACCATAGGTGGGACGCTCTATAAGTAACCCAACAGCTGACACAAACACTTTATCCTAACTGTGGATAATTGCATTGGCATTACTCTGAGAGATGTCAAGTTGAGCTGCAAGTGCTTGTGTTTTGTCATTCGTCGAGCGTCCAGAATTACGGTATAGGCACGTTGCATCTTTGAGGTGTCACCGCAGTGTGTGGCCGTATCAATCAGACAGACTGCTTCGACTTTCTTCCTGGATGAAATACGAGTTACGAAATGACAAATGAGGTCTTCATCCACTATTCTATTCTATTCTATTCTATTCTGTTCTATTCTATTCTATTCTATTCTATTCTATTCTATTCTATTCTATTCAACCCATGAAACAGGTTTCATTACAGTCACAAATCTCCTATATCCTCTGCCATCTCTATATACACGTTCTTGTAATGCCTAAGAATATTTTTGACTTCTCATTGTCTGCCAAAATGAATTAAATGAGTGTTTCTTGTAACGAATACCTCCCACAGACTCCATTTTGGATGCTAGCCGTATCACAACCATCTACTGGAAGATGATGAAACTACATGAGGTTGTGCGAGAAGGCCCAAAGATGCTATACAAAAAATGAATTTGTTTTCATCAAACTAACGTAAATATGAGGCACAAAATATTAATTGACTGCTCGTCGTACATGATTCGCCACAAATTTCCAAACCACATTACAGATATAAGCTATTGCTTTCATTTGTATTGCCCTGGTGAAATAATTTTAATTTTAATTTATAACCTTTTATTACAAATTTTACATGACTTTAGGTATTAACGTTTTCATAATTTTTTTTTCTAAAAATCCACATAATATAGCCGTACAATTCAAAATTATTTAATTAAAAAATTAAAAAAAAAGAATAATCAAATCAAAACACGTCCAGTGAAAGAAATGAAACAATTTACAGTTTCCAGGCTAAACAATTAAAATATACAAATATTGGTAATATATAATTAATATTAATATTTTTGTTTAAGTGGAAAATATCTTTAATGATTAAAAACACGACTTAGTGAAATATATCTGAATATAAAGACAAGTTAATGGAAAGTGTTTTTATAGAAATAATTAATTAATTTTTTTTTTTTTCCGCGTAAAAATGTACAAATTTATGACCAGATTTTAAATCAAGAATTTGACTATAGAGTTGAAAGTATATCATCACTAATTGCCCCTGTACAACTAATATTTCGAATACCCAGTACTAGCTTACACTTTTTAAAAGACGTAGAGATGCATTTTATATCACAAACAAGAAACAAGACTAAAGTACATAGCTGTAATGTTTCAAGTTAGATCTTCCTCTTCTTCTACCTTTTAGCTCCCAGTGGAGCATAGGTCTTCAACAAACACTTTCCAAGTCGTTCTGTTTTTGCCATTCTTTTAAGATCATTCCATGTCTTCCCCATCATCTTCATCTCTGCTTCTATCTGTCTTCTCCAAGAATTCCTTGGTCTTCCTCTTTGTCTTTTCCCTGGGGATTCCAAAAAAGGGCCTGCTGTGTAATACTCTCAGTTGACTTCCGTAGTGTGTGTCCTATCCAGCGCCATCGTCTTCGCTGTATCTCTTAATCCACTGGTGTTTGACTGGTACATTTCCATAATTCTATGTTAGTGATTTTGTCCTGCCATTTCCATCCTTTTATTCTGCGAAAGCATCCGTTAATGAAAGTCTGTATCTTCGTGATTGTCAATTTTGTTGTTCTCCATGTTTCACATCCATATAATAGGACCGCCTTAACATTTGAGTTAAAAATTGTTATTTTTGTATTTAACCTAATTTTTTTGGATTTCCATATGTTTCCCAGTACAATGAAAGCTCCTCTTGCTTTTGATATCCTTATTTTGGTATCATTTTCAGTTCCTCCCTCTTTATCTATATTACTGCCCAGATATATCTAAGATTGTACATATAATAGAGGTATTTCTCCTAGTTTTATTTAAATAGAAATTAGAATAGTTTCCCATAAAGTATTATTTGTAGCTTCTGTCTGACATTCATACTCTTCTTATAGACATATTTTACGTTTGTAAAAACTAAAGACCTTTTTCTATTTGTTTTACATTCAGGACAAATGTATGTCCTTGACAGATAGGGCTAAAAATAGGCAATGCAACACTCCACTGCTGCGCAGGTCTGAGCTCTGTTCCCGGCATTCTCTAATCTCCTACCGTAAATAAAACACCAAGAGAGGCAACAAGAACTCCATTAGCAAAATATAAATTCTAAGGCATGAGAACGACATCGATTCTGGTTGGCTCAAGAAGGACATGCGATTAGATACTCTTTTTGGAAAGTCAACGGCCCCGAAGACAAAATTAGGCTTTGACATCAGACACGAGAATGTATGCTAATGACTAAACAAAAGGAACGAGTGGACGAGATCGTGGCGAGGTTTAAAATGCAACGAAATCTTCAAGTTGTAAAAAAATGGTAAATGATATTCAGTGACATGTAAAGTTGTAGAAGGGAAGGGGATATTGCACTTTACTGTACTGGGCCGCATAATATGAATTTGAGGGAACGCTGTGCTTTTTCTCGCTGTTATTACTTTCCTAAATTCAGTTGGTCATTAAAAAAACATCTAGATCGTTTGGAGCGCGTTATCGAATCTGTTGCCAAACTGTTGCCAAGCTGGAAGGCTAACCACCACGCTATTGATACTCTGAACTTAAAATTAGTAGCTGGTCCCAAATCAACGATTATTATATGTAGATGTTTGTTTCATTGTTTGTTGGTTTGTTTGCTTTTTTATTTGCGTTTACTCGAAGGCTATACCCCCTTCTTTAACATTATGTATGCGCATTAAGTGGGCGTCGATGAGTAGTGCTGTAGTTTACAGCAACCTAGTGTCTTTATGCATTTCGATCTAACACATCTGACGTCATTCTGGAATACCTAGTTGCCTGCCTACTCGATCCCCACACGCTTAGTTACATAGATTAGTCTGTTTCCAGCACCAAAACGACAATATGGAAAAAAAAGGTCATGTTCAGATTTTTTCACTGATTCTCCGTTCGTAAGCAGTCAGCTGTGAGTCGCTGACCATTTTTAGGACGGATGATGTAAGGCTTTCTGGTACCATTAAATAGAATTAAATGATTATCACATTGTTTTGTGCGGCGCTAGGGACAATAAATGGATACATATCTCTTTACCACATGTTGTATGTTAATATCCTGTGCATTTAGTGAAATTGAAACTTAACAATGTCAATATAACATAAAAAAACAGTGAGATAAAGGCGGGCAATCTTGATTGTTTGTTTTGCGTTTGTCTTTTAACCTTAGGCGAAGCCCCTGTAACTGGGACTGAGATTAGTTTTGTTACCAACAGTGTAAACGGTTGCCCCTCATCATGCAGGCATGTATCCTTCAACTTCAGGGGTGCTCATCTTTTTTTTTTATCAACCAGACTTTGACTGTTTGAGGATCGATCGTTTTTCTAACATGTTTTACGCCACTCAGTTCCCATTTGGCCTACCCTTTGAGATTTTGAAATGCCAGAGCTTTTTAACATGCGCATAGAGTACGCTGGATCTTCTGCTTTTTTTTTTTCTTTTTACCATTGACTGAGAGGGCTAGAAATAAAATCGTACTGCCCAGAGACTTGGCAAGGGTAATAAAAAAAAAGTAAAGTACTCCCGTCACGCCAAGTGGCGTATAGTGAAATATGGTGTTAGAGACCCTATATTTTACAGACCTTCAGCACATGATTTTTGGGGTAATATGGTCGGTATTACGCCCGTGCTGCTTTACTTTCCCAGAAAAAAAATCCGGTACCCATTTAATGCTGGGTGAACCCGGAAGCCGTCGGTTGGGATCGAACCCAACCCATTGTCCTTTGTAGTCCATTTCACTAACCACTGAGCTATCGCGGCTCCCTTGGCAAGGGTAATGCCCTGAAGAAATAACGGCTTTAAAGAGAACAATGACCAACTCATCTTTGACGGAGTTTGAACCAGAAACCGAAAATGCCAAAATCTGATCTCTTCTCTAGACAATCCAGACTACCCAGGTTATATCTTAAATTACCTGCATACACAGTTCAGATCTCCAAAATGCCGAAATCTTATCTCTTCTCTGGACGATCCAGACTACCCAGGTTATATCTTAAATTAGTTTTTATTAGTTTTGTGTGTGTGCTTTTTTGTTTGTTCCTGATGAAGGCCTATTGAGCCGAAACGTTTAGTCTGTGTCGTCCACTTGTCACGTAAAGCTTCTTACATACTATTTTTTTATTTTTAAATTTTTCCTTATATCTTAAATTACCTGCATACGCAGTTCAGATCCCTAAATGTTAATGTCGAGAAAGTCACAAGCACTTTCTCTTGAAGGCAGAGTTTCTCATTAAAGTTTGAAGCCGCTGTAGCGCAGTGGTTAGTGAACTGGTCCAGTCATGACAGATTCAATCTGAAGCTTGACCATCGTTGTGGTCTACTCGGCCTGAATAATCGGGAATCTTGTAAGGGAAAGAAACATGTCTGGCGTTGTGCTGATCGCATTTGCAAAACAATGTGTCGATGATCATATAATTATTGGTTCTAGCACAATAATCCCAATATGCCTTGCACGAGGTTTTTTTCTTTTTGTTTTTCTAGTGTCCTATCTAGACTTGTTGCTATCCGATGAAATCATAAAATTCTGCTGAAAAACTACATCTCAGTGTTTCATATCACGGAGCAAAAAACGTCCCTGATCTACCTTGTAGATATGTTTAGAGACGTGGCTGTAGTTTTAATCTTACCTGGAGGACACACTTAACCTCGATGTCTTTCAGTAATAATGTTCTGTCATATTTGTAGTTTTGATACACCAGACAAGTTAAACCATTATTGTCCTATATTACAGTTATGTTTTCGAACAGTACAGACATTTTTGCAACAAAACTAAACAACTCATTCTTAAATCTCATTAAACAAGATCATACGTAATGAAGAAAAAAAAACTTTACTACAGAAACAAGCCAGGTAAAGTCAATATCAGTGTTCCAAAAATAATGAGAACTGACTTTTATAGAAGATTGAATAATGCAATGATTAAACAGAAAGCAAGAAATACACATATTATAGACAAACATATTTAATTAGAAAGCAGAGTTGGGTTTAGAATGATACAACTACAAACAACATTGTAACATTTGCCAACAGAAACAAGATGGAATCAAAGAACACGGGAGCAGACGGAAAATGATATTTGTAAACGCTTACTAAAGATACGAATGTAGCAATGGTTGGATGCAGTCATGCAGCAGGGTGATTATCAAAAGCTTAGCTCCTAACAAAAGCGTAATGCATTTAAAAATTAAAGCTGCTATTTCGAAACAATTTGCGCTGTACGGAGCCCATGCGTATTGTGAAATTATGATTTCTATTTTTCTAAAAGATCAACGGCAGGAATGACATTTTACGTGAGCTAGAAATAAATAACAAACGATTTTTTTGTAATGAACAATTGCTGCTGTAGTGAAAAAAAATAGAACCAGGATAGACAAAATAACAAATCTCTCTCTCTCTCTCTCTCTCTCTCTCTCTCTCTCTCTCTCTCTCTCTCTGCGATCAAGACTCAATCAGAGCAGGATTCCAGACTCTATCACAAAGTCAGCTGTCTGTTTAAGCGATTCGATTGCCCCATGTAGTTTCTCTTCCAGGGAGGTGGGCGTGGACCACATTGCTCTTCTCAGGTCTGTGTACTGGGGGCAATCCTGTAGAACATGTTTTGTTGTCATATTGTCCAGTGTACAGTGGCTGGTTGTACCTATTTTGAATTTGGTGAACATGTGATTTCTCATTCTATCAGTGCGTAGGCGAAGTATGATGACTTTATCCCTCCTTGATAGTTGGTGGTATCCGTCACTCTCGTTATGCTTTGGGTGTTCTCGTTTCCATTTTTCGTGGTACTGACCTTTGAGGATGGATTTGGCTTCATCATACTGAGCGGATGGTTCTCTTGTGGTAATCTCCCTCCCTCTTTAGCTAATTTGTCTGCGCGTTCGTTCCCGTGTACGTTACAGTGTGATGGTATCCACTGAAAGACTACTCTCTGGAAGTTATTGCATAGTTGGTCTAGGGCTGTTCTCAAGTCATCTAGTTCATTGTTCTTGTGACTTTTTAGAGCTGATAGTACTGACAGTGCACCAGTCAGAATCACCAATTTATTGTGCATGTTTTTTTTGTGTTGAGTAGCCAGTGTTGCAGCATCTCTGATGGCTTCAGTTTCTGCTTTAAATTTGTTTGAGAATTTTCCAGTAGCTATTGACTTGGTGATCTTGTCCTGATTATTCAGCGTCAAGAACACAGTTCCCCCTCCATTTCTGGTGACATTTGTAGCAAAGCCATCTGTGTATATGTGGGACCAAGAGTCCTCTGGGTAGGTATCGTGTATGTGTTTTTCTGCCATGTGTTTTCTTTCTGTGTCTGATTGGGTGCCTTTTTTCATGATTCCTGTTATATTTTCCTTAAGTTCTGGTATTTTATGTTTTCCATGAGGAGACATATCAGATGGGCCCAAGGGTTTCGATATTTTTTTGGGAAAGTACTGGGTCTCCAGTAGTTAGTTCATTGACAATTGCAGCGAAGTTGCTCCTCTTTAGTCGTACAATTCCGGAACCAGTTATTCTTTAGTGCATGGAGTGGCTAAGGGGCCTTCTATATTTCTCCGCTTGTTGCAATACTTTAGTGACCCGTCTGTCATCTAAGGGTTGTAAACCTGTTACTGTTTCTAGAGTCTTGATAGGTGTAGATTTCATAGCACCAGTGATGATACGGGCAGTTTGGTTCTGTGTTCTGTTAATTTTGCTAAGGTGTGATGTGGAAGCCATAGCCCAGGCTGTGACTCCATACTCTAGAAGTGATCTGACTCTTCCTACGTATAGTCTTTTCAAAATATTGCTGTCTGCGCCCCCCCCCCCCCCCCCCAGTGTCCGTTCCTGCCAATTTCTTTATAATATTTGTTCGTTTTCTGGCTTTTTTCTTTGCTCTGACTATTTGATTTTTCCAAGTCATTCTGTGATTCTTGGTGACGCCAAGATATGTTGGTTTTTGTTCAATAGGCAGTGTATGGTCCTTTATCTTCAAGTTTGCAGAGAGTGTGTTTCTTGATAGGCTGAAAATTGTATATGTCGTTTTTTTTCGTTGATTGGTAAGAACCAGGTGTTCGTTCATTTTTCAAGTTCACCTAGGACATCTTGCATTCTGGGTCCAGCCACCGACATACTTTCCTCGCGAGCACATAACGCCAGATCATCTGCGTATATTGCTGAGTATATTCTGGTTGGAATGTCCATTACGATGGCTTTTATGAAAATTAAAAAGAGTGTTGAGGACAAAACTCCGCCTTGTGGGACACCTTGTTCGATTGTGACGTTCTTACTTAGTTGACCTTGAACTTGTACTCTGGCTGTTCTATCCTGAAGGTATTGAGAGACCCAATTGAATAAACGACCCTGGATGCCAAGTCTAAAAGCGTGTTCTTTAAACCCTCTCGCCAAACCCTATCAAAAGCCTTCTCCATGTCGACCCACACTGCCAGTGTGTGTTTCTTTTCTTGTAGAGCATCCTCTATTTCCAGGGCGATGTAGGTGACCAGGTCTTAAGTTGATCTGTGCTGACGGAAGCCACTTTGTTGTGGTACGATTTGTTGTTTTGTCTCCAAATGCACAGAAGTCTTCTGTTAACCAGCCTTTCCATGAGTTTACTCAGGCAGCTCAGTAAGCTAATTGGTCTATAGCTTCTTGGGTCTAGTGGGTCTTTTCAACGCTTGAGGATGGGCACCAAATTAGCTTCTTTCCAGATTGCCTGCACATAACCTTTCTTCCAGCTAGCATTTATTATCCTTAGAAGGTGGCTCTTGGCTTTCTGTCCCTGATTTAGGAGCATTTCATTGGAGAATCCATCTTTACTAGGGAACTTTTGAGCTTCAATCCTTTGAGGGTAACATCTAATTCAGTTGGGGTAAAGATGGTCGTCTGATGCCCTTCTGGTGCTAAAGGCATGTGTTTTGCATCTTGGTTTTCCCGTCTTGCAGCTTTCTGTTTGTCTATTTTAATGTTTATTCTACTAATGTATGTGTAAGTCTCTATCAGTAGATTTGCTGCCCTTTTGCCTGTGAGGATGTTCTGATTGTGTGTTAATGATATTGGAGGTTGGCAGTTGTTTTCGTCACTTAGAGCTTTCGCAAGTTTCCATAGTTTATGACCATTTTTGTCTAGATTAAGGCTCTCTGATTTGTCTATCCAGCTCTGTCTTGTTGATATCATGACCTCACGTCTGTATATGGCCGAGGCTGCTTTGTAGGCAATGTTGCTCTCTGTGATGTGTGATATTTCAGCTAGTTCTCTGGCAGAGTCCAGTTCATCTTCTAGTCTCTGTATTTCCTTGCTCCAGTATGGCTTGTAATTTCTTCTTGCTCCTCTAGGAATGGATTCTGTAGCAGCTCTCAGGATTCCATTTGTTAACCGCTTTATCATATTATTGACCTTTTTTCGTGGGTGTTGATAGGCGCAATATATGCATCAGTGTGCCTTGCAAACTTTGCCCAATCTGCTCTCTTATAGTTCCAGCGGGGGAGAGGTATTTGCAACTCCTGTTTGTGAGCAAGAGCCACTGAAAGTTTGACTGGTCTATGGTCACTATCTCCAAGTTAGTTGAGCACTTTTCTGGTTATTTTGATGGATATGTCTCCAGTTGCAAATGCTAGGTCGGGAGTGGAAGTTGTTTTCCATCTTCTTGAGTATAAGGTTGGGGGGGGGGGGGGGTCCTCCCTAGAGTTTATGAGGAATAGGTTGTTGTCTATTTCCCATTCTTCCACTTCTTCACCTCGAACATTGGACTCCTTATATCCCCATCGTTCAATGTGGCTGTTAAAGTCTCCTACTACCAGACACTTTGATGGTGTTATTTCCATTGACTCCAGCTTCAGTAATTTGTCATTTGGACAGTATATATTATATATCCTTATACTAGCAGAGTTAATGTATAGGTCTGTACCAATGATCTCTGCCTCTCCGTTTGTGACTACATCTATCAGTTTTGCTGGGATGGAATTTTTAATAAGTATATGAATTCCACCCTTGTGACCTTCCCTGTCTTGTCTAAATGTTTGGTAGCCCCTGATCATAAATCTGTGTTGAGGATTAAGATGAGTTTCCTGGATGCAGGCAACGTCTATCTCCTCCTCTGCTAGTCTGATTGTTAGAGCTTGATTTTTGTGGTATATGCCCTCCACATTCCAGTGTATTATATTCAGCTGTTTCTTGAAGCCTTTCCGGTCAGCGGTAGTTTCTATCATAATTGGAGTCTGTTAGATCCAGTCTGATTGATTACCTGTTAAAACGTTGCACTGTGTTCTGCGCCAGTGGCCCAGTGCATCCGGTTTCAGCCAGCATTTTATTCAGGTTTGCTTTCCTTAGGCTTTGATTGTCCCCAATCTTCTTGCAAGGCAGCAGATTGTCTTTTCTGTAGGGGGATTCTGCCCTTAGATGGTCGGCCCTTCCAGGTTTACGAGCACCATCTGCCCAAGCTTGATGTAGTAATTAGTTGGCTGTTAGACCATCACCATCACCATCCCACATCAAACAACAGACTATAAGACCCTCCTAACTATCACGAATTTCCGGGAGTCTCACCGATGCTGAAAAGTCATGTTATGACAAGTATTTTAAACTAAAAGTTCTACCAGATATATACGAATATATGATGAAACATGTAATTTACTATTTGGATAATTTGTCAAAGAAGATGTTGATCTCCTCCTGCGTTAGTAGACGCATGGTTGTTTACTTATTTGATTCATATAAGATAGCGTCCACAAGAGTCAGAGTGAAATGAATCTCCATTGTCGCCAACTTTCGATGCAGGAAGAAAGCGCGACAAGATTGTGTTCTGAGCTTATACTCCAGGCATTGTTCTAGTCAAAGCTAAACCATAACGGCCGCCGTTGAGAATGAACGAAATTCTGCAAATTCAGATCTTCGCCGTTGGGCTTTGTTCAAACGTTAACAAGCGTCCATCTTGGTGCCTCCATCTTGGTGCGTCCATCTTGGTGCGTCTCTCAAAAATAACAAATAAACGCCACTAAAATGTTGTCAAAGACTGGATTTAGCTGCCAGAGAACTTCTTCTTCCTCTTTCCCTCCTCATCTGCCTCTCAGCGTCGAGGGGAGATATAATTTGCGGTCTTTTGCTCTTCTGTTCGCCTCTGCTGCTGTTATGTTTCCTAGTGCTTCTAATATTCCATCGACCCATCTTTTTCGTGGTCGACCCTTGGGTCTGGTGTTCTCACATCGTTTGTTGAAGCCTCGTTGTGTTGTGTTTTGTTCTTTCTTCTGTGTATTTCTCTGAGCATAAAACATTTGCCAGAGAACGAATGAGCTCTCGATACATCTCTGATCCCATTTCTGGATTAGCGAGGCAGTATTATATCTATCTATCTATCTATCTATCTATCTATCTATCTATCTATCTATCTATCTATCTATCTATCTATCTATCTATCTATCTATCTATCTATCTATCTATCTATCTATCTATCTATCTATCTATCTATCTATCTATCTATCTATCTATCTATCTATCTGTCTGTCTGTCTATCTATCTATCTATCTATCTATCTATCTATCTATCTATCTATCTATCTATCTATCTATCTATCTATCTATCTATCTATCTATCTATCTATCTATCTATCTATCTATCTATCTATCTATCTATCTATCTATCTATCTATCTATATATCTATCGATATCTATCTATCTATCTATCTATCTATCTATCTATCTATCTATCTATCTATCTATCTATCTATCTATCTATCTATCTATCTATCTATCTATCTATCTATCTATCTATCTATCTATCTATCTATCTATCTATCTATCTATCTATCTATCTATCTGTCTATCTATCTATCTGTCTATCTGTCTGTCTGTCTGTCTGTCTGTCTGTCTGTCTGTCTGTCTGTCTATCTGTCTATCTGTCTATCTGTCTATCTGTCTATCTATCTATCTATCTATCTATCTATCTATCTATCTATCTATCTATCTATCTATCTATCTATCTATCTATCTATCTATCTATCTATCTATCTATCTATCTATATATCTATCTATCTATCTATCGATATCTATCTATCTATCTATCTATCTATCTATCTATCTATCTATCTATCTATCTATCTATCTATCTATCTATCTATCTATCTATCTATCTATCTATCTATCTATCTATCTATCTATCTATCTATCTATCTATTGAACTTTAGAACCGTAGCCGGCCCATAGGGCATAGACCCAGATACTCTGTTATATAAAACAGTTTATATATAACAGGACAAAAAAGACCACATACCCAGTGCAGTCGTAACGGTATCATGGTTACTTATTCAACCCCGATATTTTAAGAAATATATTTATTTGACCTTGCAGACTTCGAGCCATCGCTAGCTTTGTATAGAAAAAGACAGGATTTGCCCATTCGACAGCGCGTTCAGAATATAATTCAAATACAGAAAACATCAATTTGGGTTAATGGAATAAAAATGCAATTTTAAATTTAAGTCACGAATACGATGATTTCCCACAATAAAAGTCTGAAATAAAAGGAGAAAGAAAAAAGGTGAAACAGCTTTTTGATGTTCAATGTTATTATTATTTAGGGTTTTTGCTCTTTTCTTTGAATGAACACGCCCATGGAATATTTTATAAGGGAGCTTCCGGATCGAGTCTCACCTCAGTCTTGCATTATTTATTATTTCATTAATGAAGAATATTTTTCAGCTTACTAATTTTTATTAATTATCATTTTAATTCTCTTATTATGTAGTACATCTGCTCCCTTTTGTTTTATTAGTTCATTCCTTATCACAATTTTTATTTCTCCTTGATCTACTGGTTCCGTTCATTGTAGATGTAGGAGAGTTTATCTTCATTTCGTTGTTCGTTTGTGTTTTTCTCGTTTTCTGAGGAATACAGAATGTAGGATGACACGTTGACATTTTGATGTTTCCCTTGTTTTTTAAAGCTGCCACCATACCTTGAGGGAGTGTACGTTACACCCCACCACATACACCTTGATAAGAGCTTTACCGAAGCACTTCGATGATTGGCCAGTTCCATGTGGAAATATTGTTTCATGTTCGCATCAACGAAATAAAATCAAGGGGAAATAATTCGCCAAGTCTCCATCTCCGTGAACGCGAAACTAAGGTCAAGACCTAATCCATGGAAGCAGGAGTTTGACAGTGTATTCAGTCATCAACGATTATCAGGGATATGTGAATTATATTTGATGGATGAGTGTGCAATGTCAGCTAGTATAGTTGATGGATAAGTATGCAATGCCAGCTACTATAATTGATGGATAAGTGGGCAATGTCAGCTACTATCATTATAATTGATGAATAAGTGGGCAATGCCAGCTACTATCATTATAATTGAAGAATAAGTGGGCAATGCCAGCTACTATCATTATAATTGATGGATAAGCGGGCAATGCCAGCTACTACCATTATAATTGATGGATAAGTGGGCAATGTCAGCTACTATCTTTATAACTGATGTATAAGTGGGCAATGCCAGCTACTATCATTATAACTGATGGATAAGTGGGCAATGCCAGTTACTATCATTATAACTGATGGATTAGTGGGCAATGCCGGCTAGTATCATTATAGATGATGGATAAGTGGGCAATGCCAGCTACAATCTTTATAACTGATGGATAAGTGGGCAATGACGGCTACTATCTTTATAACTGATGGATAAGTGGGCAATGCCAGCAAGTATCATTATAGTTGATGGATAAATGGGTAATGCCAGCTACTATCATTATAACTGATGGATAAGTGGCAATGCCAGCTACTATCTTTATAATTGATGAATAAGTGGGCAATGCCAGCTACTATCATTATAACTGATGGATAAGTGGGAAATGTCAGCTACTATCTTTATAACAGATGTATAAGTGGGCAATGCCAGCTACTATCATTATAACTGATGGATGCGTGGGCAATGCCAGCAAGTATCATTATAGTTGATGGATAAGTGGGCAATGCCAGCTACTATCATTATAACTGATGGATTAGTGGGCGATGCCAGCTACGATCATTATAATTGACGGATAAGTATGCAATGTCAGCTGCTATCATTATAATTGATGGATAAGTATGCAATGCCAGCTACTATCAATATAATTGATGGATAAGTATGCAATGCCAGCTACTATCGTTATAATTGATGGATAAGTATGCAATGCCAGCTACTAACATTATAATTAATGAATAAGTCGGCAATGCCAGCTACTATCATTATAACTGATGGATAAGTGGGCAATGCCAGCTACTATCATTATAGCTGATGGATAAGTGGGCAATGCCAGCTACTATCATTATAGCTGATGGATAAGTGGGCAATGCCAGCTACTATCATTATAGCTAATGGAAAAGTGGGCAATGCCAGCTACTATCATTATAACTGATGGATAAGTGGGCAATGCCATCTACTATCATAGGCAGGGAAATTAACACCATGACCCTATTTCTGTCTACTCTTGCCACAAGATTTTTGTCGCCTGCTTCTGGAATGATGCACAGTTGTTTGTTTTAATCTCCGAGTGGTATTTTAGTTTCAATCCCAAAAATGTAACTATTTTTACGAATGAAGATATCAACTGTGATGAAACTAAACTCCACTTTTTGTTGTTGTTTAGATTGGTGTTATGTTTTAATGTGCTTCAAATTTGTAATTCCTGTGTAAATAAATTAATATTTTAGAATAGTTAATTTCTTGTGTCATATTTTAACTGAATAAAATGTATGATTTGAATTATTTCCAAATGTTGAGAAAATTGACCCTATCTGGTGTAACATAATTATATTTTAACCCCCAAATATTGTCGCATTATAAGTTATAGCGTCTCTTATCATCAATTGTAATGTACCAATGCAAAAATAAGCTCAAACTCTGTTTCAGATCTGAAAATGTTAACAAAACTACAATAATATCATCAAAACAAAGAAATGCAAATAAATGCATCAAAATGGGAAGCTGCAGTGAAGCATTAGAAGCTACAGGGAAGGCTATATTTACTTTTTCATTTATCATTCTAGTTCGATATTATCATATTTTTTTATTATTTATATTTTATTTTGATTACATAGTTGTATGTGTGTTGTATGTTTGTTCCTGTTGAAGACCTACTGCACCGAAACGTCGTTCTTGTTTGTGTTGTCCACTTATTACGTGAAGCTTTAACAATGCCGTTTAAAAATATATATACATATATATTCATTTCTCCTACTATATATGTATTAATTTCTCCTACAATATATATATATATATTAATTTCTCCTACTATATATATATTCATTTCTCCTACAATATATATATAGAAGATGATGATGATGATGATATATATATATATACATATATATATATGATGATGATGATGATGATATATATATATATACATATATATATATATATATATATATATATGTATATATATATATATCATCATCATCATCATCATGTACCCTGCCGATTGGCGTAGGCGATCATGTCCCTCCACAATCTTCTATCTGCAGTGCATCGTATCAGTTCTGTTGTTGACTGTTTTCCATGCCATGACATCAAGCTATCCAGTATTTTCTCTCTTTGTCGTCCGCGATCTCTCTTTCCTTTTATTTTGCCAGTTGTAACCAAGTATTCCAACTTTCCTCTTCTCATGATGTGCCCGAAAAATGTTGATTGCTTCTTTCTGATGTTTTTTAAGAGCTCCCTTTTTGTATTGGCCTCTTTGATAACTTCCTCATTGGTCTTTTTATCTGTCCAGGGAACTTTCAACATTCTTCTGAGAAACCCCATCTCTGTGGCCTCTAATCGTCTTTTCATTTGTTTGTCTACTGTCCATGATTCTTTTCCATAGGTCAGAATTGGTTCTATATAGCACCGATGAACTCTCTTTCTCATTTTTATTGACATAGATTTGTTGCATAAGATATTTTTCATTTTCTGAAATGCTATTTGGCCTGAGCTATTCTGCTTTTTATTTCTGTGGTGCATCTCCCATCAGCAGCTTGCCCACAGTGTTCTGCATTGTGATGATTCTGTAGGCACTGATCTGAGAATGGTCCTTGTTTGGCTTCGGTAGCGGTAGTAAGTAATCATCACAATGCAGAACACTGTGGGCAAGCTGCTGGAGAAAATATTTGCCCGTGTCCTCACGTGTCGCCTTGAACAGAAACGCGTATTCCCATCCACACTCGGAGGTTATAGATATAACAAAGAGACATGGCTCAATGCGGCAGTATTTGCATATGACGTCTTCGAAGGCT
Organism: Megaustenia siamemsis; assembly: GCA_032433765.1. Lineage (NCBI taxonomy): Eukaryota > Metazoa > Mollusca > Gastropoda > Stylommatophora > Ariophantidae > Megaustenia > Megaustenia siamemsis. The sequence continues at coordinate 59,779,648 of JAVIAB010000050.1, read as the reverse complement.
TCCACAGACGAGAGGAGACATGTGCTGCTGCTATAGATCTGGAGGATGCATACAACAGGGTACCATTTGAATATCTCATGCATATGCTTCTCAAACTGGCGGTGAACCCCTTCCTCATAAGATGGATCGCCGCGGCACTGTTTCAGAGGAAGGTGATACTCAGATGTGGAAGTTGGTCTTCCGAGCCAACATCCATTTGTCCTGGGCTGCCACAAGGCTCACCATTGTCACCAGTTCTATTTAATGTGTACACAATAACGATCACGTCCCAACAGCTGGATGGGAGGGGAAGAACTATGACTTTTGCTGATGATATTCTGGTATATCGACAGGGAAGAGACAGACGGGGAATCGCCTCCACAATGCAAGACGAACTCGATCGCATTTCTTCCTGGTGTGGGGTTTCAGGTGCCTTGGTTAATCCTAATAAAGCATCAGTTTCATGGTTCTCCCTTAACAATCATATCGTTAATACGACCACACCGGTAGTACGAATGGGAGCTGATGAGGTGACCAGGGACAAGTTGATGACATACCTCGGAGTTAAGTTTGATCGCAGCCTGTGTTTTCGGACCACGTCGACCATGTGATAACAAAATCCCGCAAGGATTAGCCGCCTTGAAGGTCATGGCAGCTGCCAACATCGAGCAGAGGCTACTTACTCTTCTGTTCCAGGGATTAGTCCTCGCACCAATCGAGTATGCCCTGGCCATTCTTACTGTTAGTACGACTCAAATTGATAGGCTGGAGAAAATACAAAATGAAGCCATGCGCATTATCCTGGGATGTACGAGGGACACTCCCTGTGTGGCAATGAGGTATCTTCTTGACTTTCCAACCATGGATGACAGAATCAAGATCTGGAGAGCACGAGCATACCTGAAGATTAGTACAGATACAGAGCATCCATTGCACCACGTGCTCAACACAGAGAAAGGCACCAGGCTAAAAAGAGGCAAATCATGGGTGGGCCGAGCAGAAGATGTCATCAAACAGGTCTGTGGGCTTACCAATCTCAGCGTTGGTGAGGAGTGGATACCGGTGCCTACGACATTCAAGGGGACTTTCTCATGTATTGTCACACTCGACAGGAAAAGTAGGGAACAGAACCCGGTCGTGGTTAATGCTGAGGTCAACGGTCTCATCTGCGATAACACCGATGAGAAAGATGCAGTCATCTATACAGACGGATCTGTAAGACGACACGAAAGAAGTGCATGGGCATTTACAGCACGTTCGGCAGGCAGAATGGCCAAGGAAGACAGTGGTGCATACGCCATGACCACGAGTAGCATGACAATGGAGGTGATGGCAGTGACCAAGGCATTCAAATGGTTAGAGTCACAAGACTACATCCACGCATGTATACTGAGTGATTCGATGAGCATGATAAAAAAAGTGGAGGCGGGCTTTGTACGCATGCAATGGGTAGAGTCGTTGCAGAAATCCAAAATACGTAAGGTCACCTTTGTCTATGTCCCTGGACATGCGGGAGTGCGGGGAAATGAGAGAGCGGACAGGTTGGCTAGCTGCGCTGTCGTTGAGGACGGGCAACCGATGGATCGGGCGGACATCATCAATGCACTCCGAGATGTGGGAAGAGCACGGGACTTCGACAAACACAGATCAACGTCGCTTCTTCGGATGATGGAAATGGGAGTTAAGATGGGCACAGCCAGAAATGAGAAACTTGGTGGCCGTGTAAGAAGACTTATCAACCAACATAGAACTGGAGTCGTCAGTCGCTGGACACTGAGGGAATTGCTGAGGAGGGGATCTGAGCACCTATGGACATGTTCGGAGTGCAATGATGATGACCCGCATATAACTCAATAACTCAAATCTCCCATCAGATGTAATTATTGTGCCCAAGTATTTGAAACGTTGCACTTGTTTCAGATTTGTCTCGTTTATTTTTATGCTGCATGATGGTGATGATTGTTTCTCTTATATGTATATAAATATATATATATATATATATAATATATATATATATATATATATATATATATATATATTCATTTCTCCTACTATATATATATATATATATATATATATTAATATTCATTTCTCCTACTATATATATATATTCATTTCTCCTACTATATATACATTTTAAAAAAAAAATATATATATATATATATATAAATATTCATTTCTTCTACTATAAATACATTCATTTCTCCTACATATATATATATATATATATATATATATATATATATATATATATATATATATATATATATATATATATATATATTGTTCTTCTACTTCCTCTTTCCTTCCTCATCTGCCTTTCAGCGTCGAGGGGAGATATAATTTGCGGTCTTTTGCTCTTCTGTTCGCCTCTGCTGCTGTTATGTTTCCTAGTGCTTCTAATATTCCATCGACCCATCTTTTTCGTGGTCGACCCTTGGTTCTGGTGTTCTCATAACGTTTGTTGAAAGCTTGTTGTGTTGTGTTTTGTTCTTTCTGCCTTGTCACGTGGCCAAACCATTTTATCTGTTGTTTCCTTAAATATTCTATGGCGGGGGCTATTCCTAGCTTTTTTCTCAGTTCTTCATTTCTGATCTTATCTCTCAGACTGTTTCCTGTCATTCGTCTAACACATTTCATCTCTGTAGAGGTTACTTTTCTTATTGTTCTTGCATCTAGGGTCCAGGTCTGGCATTGGTAGCACAACGTTGGGATGAAGATTGTATTGTATAGTGCTCGTTTTGCCTCCAGGGTTATTTCCTTGTTGGACAATAGTGGTGATAACTGTCCGATGATTTGACAAGCTTTGTTGCATCTTGATTCTATCTCTGCCGTTTGAGAATTATCGTTTGTCATTAGACTTCCTAGGTATTTGAATTCCTCTACTTGTTTTAGTTGTCTGCCTTCTATAGTTATGTTGATGTTCTGTTTAATTTTGGCGACATTCATGACTTCTGTTTTGTTGATGTTAATTTTCATGTTGTATTTTGTGCAGGAGATGTTGAGTTTGTTTAAGTGTTCTTGTAGGTCTTCTATTGTTTCATGTATTAGTGCCTGGTCGTCTGCAAATAAAAGCTCGTTGATCTCCTCTGTCTCTGATGGGTTGGCTAGCTTGCATATATGGTCCATGTATGTAATAAACAGTAGGGGGGATAGTACGCACCCCTGTCTTACGCCTGATCTAACTTCGAAGTGGTCTGTGTAGCCTGCTGCTGTTCTGACCCTGCAGCTGCTGTTGACGTAGAGGCTTTTAATAAGATTGGTTAGATGTTGGCTTACTCCATATGTTGTTAGTATCTCCCACTGTTGTTCTCTGCTTACTCTGTCGAATGCTTTTTCCTAGTCAATGAAGGCTATGTATAAGTTTTTATTGTGTTCTGTCGTTTTTTCTGCAAGCTGTTTTAGTGTGAATAGTGCGTCAGATAGAATACCAAATGAAACCATAAGAAAAATAGTAGGAACAAAACCCTGCCAAGAATATATAGAACAACAACAATTTAAATGGTTTGGCCACCTGGTCAGAATGAATCCTCACCAATCATCATCAAGGGCGTTCTTCTCGAGAATGCATGGAAAAAGACCAAGAGGAAGACCCAGAAGAAGATGGATAGATGCAGTGACAGAGACATGTAACAACAAAGGGAAATCACTAATTCAGACAATTCGAGCAGCACAAGAACGACAAATGCTATAAACCACGACACCTTTTAGGTATCAGTGAAAGAGAAAAGAGGAAGAGGAGGAAGTGCGTCAGTACATCCTCTGTTTTTTCGGAACCCCATTTGAGAATCGCTTAACTGTAGTTCTATTATTGGTCTCAGCCTTTTTTCCAAGATTTTGGCGTATAGCTTTCCTACATGGCTGAGAAGAGATATACCTCTATATTGATTGCAGTCTCTTTTGCTACCTTTCTTGTTTCCATATTGGTATGATGATTGCCTGTTGAAGTCTTCTGGGGCTTGTTGTTGGTGCCATGCGGCATTAAATATTCTGTGCAGCCGTTGCTTTCCTGTTTCTTCTGCTGCTGCTATTATTTCCATTGGTGTGTTTATATATATATATATATATATATATATATATATATATATATTGGTTATAATATTGCTGCTGCTATTATTTCCATTGGTATGTCTATATATATATATATATATATATATATATATATATATATTCATTTCTCCTACTATATATATATATATATATTCATTTATCCTACTATATATGCATTCATTTCTCCTTCTATATATATATATTCATTTATCCTACTATATATGCATTCATTTCTCCTACTATATATATATTCATTTCTCCTACTATAATATCAACAGCAAAACAGCTGTTGATATTCAGTAGGAGTGATTGCAGTTGATCGCAGAATACAAGATGCGGTATCTAAGCTTTAAGACTCGATCAGCCAGCCCTTTTAGGTGCTAGATTTGGCTCCCGTCTTCGATCCACATTTGCCTGTTCAGACTAGTTCGGTTGTTTCCTGGATTACCCAGTGGAAATGGAGTTAGTTAGTGGCACGTCCGACAAATCCATAAATGCTCAGATTGTTTCTTCAGTACAACCTTTAGCGTGTTACCTCTGGCGACACTAACTCTGCATTCGTTTGCTAGTCTTTATTGGCTTTATGTACAGCTTTCCAGTCTATCTATCTATCTATCTATCTATCTATCTATCTATCTATCTATCTATCTATCTATCTATCTATCTATCTATCTATCTATCTATCTATCTATCTATCTATCTATCTATCTATCTATCTATCTATCTATCTATCTATCTATCTATCTATCTATCTATCTATCTATCTATCTATCTATCTATCTATCTATCTATCTATCTATCTATCTATCTATCTATCTAATCTGTCCATCTATCTATCTGTGTCTGTCTGTCTGTCTGTATGTCTGCTTGTCTGTCTGTCTATTGTCATTTCGAGGTGAAGATGGCACTTACCGCCGTCTCTGTGAGGGAGTTGATGCCTGCTGTCGTTGCCTCATGTTTTAATGTTCTTTTTAGTATTAAGACTGCCGCTTTTGCTTTTACCCTCTGGTTCCCATATGAGTGACTGTTTTGAGATTCTTTTCTTGTCCCTTCTAATCACATGGATCACATTTCGTGTCTAAGTAAAGTAAAGTAAAGTGCCCCCGTCACGCCAAGTGGCGTAAAGGGAATATGGTGTTAGTGACCATAAATTTTACAGACCTTCAGCACATGATTTTTGAGGTAATGTGGTCGGTATTACGCCCGTGCCGCTTTACTTTCCCATAAAAAATCCGGTACCCATTTAAAGCTGGGTGAACCCGGAAGCCGTCGGTTGGGATCGAATCCTACCTCTTGTCCTTTGTAGTTCCAGTTCACTAACCACTTAGCCGTTCGTGTCTAGCGATGTTATAAATCGTTGGATTGGTGGTACGAAAGAGCTCGTGACCAATGGTTTAAACGCCACTTGGCGTTCTCTAGTGGACTTGATTAAACAAGAAATGTGTACCTAACTCCCTGAAGGTGTGGATAATGTAGGCACAACGGGGAGATAAATGATCCCCTCTCAAATGATGTTGTCTATGACCGTGAATGTACATATGTCAATGTCAATGACATCATACAAGATTGATTTTCTTTTGCTTTCTTTGTCTCCCTCTTGACTGGCCGTTCTTTTAATCTAGACATGGTAGCAGATAAGCAATCATAGAATCACTGCCTTTTTTCCCCGCCTCCCTAGGACATTTCCTCCTTCACATCACGTTTCCCCGCATGAAGGACACCCGACAAACATAAGGAACGGCACTGAGATGACTTCAGCTCGAATTCCGTATTAATGTAAACAATTATGACCCCAAACTCAATAATGGTTTCCTACGACATGCGTGGGCAGGTGAAAGAGACTATTCGTCTCTCCCCTGACTGTGGTCAGGACTCCGGTAGCCATACGGGCGTGGCAGTGACTCTATTATTCTCTCCCCTAACAATGGTAGGGACCGCGCTAGCCATACGGGCGTGACAGTGACTCTATTATTCTCTCCCCTAACAATGGTAGGGACCGCGCTAGCCATACGGGCGTAGCAGGTGAAGTGACTCTATTATTCTCTCCCCTAACAATGGTAGGGACCGCGCTAGCCATACGGGCGTAGCAGGTGAAGTGACTCTATTATTCTCTCCCCTAACAATGGTAGGGACCGCGCTAGCCATACGGGCGTAGCAGGTGAAGTGACTCTATTATTCTCTCCCCTAACAATGGTAGGGACCGCGGTAGCCATACGGACGTGACAGTGACTCTATTATTCTCTCCCCTAACAATGGTAGGGACCGCGTTAGCCATACGGGCGTGACAGATGACAGAGACTATTCTTTTCTCCCCTAACTATGGTGGGGGCCGCGGTAGCCATACGGGCGTGACAGATGACAGAGACTATTCTTTTCTCCCCTAACAATGGTAGGGACCGCGTTAGCCATACGGGCGTGACAGATGACAGAGACTATTCTTTTCTCCCCTAACAATGGTAGGGACCGCGTTAGCCATTCGGGCGTGACAGATGACAGAGACTATTCTTTTCTCCCCTAACAATGGTAGGGGCCGCGGTAGCCATACGGGCGTGGCAGATGACAGAGACTATTCTTTTCTCCCCTAACAATGGTAGGGGCCGCGGTAGCCATACGGGCGTGGCAGATGACAGAGACTATTCTTTTCACCCCTGACCGTGTTCATGTTCCCAGCGGCCGCTTCGCTTTGTTGCAATTGTCCAAACTGGCAGAAATTTAAACAGAAGAGGTAGATGTGAAGTGAAATTTTCTAGAAAGACAATCGTTGTCATCTGAACAGGCAGAAATACAAAAACATATAAAATTGTTTAATGCATATTAAAAGTGTTTGAAAACCAAGCCTACAACAAGTGCAAAGGAAAATATGATTGCACCATTCTTCCCTTGGTATAAAAATATAATCGCATATAATAAAATATAAATTACCTGTTATAGCTTTACTGATATAAGACAAGGTCCAACAACAAACATTTCGACTATAAAGTTTTCATTAGTTGTGAGGGAAGTATTTACAACGAATAATAATAATAATAATAAATTTGGATTAGAAGCGATATAACCACAGCTGTTCGTTGTTAGTACTTTAGTTGATTTGTTCATCTTTGTACAAAAAATAAAATATACATCCTTCTTCTGTTTTACATTCAAAATAACTCTAAGTATCGCGGCCATTATCTACTAAAATACTACTCAAACATAAAGAGAAAGCTAGCGCTCAGTATTACACGTTTTATATGTGGCGTCCCAAAGTAAAACCACATCCATAAAATATCATTTTTCAGAGTGAGTGGAATGTGTTAGAATCAGGACATATTCATCCTTAAATGATGCAACTCGCCGAGATTAGAACTAAAATGCCACTTTGAAATTAAAGAAAACAGCCGTGTTATATATCATCATCATCATCAAGTACCGGGCCTACTGGCGTAGGTGATCATGTCTCTCCACAACTTTCGATCTCGGCAGCTATTTATCATTTCTGTTGTTGACATTCTGGCAAGCCATTCTCTTAAGATGTCTGCTATTTTTCTCTCTTTGCTTCCCTCTATCTCTTCGTCCCTCAATTTTTCCAGTTGTTACAATATATTCCAGTTGTTCTCTTCTCATTACATGGCAAAAAAATGATGATTGTTTCTTCCTAATATTGGAAATGAGCTCTTTTTTGCTTTGACCTCTCTCAGAACATCTTCATTACTCTTCTTAGCTGTCCATGGTATGCCAACATTCTTCTGTAAAACCACATTTCTACAGACTCCAGTGATTTCCTTGTCTGTTATATATATATATATATATATATATATATATATATATATATATATATGTATTTATTTATGTATTTATATTACAATAGGTTTAAAAAATGTGGGACTGGTGTAAAGCTGACGATAATGGCGATACAGAGACGGCGATGTGGTTGCAGCTTAACGATGATAATAAAAGTATATTTCGTCTCACTCAAATAAAGTGGTGGCCAACTTAAGGTTGACCAAGGGCCCCATTATGACCATGACCAGGACTAGAGTGCCAAACTTTAGAGCATCATAAAACATTACATGATGTCATTTAGTAATACATTATATTACAGAATACTTGCACTTTGATGATATATTTTATCATTTGCAACAAGACAATTACTTATTTATTTCTAAATTATCTTTACATTATTTTTTTTTACCGACTGAAAATTTGGTTTTTATTTCATCATCATCATCGGGAGCCGTCTCCGCAGCGAAGGTTGGCTACCATGGGTCGCCATTCCACTCTGTTTCTTGCTTTGATGGTGTAGGTTGTCATAGATTGGCTTGTCCATCTTTTGATGTTACTCATCCATGTTAGTCTTGGTCTGCCTCTGCCTCTTTTGCTTTGTATTTTCCCTTCCAATATTACTTTTAGTAGGCTGTTGTGTCTTTTAACATGCCCCCAAAATTTCATTTGTCCTGTTCTAATTGTGTTTAGTAGTTCTCTTTTTTATTTTTAGTTGATTTAAAACGTCATCGTTTGTTTTCTTTTCTTTCTATCCAATTCTACCTATTCTTCTATAAATCCACATTTCAAAGGCTTCAATTTTCTGTTCTGTTTTCTTGTCTAATGTCCATATTTCTGCACCATATAGGAATATTGAGAAGATGTAACATTTTGCAATTCTTAGTTTCAACTTTGGTGTTATTTGTTTTGTTGTTAGTATATTTTTCATGGCATTACAATTATTTTTTGAAAAGAGAACTACTAAACACAATTAGAACAAGAAAAATGAAATTTTTGGGGTATGTTAAAAGATACAACAGCCTAATAAAAGTAATATTGGAAGGGAAAATACAAGGTAAAAGAGGCAGAGGCAGACCAAGACTAACATATGCGAGTAACATCAAAAGATGGACAAGTCAATCTATGACAATCTGCACCATCAAAGCAAGAGACAGAGTGGAATGGCGCTCCATGGTAGCCAAACTTCGATGCAGAGACGGCACTCAATGATGATGATGATGATGACAACTGCATATACTCAGAATGGATGAGAAAACACTTCCTCGGTTGATGAAGAAAGACTCCCCCATCTTGCATTCGTATGTAAACAATTTGGGAAAGAAAACTAGGATTCCCCACAAAAACACTACCCAGAACATTCACTGGGGAAAGCTCAACCATCGGACAAGAAATAACCAAAACCTACAATAACGAGCAGCAATTCCTCAAAGGTGGAGAAATATGTGACTTCGATCATATGTGATGTCTTCACACCGAAAATAAATTGAATGAATAAATTGACTGCGAACACGGAATACAACTTCAGTCAGTTAAATGACAGTCGGAACACGGCTATAATTAGTTGGCAATACAGGCCAACATCAGTTAACGCCTTTGTCAAGGGCAAACAACTACATATTTCAAAATGCTTTACTGGATAACTTAAACACGGCAAAACAAGAAAAGACGACCTGCATTTTTTAACCGATGACGCGAGATTACGTCCTGTTGTATACCAATATAATTTCACATTGCATTTGTAGCGCAGATAAACATAAAAACATACAGAGTAAATATTCATGTGGTCATAGTAAATAATCGGTTACAAAACGAGAGTCTGTGTAATACACTTGAAAGTTCAATACAACATACCAATGAAATAAAGCAGCAGTTGAACGCCAATCGTACGCTGGAAATGAGCAAGAAGGTCAGGATTTAGTCATCATATGGGGCTTTTATTTTTCTTTTCAGACAGACAGAACCTCTTGTCGTACCCAGCTTCTTAAAATAGGTAGAAGATCATTTTGAAGGTAAATTAAGGCGGTCTGAAGTGGTACTGATCACATCACGATATAAAATGCGCAATTTTTAAATTTACTGGCACACCTGTTCACAATAATGTATGTCGGAAATCCTTAATTATTCACTACAAGAAATGTTACGGGGTGATTTTTTAAAGAAAAAAACATCAACGTAAAATGTGAGCGTTCAAAATGTAGCACGAGTCAATTAATCTTGATCACTGATGAAAGAAATACAACTGGTTCTAAATATGGTTCAAAATGTAGCACGAGTCAATTAATCTTGATCACTGATGAAAGAAATACAACTGGTTCTAAATATGGTTCAAAATGTAGCACGAGTCAATTAATCTTGATCACTGATGAAAGAAATACAACTGGTTCTAAATATGGTTCAAAATGTAGCACGAGTCAATTAATCTTGATCACTGATGAAAGAAAAGCAACTGGTTCTAAATATGGTTCTAAATGTAGCACGAGTCAATTAATCTTGATCACTGATGAAAGAAATACAACTGGTTCTAAATATGGTACTAAATGTAGCACGAGTCAATTAATCTTGATCACTGATGAAAGAAAAGCAACTGGTTCTAAATATGGTTCTAAATGTAGCACGAGTCAATTAATCTTGATCACTGATGAAAGAAATACAACTGGTTCTAAATATGTCTACCATGTGGATCTTCCTCAATGTTACGTTGCTTGACTGATGACTAACATAATTGAGAAGTTAAGTGAAAAACTATCTCGAATTTCTTGTTCGAACTCTGGAACGTTCGAATTACAAGGCTCCACTACATAATGATGATCCCGCACGCAAGAACAGAAATATTGTTGTTCCATACAACAGTATCGGTTCTATAGAACAATTACCTCTTTCATACATACTTTGAATGACAACAAATGTTACCCATCATTTTCTACAGTTTTTCAATATTTTTTTTCTACCTGTGTTTTTTTTGAGCTATTTCCACAATCATTTTTTTTTCTTGTAGGAGTTCCATATGTCTAGGTAAGTAAGGCCTTTAAAGTTTCCTTTTTATTTACACGACTGTCGCACGTTACAGAAATCTATTTGCATAAGGCGATCGTTGCTTCAATCTACTCTCTGGCCTACATGAGATAAAATGTCTTCGTGTGTATTTTATATCAATAACAGATCCATCTATAAATGTCCATTTGTGTCCGAGTATTTGCATTTAAACTCACAAAAATGGACACCAAACAATCTGAAAGACAGCAAATAACAGAGAGAGAGAGAATGACGCAGAATTTCAGCCCAATTCTGAGGACGTGGCATTTTCTTTTATTAGACTAATAATGCATCAGATCAACTCGGTTATTCCAGTATTTGGTTAGTCAATAAATTACGTTATTATGAAGTGAAGAACAATGCACAAAATTACGTTATTATGAAGTGGAGAACAATGCAATAAATTACGTTATTATGAAGTGGAGAACAATGCAATAAATTACGTTATTATGAAGTGGAGAATAATGCAATAAATTACGTTATTATGAAGTGGAGAACAATGCAATAAATTACGTTATTATGAAGTGGAGAACAATGCAATAAATTACGTTATTATGAAGTGGAGAACAATGCAATAAATTACGTTATTATGAAGTGAAGAACAATGCAATAAATTACATAATTATGAAGTGAAGCACAACCCAATAAATTACGTGATTATGAAGTGAAGAATAACGCGATAATTTACGTTATTATGAAGTGAAGAACAACGCGATAAATTATTAATTTTTTTCTGACACCAGGTCTAGCTTCCACAGATCAAACAAGAGAATTAATTACATCATCCTCATCATCATCATCATCTTCATCATCATCATCATCATCATCATTATCAGGTGCCATGCCTGCTGGCGTAAGTGATTATGTCTATCTACAATTTTTGGTCTCGACAGTTATTTATCATTTCTGTTGTTGACCTTCTGCCAACTCATTCTTGTATTCTGTCTGATATCTTTTCTCTTTGCTTACCTCTATCTCTTCGTCCCTCAATTTTCTCAGTTGTCACAATATATTCCAGCTGTTTCATTTCCATTACATGGTCAAAAAATGATGATTGTTTCTTCCAAATATTGAAAGTTAGCTCTCTTTTCGCTTTGGCCTCTTTCATAACGTTTTCATTACTCTTCTTAGCTGTCCATGGTATTCTCAACATTCTTGTCAACACTTTCACAACTAAATGCTCTCTATGTTCTAATTCACTTGTTCTGTCTACTGCAGAACTAACTTTTACATCTCTTACTAACTCTGTTGCTTACTACTTCGTACTAACTAACTCTCTTATCAGTTCCTTACTAATTTGACTAACTAACTAACTTACTTATCTGTCCTAACCGGCCGAAGCCGAACTAAGCTTACTAGTTTACATTTCTGATTCGTGACTAGCTCTCTTCCTCCTAACTTACTTGGAAACTTGTTGTGTCGAAGGCTAAGTACTCATACATAAATCTGCGTGTGGAACACCTGCATCCAATGGATTGTCGCGAAGCCGTCACGAGATGACAACTTGCAGCACCCTCCGACCAATCAGAAGATGATCTATGTCTCAGAATTATCAAAACAAACTGTGTGTGACTCCAACGTAACCTCTGGTCAGCTTGGCCTCTCCTGAGTTTCAGAATAATGATGTTTATTTCCTGACTTTGGCCTTGTTTGTTAACCTGTTTACCTGGCGGGTCAAGCCATGTGTTTACTACACCTTCACAACAACTATAACATTTCCATTCTCCCCAAATCTGCCATGTCCGACACCAATTCTGCACCCACTCTTGTCACCCTCCATCCTCCTTGGCTTGTGTCCACTAACCGCTATGAACGTTCCATTGCTTACTTAGTGTCACTAACTACTGATAACCACTATGAACGTTCCATTGCTTACGTAGTGTCACTAACTACTGATAACCACTATGAACGTTCCATTGCTTACGTAGTGTCACTAACTACTGATAACCGCTATGAACGTTCTATTGCTTACGTAGTGTCACTAACTACTGATAACCGCTATGAACGTTCCATTGCTTACGTAGTGTCACTAACTACTGATAACCACTATGAACGTTCCATTGCTTTACTTAGTGTCACTAACTACTGATAACCATGATCATGCTTTAATTCACATATACTGTTACACTCGGACCAGATCACTTCATGGTGACTGCACTGGACAAGCGACCTTTATTCTCCAGAACTATAAAAATCCTACCGGCGTTTCCTAAAATGGAATAATGTTGTAAATATTACTTTTATAACAGCAAAAGACAAGATTATGTATTTTAAAATTAAATATCAATCAGATCGAAATACTGGCAATAATAGAGTTAAAGTACATAACTTGAGAGTCATGGTCGAAACAAGTACAAGAAATCTTGAAAGGTTTAACTAATTAGTTACTTTGTGAATTGAATATAGAGCAGTGTGACATGCTAGAAACAAATGAGAAAAGCAATAGAAATGATAACGGTGTTTTAGCAACATTAAAGATACCCGTGCATCACATTCCTAGACTGTAAAGCACAAAATAACAAATTGCTATTCCATTTAACGTTGACACAGGAACATTTTATACTTTACTCCGTTTCTACTTCCTTCCAGCGTCGAGTGGAAAATGTAGTATTTGGGTCAATGTAAAGACGACTCTTGTTTGGTGCTCGTAATGGTGTCTGATAATAGGAGGAAAACAGAAGTAATGATCATAACGAAGAAACAGTCATCACCATCATGTTGAAGCATACAAATAAGCTGGACAAATCTGATACAAGTGTAACTCGTCAAATACTTGGGCTCAATAATAAAGTCAGGTGAAATATGCACCACGGAAATAAAAAGCAGAATAGCTCATACCAAGATAGCATTTCAGAAAATAAAAAGGGCCTTTTGCAACAAATCTATGTCAATAGAAGTGAGAAAGAGAGTTCATCAGTGCTATATAGAGTCATTCTGAAGAGAATCATGGACAGTAGACAAACAAATGAAATGACGATTAGAGGCAACACAGACGGAATCTCTCAGAAGAATATTAAAAGTTCCATGGAGAGCAAAAAGGACCACTGAGTACATTATCCAAGATGCCAACACAGAAAGGGAGTTCCTTAAAAAAACATCAGAAAGAAGAAATCAACATTTTCTGGCACAACATGAGAATAGTAAAGTTGCAATACTTGTTTATAACTGGAAAAATATAAGGAAAGAGAGATCGCGGACGACAAAGAGAGAAGATACCAGATGGCTTGGTGTTATGGAATGGAAAACAATCAACAATATAATTGATACGTTGCATTGTGGAGAGAAAATTGTGGAAGAACATGATCGCCTATGCCAACAAGTATGACACATGATGATGATGAATGATGTCTATTTTTTCACCAATTCGTCATCTTCTAGGCTTATCATCTTCCCTTTGCCCGTTCTTTATTATTTAATGCTTGTTAATGTTCTGTAGGGCATGTTGCTTGTGTTACATAATCAAGCATTTGTTTTATTGCTGCTCAATACGATCCAGTAGTTACATAAACCCAGATCGTGGTCTTATATTGCGTTCACTCGTTATCTATGTCATTATTCAAAGAGAACCATGGCACCGTTATCTCCGTCTGGTTGACAAGTTCTCCTGCCTCCCTACGCCACACAAGCGATAAAGCTCTGTCTGAAGTTCTCCCACAGCGCTATCTTTGATTCTGTCCTGGCGATATATACCAAAACATCTTCGTCATCATCATTATGTGCCATACCGGTTGGCGCAGGCGATCATGTCCTTCCACAAATCTTCTATCCACAGTGCATCGTATCAATTCTGTTGTTGACTGTTTTTTTTCACTCCGTATCACCAAGCTATCCAGTATTTTCTGTCTTTGTTCGTCCGCGATCTCTCTTTCCCTGTATTTTGCCAGTTGTAACCAAGTATTCCAACTTTCCTCTTCTCATGATGTGTCCGAAAAATGATCTTTCTGATGTGTTTTTATGAGCTCACTTTTTGCATTGGCCTCTTTGAGATTATCCTCATTGGTCTTTTTTGCTAACATCTTCATTGTAAAATAATGTCATGCCCTAAGTTTTGTTCACTTGTGACACTTCCTGTGTAAGTGTTGAACAACGTTGGAGACAATGGTCAACCTCCTGAAAGGCCAGGATGAATTGTCGTTGGTTGATAGGTGCACGTGCCACATTTAATTCATCATCATCGTGTGCCTTCTCCGCAACGAAGGTTGGCTACCATGGATAGCCATTCTACTCTATTTCTTGCTTTGATGGTGCAGGCTGACATAGATTGACTTGTCCATCTTTTGATGTTACTCGTCCATGTTAGTCTTGGTCTGCCTCTGCCTCTTTTACTTTGTATTTTTCCTTCCAATATTACTTTTAGTAGGCTGTTGTGTCTTTTAACATGCCCCAAAAATTTCATTTGTCTTGTCTTAATTGTATTTAGTAGTTCTCTTTTTATTTTCAGTTGTTTTAAAACTTCATCGTTTGTTATCTTTTGTTTCCATCCAATTCTACCTATTCTTCTGTAAATCACCATTTCAAAGGCTTCAATTTTCTGTTCTGTTTTCTTGTCTAATGTCCATGTTTCTGCACCATACATGAATATTGAGAAGACGTAACATTTTGCCATTCTTAGTTTCAGCCCTGCTGATATTGTTTTGTTGTTAGAATATTTTTCATGGCATTAAAATTACTTTTTGCCATACCTATTATTTTGTTTATTTAAATTTAATTACAACCTTTAATTAGAAAAGAGCCGCATAAATTCAATTAAGGAGGAAATGACTGATCCTGATTTCAAGAAGGTGAGATATCAGGTAGACTAGCATCCTCTTGGCTAATAACAGCAGCAGTAATTTCAATGCCTACATGGAAACCCTCATATGTGCCATGAACAAAGATAGCAGCATTGACCCGTGTCTTTTTGTTTAGACGGTCCCCTCAGAATGTAGGGGAAAGATGACACAGCCTTTCCTGCTGGTTCGTTAATGTTTCTATCGTTTATTTTCTCCAACAATTAACCCGCTGTATTTTGCCAGGTAAAGTGAGATACCCTAGTATTTTCGTATCATCTTTGATCGGGTTCGACTGAGGTATCAAGTAAAGATGAAGTCAAAGTGCTTTACTGTCAATAACGATCTGGATACTGCCGTTACAAACACTTGCTAGTTCCTTCAAACCCTCATCAGACAATAGCCAATGTCCTAATATCGACTACTATTTGGACCTGGTTTACTGGTTTTTGTAAGTTTTATTGAGACTTTGATCTCATCTACTGTAATCATTCTTTTTTCAAGCCATACACCTGTCAAAGATAGCCACTCTGGCAACGTCACAATCACCATATACTTCATCGCTCTGCTCAAGATAATAAGAGAATATATAGATAAAGATAATAACAAACAGAAAGCAATCTTTGAAGGAAATATACAAGGACATGTAATATGATGGCAAGAGGTGAAATATATTGTAACAACTGGGAAAATTAAGGGACAAACAGATAGAGGGAAGCAAAGAGAAAAGATATCAGACAGCTTAAGAGAATGGCTTTGGCAGAATGTCAACAACAGAAATGATAAATAGCTGCCGTGATCGAAAGTTGTGGAGAGACATGATCAACTACGCCTGCGGGAATTGTACTTGATGATAATGATACAAGGCATAATTTGCACGTAATCTAACAACTGCAATTGTGTTGAAGTTAGTGTAGAAGAAGCGATGAGACAGAATCACGTGACAATAGTGTACCATCAGGGCAAGACAGGTTAAATGACGTTTCGTGGTGATCAATCTTCTACACAGAGATAGTTCATCGAAAAGGAAAGGCTTGTGTGTTTAATTCCGAGTAAATAGTGTAGCATCTACTGTTAGAAGCTAGGACATATTTAGGAAAAAATGTGTTGTTTCTCTCTATGTGCTGGGGTTAGGACATGTCATGTGATATAATGTAGCACAACGTGTGATCAATAAAATAGTGTTTGTGATAATTTCATTTACAAACGTGTTAGTCAACAAACCACACGAGCTCGTAAAAGGTTACAGCGAGCAACATGATAGCAGAGATAAAGTGATATTAAGTAAAACGAGAAGATAACAGCAAACCTGCTGTTTAAATTGCACGAAACATATGCAAGATAATTCGAAATTACCATCTAGAGACCCACATTGATACACTTTCAGATTGCTCGGCTTATTAACATTTTAATTGGTTTCCACCACTAAATACATAAATAATAATAGAGCTGTGAATTAAACTGTCACCTACTCGTAGTAGTTAGTCTAGCGCCACTAACTTTGCTATTCTTGTACTTCTACGGAAACAGCTGTCCGTCTTTCTACTGGCTAATTCACCGTGTCGATCGTTCTGAGTCTGTGACGTCATCTAGCGGATTCCTCGTTGGTGGGGCGTCGTTAACCGAGCGCGCTGGCGAGGGATTGACGAGTGAGTTCTGTGTCTCTCTAGGGGAAAATAATAACCAGTGACCGAAACATAAAACTGGCTTCGTGAGCAGTGGCTTTTCCTCGCTATTTAGTTATTATACAAACAATCTTAGCACGTGTCTCAACGTTTATTTGCATTATATTGCTACCCGACCTCGACCACAGAAGACGTTGCCATTAAGTCATTACTGTAATGTTTTGCTGGAAATCGTAAATTTGCGACAAATTCTTGGAATAACCTTCTGGAATAGTCAAATAAACAAACAGCTCAAAATAATTGACTGCGTGACAAAAAGGTTTGTGGGAAAACTGTGTATCTGTTATCAAGATTTGAAGCATTGATCCAGCATTTTTTGTTAGAAATAACATTCCTTTCCGAATAAATCTAAGAAACAAGGAAGCGTATTACACCTTCTAAGGCACGGTATTGTCCAGAGTCGGATAACTGCGAATTTCCTGGTGTGCTAAACAAAGTAAGTAGAAACTTGAGATGTGTTTTTGACTTCAGCTTTCGGTATTTAATTTTTGTTTACATTTTTTATGAGCATGCAGCCAAACTTTAAAAAAAGAAGTATTTTTTCGCTACTGCGGTTTATCACCGCCACCACCACTTTCATCCTGAACAACATTATTAAAATTTCAACACAAAATAAAGTCAAATCTTTCAACATTATTATGAAATGAATATTTCTACTTTGAACTAAACTTTTCATTTTTATCCAAATTTTAACTGTCCGTTTTGTATCAGTTTCTTACCCTTACCTATAAATGTTTCTCAGCCTACTTATCTTTCCTTGCTGATCCCACAATACGACCTGTCCTGCAATGCGTCAAAGTGCTTTTGTTGATCAATGTCTTAATGATAGTTAAATGCACTTCACGATCTTGCCAACACGGGCTATCCTGTTACAGTACATAGTAAATAGTAATAATAATGTAGCGTTTAAATTATTTAATTAATTTCTTAATAATAATTATTATTACATATAATAAGCCATTCATCATCATCAAGTACCATGCCTGCTGTTGTAGGTGATCATGCCTCTCTGCAAATTTCGATCTCGACAGTTATTTATCACTTCTGTTGTTTACCTCCTGCCAAAATAAGCCATTAATGTACGTTTTCGACGAGTGATCTCAATTAATTGATAAATATACCATCTGATGTAGATAATAATGTATGTAAGTAAAAATGTAAAGAGCCCCGTCACGCCTAGTGGCGCATAGTGATTATGGTGTTAGTGACCATAATTTTTATAGACCTTCGGCATAAGATTTTTGGGGTAATGTGGTCGGTATAACACATGTACCGCTTTACATTCCCAGAAAAAAATCCGGTGCCCATTTAAGGCTAGGTGAACCCGGAAGCCGTCGATCAGGATCGAACCCTACCTCTTGTCCTTTGTATTTTAATTCACTAACCACTGAGCTCCCAGTTAATGTATATGATTTGACATATACTTTCAAAACTTAGGATGTATTCTGATGTTTTTATCTATAAGTAATCAATAACCAGAGCGTCTGATATATAGCATTTGCTTCTTGTTCTTCTTTCCTTTGTCACAGATCGATATGGTAGTCAATGACCTGTGTTCCTTGTCCTTCTTCCACTTCCTGCAATTTGTCGCTATTATCTGCAGTTTCTCACGTCTGGTCCACACTATTAATATATATTTCTACTGTTCTCAATCTACTTTTTTAATGAGAACCCTTTCCCACGTCTTCCCTCTGAAGTCAAGAAATTTCCTGTAATTATTTGTGTATCTCTTCAGAGTCTATGACCTACACAGCGTTCTCTTAATGTTCAGCAAGAATGGGTATTGGTTTGCATACACAACCATCAATCTTGGTGATAGTGTTCGGCTAATACTTTCCTAGTATCGTCAGCTCGTATCATCATCATGTACCATGCCTGCTGGCGTAGGTGATCATGTCTCTCCACAACTTCCGATCCCGACAGTTATTTATCATTTCTGATGTTGACCTTCTGTCAGTTGTTACAATATATTCCAGTTGTTCTTTTCTCATTACTTGGCCAAAAAATGATGATTGTTTCTTCCTAATATTGGAAATTAGCTCTCTTTTTGCTTTGGCCTCTTTCAGAACGTTTTCATTACTCTTCTTAGCTGCCCATGGTATTCCAAAAATTCTTCTGTAGAACCACATTCCTACAGCCTTCAGTAATTTTCTTGTCTGTTTCCAATTGTCCATGATTCACATCCATATAATAAGACGTGGCCCTACATAACATTGAAGAAATCTTTTCTTGTTTCTTTTGTCAAAAATGGATTGCAACGTATCTTCCTCATTTTTTTTTTTTTTTTGAAAACTGCTTTTGTCTGAGCCATTCTGCATCTCACCTCTGAGGTTAACAATGTCCCCACATATTTAAATTCATTTACCTGTTTTAATATTGTTCCACTTGTCTTTATTGTGCATTGCGGTGATGTTTTTTCCTTTGCTGTTACCATTTCTTCAGCTGTTATCAGCGGTCTATAATCTCGACTGTTCTGAAAAGGGAATAATAATAATAAGACAGGAACGATAATTTCGGTGGCTTTGTAGTTAGTGTTCTCGCTTCCTAATTAAAAGTGTCACGGGTCGATTCCCAAAGTGACGGGGGTTTTTTTTAGAACCGACGAAGCTCTAGTGTTCACCCAGCCTCTAAAAATGGGTACCACAATTTTTTTTTTTCAGAGAAGTAAAGACGGCTGACATGATACCGACCACATCACCCAAAACTGTGTCATGGCCGTGGAAAAATATGATCACTAACACCAGATTCCACATACGCCTAGCAGGGCGTGGAGGGAACCTTTACTTACGATGATTTCAAGGCGGTATTAACAGCAAGAAAGACACACAAAAACACTGTCCGCCTTCACTTTATAATGTTGTTGTCCGACACGATGAAGTTTAATACTTTATTTCCTAATGTTGATGTCGAGCACGGTTAAGTAATACGTTTCAATCTTTCACTACGACAATGTATGTTTTGAGACATTCTTGTATCCCATGAACCCCGTATACTTGATTGCTTGGCTTATACACTTATTTAATGAACACCATTGCTTCCCTCATTTTTATTGACAGCTTGCAGTAAACACCCTCTACAATGTACTTTAATGTATCTTATATAGCGAACCGGATATGAGTTAGTGGATTATTGCACGCGGTCCGGCTGTGTTATGGGAACGTTATATTTTATCATATGAAAATATGACTTCCGGTGTCATGGCGACTACGTGTTGACGTTTTTTATAATTCGGCTTTTGTTGATATATTTAAATGAGTTACGCGACAGTCTAGTTGTGAAATTATGTGTTGCTATTCCCCGTTTGGTGTATGTTTTACTTCGGACGGGTGGATGGATTGTGAACTTTACCGATATTTAAGTGGAATATGATCTATTCTTCTTTGTGTCGTGTGTTCGCGGTTCGATAGGCAAGCACATGGTTCGACAACAATGACGTCGGCAGCCGGGTGTGTTCAACCCGTATGTGAAAAGTCTGTGACGGTGGATGGGGCGGAAGAATTAGAAATATCCAACATTTCAGAAAGCGAAAACAGCAAAGTGTGTGTAAACACATGAGGCATATTCAGAACACGAAAGACGAATATGGCAGACCACCGTGAAAGAGATGGGAGCCTCATCACGTAACATTCCAAAGAAAGCCATGGAGAGAAACTCTAACTACTATTTTAGCAACGAGCTAAAAATATCCACATGGAATGTTAGGACCTTATACCACAATCTATGACAGCCTGCACCATCAAATCAATAAACAGCGTGGAATGGCGATCCATGTTAGCCAACCTTCGCTGCGGAGATGGCACCCGATGATGATGATGATGATGAAAATATCACATTATGAGATTCCACAAATGGTATTGCTGCATAAACATTGACAATTACTGTTTTGTTATCAACCACTGACTTCTAGTCAAACTTGACTGTATCCTAGTTTTTGTCTTTCTGTTTCGGATGTTACTACTTAGACTATCTTATGTATTTCCATCCCACTCGTGATATTATCAAAACTCGACGATTCATTTATTTGATTCAAATGTCAAAACAAGAGACATGTGATGACATTTCGTATAATGAATGCCATGTTTATGATTAAAACTGCCTCTGTGCTTCTTATCAAAATGAAAAAATATATATATATAGGAACTCTGACATCCTATTCAACTGGAAAAAAGAAAGGCGCAAATATCACAATTATACTGCAAACCACAACACAACGCAGAGACGCCCACTTAACGTCCTTTTAAGGGTGGATGATGAAGAGGTGTATTCATTTAGTCATCGGGCGAACGCAAGCAAGTAAACAAATTGGAAAAAAACAGGCTGCATATAATAGGCCTCATATAACATGCCTTATATAATAGGCCTCATATAACATGCCTTATATAATAGGCCTCATATAACATGCCTTATATAATAGGTCTCATATAAGAGGTCTCATATAACATGCCTCATAGATGAGGTCTCATATAAAATGTCTCATATAACAAGCATCATATAACAAGCCGAGGTGCGCGTGGCCGTGCGGATAAAACCACTGTTCTGCTGGCTGAAAAGCTGACGTTCGGAGTTCGAAGCCCGCGGTAGACAGAAAGGATTTTTTCTATCGGGGGTGAAATAAAAATCCTGAGTCTCACACGTCGTGGCGACTGCTTTGACCAAGCTGCCTTTATCCTCAGGTTCTATCGTTGCCCCCCCCCCGACATACACCAGCAATGGTACTATGTGTCGTAAATATAGTTTTATATAACAAGCTTCATATAATAGGTCACATATAACATGCCTCATATAATTATCTCATATAAAATGTCTCATATAACACGCCCCAGAGGGGCTTGTGCGCTCTTGTGTCCAACATTTATTTTCGTCACAAACCACAGAGCAGTATAATGTAAACTGATTAAATTCTAGTTTTCAATTATTTATCAAACGTTCATGTCGGGAAAAGTTAAAGTCCTATAAAATTCTCAGCAACGCGTTATGGACCGTTCCGGCTAAAACAACCCTAATATGATATTTTACACGCTTTAGTTCGTGTCAATCAACTCCCGAGAAGTCATGTGGCTGTGAAATTGAAATTGTTTATTGTGATATCTTTTATGTATCAAAATGTTGAAAATGTGCGTGTTTCTTTTTGTATATTTCTTCATATCGTTAGTGGTGTGCATTCTTGCTCAAAGTTGTGTTCAACCATTTTCTTTATTGAAAACACAAATGATTAAAAGTTATTCCGCATCATATAATATTTTAAAGAGAGTGAACATTAAGGGGAGTGCAATGCGTCAAATACTTGGGTACAATAATAACATCAGATGGAAGGTGCACTACAGAAATAAAAAAAACAGAATAGCTCAGGCCAAAATAGCATTTCAGAAAATGAGCAATATTTTATGCAACAAATCTATGTCAATAGAAGTGAGAGAGAGAGAGAGAGAGAGAGAGAGAGAGAGAGAGAGAGAGAGAGAGAGAGAGTTCATCGGTGCTATAGAACCAATTTTGACCTATGGATGCGAATCATGGACAGTAGACAAAAAAATGAAAAGACGATTAGCTGCCACAGAGATGGGATTTCTCAGAAGAATGTTGAAAGTTCCCTGGACAGCTGATGAAAGGACCAACGAGGAAATTTTCAAAGAGGCCAACACAAAAAGGGAACTCTTAAAAAACATCAGAAAGAAACAATCAACTTTTTTGGACACATCATGAGAAGAGGAAAGTTAGAATACTTGGTTATAACTGGCAAAATAAAAATAAAAAAAGATCGCGGACGACAAAAATAGAAAATATTGGATAGCTTGGTGTCATGGCATGGCAAACAGTCAACAACAGAATTGATGCGATGCACTGTATATAGAAAATTGTGGAAGGACATGATCGCCTACACCAACCGGTATGGCACATGATGATGGTGATGAAAATGAAATCTTATCATGTTTTAAAATAAACTGATCGCTGCTCTTCAACACCTGTTAGCACCTACCTCAACTAAGTAAGCCAGGAACATATTTCGCTTTTCTTTAGCTATATCGAAAAGAAAGTGTCATAATACAATTTATCACAAGTGTAATTCAGTGCACAACTTGCGCGCTAGTCACTAAGACCTGCCTGATCTCCTAATCTAAAAACAGAAGACATCAAAAGTTGTGGAGTTACAGCTTTGTGCTGAAACTTGTATGGTTCCTTCAGCGTTGATGGTCGCTATAACGACATTACTATATACAAGTACGCCTTCATCACCCCACCAGTTTCATAAAATCAATGTTCCCTAAGGTTTTATAAAAATCAGCCTTTCTGTTACCTAAATACACACCTCAGGCGTCATATTGTTTTAATAAACCAGTCTCTCTCTCTCTCTGCGATCAGGAATCAGTCAGAGTAGGATTCCAGACTCCCACATGAAGTCAACTGTCAGGTTAACTGTGTTGATCGCCCCCACAGACAGAACGTCACATTTAGAGTCTGCCAGATCCACTCTGACTGAACACCCGTTAATACGTTGCACTGTGTTCTGCGCCAGTGGCCCAGTGCATCCGATTTCAGCCAGCATTTTTTCAGGTTTGCTTTCCTTAGCCTTTGATTGTCCCCAATCTTCCTGCAAGGCAGCAGATTGTCTTTTCTGTAGGGGGATTCTGCCCTTAGATGGTCTACCCTCCCAGGTTTACGAGCACCATCTGCCCGAGTCACTAGGGTGACTAACACAGACATGCACACACAGAGATATGAGATGTGAATAACACAGCCATGCACACAGCAATACGAGACATGACTAAGACCTACACACATCAAGATATATGACACATGACTAACATAGACATGCATATAAAGATATGAGATATGACTGACTTAGACATGCGCACACAAAGATATGACACATGCCTAACATAGACATACACACAAAGATATAAGATATGACTAACATAGGCATGCACACACAAAGATATGAGATGTAACTTACATAGCCATGCACACACAAGGATATGAGATGTGACTAACATAGCCATGCACACACAAGAATATGAGATGTAACAGACACAGACATGTACGCTCAAAGATATGAGATATGACTAACATAAACATGCAATCAAAGATATGAGATATCCCTAACCCAGACATGCACACACAAAGATATGACACATGACTAACACAGATACACACTAAGTTATGATATATTACTAAACTCAGACTCACATAAAGATAAGAGACATGATTAACACGGACACACCAAGATATGAGATATGACTAACATGACACACATCTGGATATGAGCCATGGCTAGCACACACACACACACACACAACACACACATGAGCTAAGATTTTAGTCATGGCTAGCACAGAAACACCCCAAGATATGAGCCATGACTAGCACAGAAAAACATTAAGATATGAGTCATGTCTTCACGGAAAAACACCAAGAAATGAGTCAAGTCCAGCACATAATCACATTGAGGTATCCATATGCTTGGGTTAGTCTGCAGACTCTTCTTAACGTGTGAATCATTGACATACGAGACGCAGGCTTCGATTAACTGTCCGCAGGTTTCGTTCAAACAGTTGACCGGAGATTTGAGAATGCAGTCTGACACGTAGAACTTTCCCTTGCATGCACTGTTCCGGCTGACTGTTCACATGTGTCGTTGAAACAGTTGTCTGGACATTTGAGAGTGCTGTCTGACCCGTAGTACGTTCCCTGAACTGTTAATTCTATAAATACATCCTCGTATCACTTTTAATTCCATAAATCTGTCACCGCTGTTCACCTGATTCCATACATTAATACTAGTAGCATACCTAATTCTATACATTAACACTAGTCGCATACTCGATCCCAAAAAAATATACTGGTAGCATACTTGATTCTATAAATTCATACTAGTAGCATACCTGATTCTATAAATTCATACTAGTCGCATACCAGATTCTATAAATTCATACTAGTAGCATACCAGATTCTATAAATTCATACTAGTAGCATACCAGATTCTATAAATTCATACTAGTCGCATACCAGATTCTATAAATTCATACTAGTAGCATACCAGATTCTATAAATTCATACTAGTAGCATACCAGATTCTATAAATTCATACTAGTCGCATACCAGATTCTATAAATTCATACTAGTAGCATACCAGATTCTATAAATTCATACTAGTAGCATACCAGATTCTATAAATTCATACTAGTAGCATACCAGATTCTATAAATTCATACTAGTAGCATACCAGATTCTATAAATTCATACTAGTAGCATACCAGATTCTATAAATTCATACTAGTCGCATACCAGATTCTATAAATTCATACTAGTAGCATACCTGTTTCCATAAATTCATCCTCGCAGAACTCCTAGTTCCATAAATCCACCATTGTAGCAACACTAATTTAGAAAAAGTCACACCCAGGTAAGAAGCCGCGACAGCTCAGTGGTTAGTGAACGGGACAACAAATGACAAGAGGTAGGGTTCGATCCCAACCGACGGCTCCGGGTTCATCCAGCCTTTAATGGGTACCGGATTTTTTTCTGGGAAAGTAAAGCGGCACCGGCGTAATACCGACCACATTACCCCAAAAATCATGTGCCGAAAGTGTGTAAAATGTATGGTCACTAGCACCATATTCCCTATACGTCACATGGCGTGACGGGGGCACTTTACTTTTTTATTTTACACCGAAGTAACCCTACTTCATAATTTCATCCTCATCGGACCCCTGTTTAAATAATTTCACCCTCCTCGGACCCCTGATTCAATAATTTCATCACCGTGTGAACCCTGGTTCAATAATTTCATCCTCGTCAGACCCTGATTCGATAATTTCTTCCTTGTCGGACCCTGATTCGATAATTTCATCCTTGTCGGACCCCTATTCGATAATTTCATCCTTGTCGGATCCCTGATTTGATAATTTCGTCCTTGTCGGACCCTGATTCGATAATTGCATCCTTGTCGGACCCCTGATTCGATAATTTCATCTTTGTCGGACCCCGGATTCGATAATTTCATCCTTGTCGGACCCCTGATTCGATAATTTCATCCTTGTCGGACCCCTGATTCGATAATTTCATCCTTGTCGGACCCCTGATTCAATAATTTCATCCTTGTCGGACCCCTGATTCGATAATTTCATCCTAGTCGGACCCTGATTCGATAATTTCATCCTTGTCGGACCCTGATTCGATAATTTCGTCCACGTCAGTTCCAAGATTAAGTAAGTTCATCCTGATAGCATCATTATACCAACCATTATTTCAAAAAGTCAAACTCGTGTAACTCCATAGCTCATAAATTCATCCTGATAGCATCATTATACCAACCATTATTTCAAAAAGTCAAACTCGTGTAACTCCATAGCTCATAAATTCATCCTGATAGCATCATTATACCAACCATTATTTCAAAAAGTCAAACTCGTGTAACTCCATAGCTCATAAATTCATCCTGATAGCATCATTATACCAACCATTATTTCAAAAAGTCAAACTCGTGTAACTCCATACCTCATAAATTCATCACCGAAGCACCCATGATTTCACAAGTTCATCTTCGCACAGCCCTTGATCATATAAATTCATCAATGTATCACCCCTGATTCCACAAATTCTTTTCCCGGTACCTTTTATTCCATAAATTCATGATAAAATCCATTGCTTCATAAATCATCCTCATAAAACTCCGGATTCAAATCCACCTTCACTTTTCTATCCATTCATCCTTCTGAACTATTTTTCTATAAATGTACATTCGTCCCACCTTTTCTTCTGTTGTTGTTGACGGAATGCCACGAGTTGATGCGGACAGGTTGCCCTTTGACTCATTTGATGTGGCAGGTCGTAATGACTTTCTTGACACTCCCGGCTCTTACTGGAGAAGTTGGAGTTCGTCTGTCCCAGGCTATGCTGGGAAACTAATAGTCCAGCCCAGAGATACTGCAATACTGGGTCTTCTATATAAAATAACAGCCACCACTACAGGGAACACGAC
This sequence comes from Megaustenia siamemsis, assembly GCA_032433765.1. Lineage (NCBI taxonomy): Eukaryota > Metazoa > Mollusca > Gastropoda > Stylommatophora > Ariophantidae > Megaustenia > Megaustenia siamemsis. Next base: position 59,752,394 of record JAVIAB010000050.1, on the reverse strand, counting down.
GATCCTAGCTTCTGTTAGCCAGTCTGGTTTGACGCAGACTGTTTCCAGGGGAGACCACGAGGAGGTAGAACTGCTAGGTCTTGGTCAGCTGATGGTGCTCCGACCATGCTATTGCGACTGCAGGTGCTTCTGCTCCTCCATCTTTTCTTCTGTAAATTTATTATCCAAGCCACTAATTTCCGTACTCCTTTGGTTTCATAACTATATTTTTACAACCCTCTTGATGTCATTAAATACATATTTTTCCATCTTACAATTTTTATAGCGCGACACCACAAACATATATATATAGGGAGAGAGAGAGAGAGAGAGAGAGAGAGAGAGAGAGATGCAGAGACAGAGATGTGCACGAACTAACACGCATCATAACACAATATCCAGGACCATTCAATTTAATTATTCACAAAACTGCGAATTCTCTCTTCTATAGATACTAATCATCATCATCATCAAGTACCGTGCCTGCTGGCGTTGGTGATCATGTCTCACCATAACTTTCGATCACAACAGTTATGTTTCATTTTTGTTGTTGATCTTCTGCCAAACCATTCTCTTAAGTTGTCTGGTTTTTTTTTCACTTTGCTTCCCTCTATCTCATCGTCCCTAAAATTTCCCAGTTGTCATAACATATTCCACCTGTTCCCTTCTCATTATATGGCCAAAAAATGATGATTGTTTCTTCTTAATATTGGTTTCTTCTTAATATTGGAAATTAACTCTTTTAGATAAATACTAACACTGCGACATACAAAGGTAAAGTAAAGAACCCCGTCACGTCAGACGTATAGGGAATATGGTGTTAATGACCATACATTTTACAGAACTTCGGCACATGATTGTTGGGGTAATGTGGTCGGTATTGCGCCCATGCCGCTCTACTTTCCCAGAAAAAAATCCGGTACCCATTAAAGGCTGGGTGAAACTGGAAGCCGTCGGTTGGCATCGAACCCTACCTCTTGTCCTTTGTAGTCCAGTTCATTAACCACTGAGCTATCGCGGCTCCCTATATGTTAAGACTGGCTACATAACATTTAAGAACTCCTTTCTAGTTTCTGTTGTCAAAAATGGATTAAACAGTATCTTCCTCATATTTTTTTTTAAAAGCTGCCTTTGCCTGAGCTATTCTGCATCTCATCTCTGTTGTACATCTACCATCTCATCTCTGTTGTACATCTACCATCTCATCTCTGTTGTACATCTACCATCTCATCTCTGTTGTACATCTACCATCTCATCTCTGTTGTACATCTACCATCTCACCTCTGTTGTACATCTACCATCTCACCTCTGTTGTACATCTACCATCTCACCTCTGTTGTACATCTACCATCTCACCTCTGTTGTACATCTACCATCTCACCTCTGTTGTACATCTACCATCTCACCTCTGTTGTACATCTACCATTTGAGGTTAATAATATTCCCAGATATTTAAATTTATTTACCTGTTTTAATATTGTTCCACTTGTCTTTATTGTGCATTGTGGTGAAGTCTTTTATTTATTGTTGCCACCATTATTTCTGCCTTTTTACTATCACGGCTAAGTCCTTTATTTTTGCTGTACTTCACTATAATGTCTAACATTTCGTGTAACTAATTTTCACTCTTAGCGATTAAGACTGTATCATCAGATATAAACAGTGGAGGAAAAACTACAAAGAAAACATTAATAACGTCAATTTGCGTCCTTTGATATGGTGCATCCTATTACGTTAATGCAATATATTTGTGACAGGCTTTGTCATTTATCATTGAGTTATACCAACTTGCCCAGTCTCATTAGCCTGATTTAGGGACCACCATGTGTGTTTGTGTGTGAAATCGTTGTCATGATTTTGGGTCTTTGTCAAACTAATAATTGACCCTGACAGCCATCTCTGAGCTACTATCAGCTTAGCCGCAGCAAATTGGGTCAGGTAAAGCTCGTGCTCGACCGGATGTTGAAAGTAGATTCGACCAGAAGTGTTGCGCAGAGTAGGTGTGGTTACAATAACTCAATAAGTGTGGTTACAGTAGCTCAATAAGTGTAGTTGCAATAGCTCAATAAGTGTAGTTACAATAATAATACAACAAATGTAGTTATTGTATGTCGAATAGTGTGTGAACCTCCTAGTTCAATGCAGCAGGAAGACACCTCAGAGTCTTAACTAAAGCGGGCCATTTTCCCTAGTGTTAAGAGGCTGAAGGGCCGAAACACTTGCTCGACGGTTTACCGTCTGATGATCAGATTGCCTCCTGCTTCGAAGCTCTGTATAGAGAGTTCCCTATTACTTATTAATGGATTGAATCTGCAGTGGTCGAGTGGTTAGTGCGATCGTTATCGGCCATCACTGGTCCGGGTTCAGTTTCCAGGGAAGGTGTACAATCTGTTGTGTTTCGAATGAACGCGGTTATGGCGTTCGCTCAGCCTCTGAAAATGGGTACAAGAGCATTCTTTGTTGAGAAAGTATGGCGCTTGGACAGATACAGGTCAGATCGTCCATAAGGATCGTGTTGGTGGACATTTAATATTATTTGTAATAACATTATATTTTCTTATGTTTTTTTCCAATAACACTATATTCTCTATGTATTTGCAAGAACACTATATTTCTTTATGCATTTGCAACACCACTATATTTCTTGATGCTTTTATAACAAAACTAAATTTCCGATATATTTGCAATAGCACTACATTCCGTGATGTATTTCCAATAACACATATTCTTGGTGTATTCCCAATAACACTATACTTCCTATGTATTTTCAGTAACACTATATCCCTCTTTGCATTTCCAGCCACACTATATTCCCGATATATTTCCAATAAAACAATAGTCCTGTTGTATTTCCAATAACACTATATTCCCGATATATTTCCAATAACACTATATACCATTTTATTTCCAATAACACTATATTCCGATATATTTCCAACCACACTATATTCCCTGGGAGCCGCGATAGCTCAGTGGTTAGTGAACTGGACTACAACGGATAAGGGGTAGGGTTCGATCCCAACCGACGGCTTCCGGGTTCACCCAACCTTAAATGGGTACCGGATTTTTTCTGGGAAAGTAAAGCAGCACGGGCGTAATACCGACCACATTACCCCAAAAATCATGTGCTGAAGGTCTGTAAAATATAGGGTCACTAACACCATATTTCCCTATACGCCACTTGGCGTGACGGGGTTATTTTACTTTTTTTTTTTTTTTTTTTTTTTTTTACACTATATTCCCGACATATTTCCAACAACATTATATTCCCGATATATTTCAAATAAAACTATATACCAATATATTTCCAATAACACTATATTCCTGTTGCATTTCCAGTAACACTATATTCCCGACATATTTCCAATAACACTAAATACCAATATATTTCCAATAACACTATATTCCCGATATATTTCCAATAACACTATATTACCGATATATTTCCAATAACACTATATACCGATATATTTCCAATAACACTATATTACCGATATATTTCAATAACACTATATACCAATATATTTCCAAAAATGCTACATACCGATGTATTTCCAATAACACTATATTCCCGATATATTAAAAAAAACACTATATTCCCGATATATTTCCAATAACACTATATTCCCGACATATTTCCAATAACACTATATTCCCGATATATTTCCAATAACACTATATACCGATGCCCCAAAAGACTAGATTGGAAAAACATTCTTTACTTAACATTTTTAAGAATTTAACAGTCATCCTGCTGGTCGACAGTGAAAACACTAAACACTCAGCCACATCAATACTATAGACAAAACATATTTTTTTCTATCGTGGCGACTTCTTGACCAAGCGGCCTTTATCCTTCTGGTTCTATCGTTGCCCCCCGACATACACCAGCAATGGTACTATGTGTCGTAAGGATAGATTTTTTAGTACTGACTATGCAACTCCTCATCGGTTTTCTCATCTCGCCCTATTCTACTTGGTCAAGATCTACATCAAGCACATATATCTAAATTGCAACAGAAAATAGAGTTGAACAAACAATCGAGAATGTTATTGGTTATTGGTTATGAAAGGCCTCGGTATCACTGCAAACGAATCAACATCCATAATTGCTCAACTGCCCGTGCCAGCGGAATCATCCGAATTACTAACCTATCTCCCAAACAAAGAAAGGTAACTGTAGTCCCCATCGTAGCAGTCTCAGCACACGCCAAAAGACATAAGGCGAAACTGCGCAGAAAGTGAACACAGCCAACTGTTCCCTGTCATACGATAGCATCATTCGTCGAGAAACAATTGGAATATCGAAACATGATCAAAACGGATGAGACACACAGTTCACGTTGTGCACAGAGCACGTAACTCAGTAGCTCCTGCAACAATCCGGACTTGGAATATGAGGAAACTGCAACAAGGAACACTTTTCAGACAAAGCCTTCAATGGTTCCTGCCGCCTATCTACTATATACCGGAAGTTCATGTCCTCCCGAAAAATATGATCGTCATATTTGTAAAATGTATAGCACTTAATGATGTTAGGACATCATTTTTGACTCCAAACGAACATACAGTTAGTCGTCGGATTATCCCCGTCGCACACCAAACAACAGACCGTACGGTTAGCGTACAACGAACGAAACACGGTGCTAATTCCCCAAAGTGGAAAATCTTCGGTCGACTTGACAGAGAAGTCCACATTAATGCGTTTCAACATGTAAATAACTTGCGTCAAACAATTCCAACGTCGGCCACTGAACAGCACTCAATGTGATGTAAACCGCATCTCAACACTAGACGGTGAAGGTAGCTTTCACAATACTTGACTTGTCAAAAAGAAACATTGCTGTGTACTCTTCAGCGCAGATTTGTCCGCTTCGTCGGCGCAGACTTGCTAAATAGAACATCATTTTGATTTCAACACAGAAAATTGCATCGGAGAACCGAAATTAATCAGACTCCAGATGCGTTTTCTGCAGCGATCGAGAGAATGTGAAACGTTCCACCATTTTGAAACGGAAGTTTCACTGTGAAATCTAGAATGTGTTTTGATTTACTTATCTGTGAGCGATGTTTGAATACGATTAAAGAATTGACTGGGAAATAGACAGAGACAGAGTATGGTGACATGAAGAGAATAAACCGAGCAATCTGGCAGACTCCATGTATTGATGGAGAGAAAGAGAATGGAAAAGATAATAAGGGATCGTTTTAAATTGTGAAATAGAAGAGTAGGCAGAATGAGAGATTGTACTGGCAGACACATACAGACTTTCATTAATGGATGCTTACGCAGGATAAAAGGATGGAAATGGCAGGACAAAATCACTAACATAGAATTATGGAAATGTACCAGTCAAACACCAGTGGATAAAGAGATACAGCGAAGACGATGGCGCTGGATAGGACACACACTACGGAAGCCAACTGAGAGTATTACACAACAGGCCCTTTTTTGGAATCCCCAGGGGAAAAGACAAAGAGAAAGACCAAGGAATTCTTGGAGAAGACAGATAGAAGCAGAGATGAAGATGATGGGGAAGACATGGAATGATCTTAAAAGAATGGCAAGAGACAGAACGACTTGGAAAGTGTTTGTTGAAGACCTATGCTCCATTGGGAGCTAAAAAGGTAGAAGAGGAAGAAGAATCTGGCAGACTCCAGATATTGATGGAGAGAAAGAGAATGGAATAGATAATAAGGGATCGTTTTAAATTGTGAAATAGAAGAGTAGGCAGAATGAGAGATTGTACTGGTTAGTCATACATCGTGGTGGGAAGGATCAAGTGAGACGAAAAAGAGGTATAACTAGAGCGAATATTCTTGACAACACAGTTACTTTTACTGCTAAAAATTACTTTGAAACTACTGTTTTATATGAAGATAAGAATGCAATAAGATATTGCTGAATAGTGTCATTATTGTTTATTTCCTCTGCTCCTCTGTGAACGACAGGGTTACAGATAACGACTGACTTTTGCAGACATCGCTGCCAGTTGGTAGGGGAAGCGGAAAAAGAGAAACAGACAGCCAGTCAGACAGACAGTCAGACAGACAGGTAGACAGACAATCAGACAGACAGATAAATAGACAGATAGACAACAGACAGATAGATAGACAGATAGACAGACAAACAGATAGATAGATAGACAGATAGTGCGTTAGCGAGCCATAGAGAGATGGATAGAGCTAGAAATGGAGTTAGAGAGAGGGATAAATAGGGGGATAAAGAGAAAGAGACAGAAAGAGATAGAGACAGAAAGAGATAGAGAAAGATCATTGTTAAAATGATGGTGCTGTAGCATATTTGTGCATTATTGTGATTCTCTATTGACAATTCTGAACACATCTCTAGATGAATCGATGACCTGTTACCACAGTGTGTATTTCTTGTTAGCCAGTGTATTAGTTGTTGTTAGATATTGTAGGAAAAAGGAAGCGTTACTTGTGTCTTCCTGTTCTAATTTGACGCAAGCCCTGACTAACCGTTTGTAAACTGCCAGGAGTTATTTTAGTTTTGCTAAACAGGTTCCTTTCTTCCATTGAGGACAAGACAAGATACTTGACCTCATCTCCCCGAGTCCAGGGAAAACTTAAGTTATGTGAAAAAAATTAGAGAAAAAAACCACCTGATAGTTATTTAAAGCTACCAGTAAGACAAATTCACCCTAAGTACAGTAATTTACTTTCCTTTATTTCAATGTGCTGGAAATGTAATTTACTTGGACTGTAATTTATTCGAACACTGTAATTGCAATATTTCCGAGTAAATTCATTTAAGAATCATGAACTGTCTTCGGCGGGAAAATCAATATAGTTGAGTGGGGTTTAAAATTGGGTTTTTTCTGGGAAATTAAAGCGGCACGGGCGTAATACCGACCACATTACCCCTAAAATCATGTGCTGAAGGTCTGTAAAATTTATGCTCACTAACACCATATTCCCTATACGTCACTTGGCGTGGCGGGGGCTCTTTTCTTTTCTTTTTTTTTTTTTGGGTGGGGGGGGGGAGGTTAAAATGATATTTTATCATAAACGGGTCTGTCATATTCACAATTAATGATGTATCCGACTTTCCTGTCTTTCCTGTATAAATGGTTTATTTTAATCAATCATTTTACTTACTTTCGAAATTTGTATAATTGGCCTTAATAAAACGTTGAGTTATTGAGTTATCTGCGGGTCATCATTATTGTACTCCGAATATGTCTATAGGTGCTCAGATCCCGTTCTCAGCAAGTCCAGCAGAGTCCAGCGACTGACGACTCCAGTTCTGTGTTGGTTGATAAGTCTACTTGCACGCCGACTAAGTTTCTCGTTTCTGGCTGTGCCCATCTTATCTACCATCTCTTTCATCCGAAGAAGTGACGTGGACTCATGGTTGTCGAAGTCCTGTGTCCTTCCCACATCTCGGAGGGCATTGACGATATCCGCCCGATCCATTGGTTGACCGTCTTCAACAACAGCGCAACTAACCAACCTGCCCCCTCTTTCATTTATGGGTACTCCCGCATATCCAGGGACGTAGACAAAGGTGACCCTACGTATTTTTGACTTCTGCAATGACTCTACATATCACCTGCATACAGAGCCCGCCTCCACTTTTTATATCATGCTTATTGAATCACTCAGTATGCGTGGGTGTAGTCTTGTGACTCTAATCATTTGAATGCCCTGGTCACTGCCATCATCTCCATCGTCATGCTACTCGTGGTCGTAAAGTATGCACCATTATTTTCCTTGACTATTCTGCCTGCCGAGCGTGCTGTAAATGCTCATCCACTCTTTTGGAGTCGTATTACAGATCCGTCTGTATAGATGACTGCATCTTCCACATCGGTGTTATCCCAGATGAAACCGTTGACCTCCGCATTGACCACGGCTGAGTTATGTTCCCTACATTTCCTGTCGAGTGTTACAACACACGAGTATGTCCCCTTGAATGACGCAGACACCGGTATCCACTCCTCGCCAGCGTTGATATTGGTAAACCCACAGACCTGTTTGATGACATCTTCTGTCGTCCCACCTATGATTTGCCTTTTTTTAGTCTGACACCCTTTCCTGTGTTGTTCTCATGATGCAATGGATGCTATTTATCTGCACATATCTTCAGGTATGCTCGTGCTTTCCAGATCTTGATTCTGTCATCCATAGTTGGAATGTCAAGAAAATACCTCATTGCTACACAGGGAGTGTCCCTCGTACATCCCAAGTTAATACGCATAGCTTAATTCTGTATTTTCTTTAGCCTGTCAATTTGCGTCCGGACTGACAGTAAGAATTGCTAGGGCATACTCGATTGCTGCGAGGACTCATCTCTGGAACAGAAGAGTGAGTAGCCTCTGCTCGATGTTGGCAGCTGCCATAACCTTCAAAGCGGCTAATCCATTGCGGGATTGTGTTATCACATTGTCCCTAAAACACAAGATGGGATCAAACTTAACTCCGAGGTACATCATCAACCTGCCCCTGGTCACCCCACCAGTTCCCATTCGTACCGCCGGTGTTTCTGTTTATAAAATAAAATATCCTTCTCATCACCATCTGCTATTATGTTAAGTGACGATATACATTTATAAAGGTAACACAAATCAACGAAAACGTCAATAATAAAGATAAATGTGCTCGTAAATGATATATTGCTGTTGATGCTTTCATCAAAATCAGTGGTTGGTGGCAGATGCTAGTCAGCAGACAATATGCTCTACACCAGCGAATGATCCAGCTTTAGACTGTAAGGTAGATAGTCAGGGATATACAATACTACAGATATCCTGCAGCCGTGCGGACTTACAACAAACGTGGTCCAGAAAGTAAACCTGTGGCTTCCCACAATGTTTCATGACTGATATTGATAGTATTTCTTAGTATTGATCACAACCACTGCAGGAACACGGTGACCCTCAAATCATTGGTCAATCCACTGATCGCAACCACTGCAGGGAACATGGCGACCCTCAAATCTTTGGTCAATCAATTGATCACAACCACTGCAGGGGACACAGTGATGCTTAAATCGTTGGTCAATCAGCTGATCACAACCACTGCAGGGAACACGGTGACCCTCAAATCATTGGTCAATCAACTGATCGCAACCACTGCAAGGAACACGGTGACCCTCAAATCATTGGTCAATCAACTGATCGCAACCACTGCAAGGAACACGGTGACCCTCAAATCATTGGTCAATCAACTGATCGCAACCACTGCAAGAAACACGGTGACCCTTAAATCATTGGTCAATCAACTGATCGCAACCAATACATGGAACACAGTCGGCGATGCTTAAATCAATGCTCAACCAACTCATCACAGCCACTATGTGGAACACGGTGATGCTGAAATCATTAGTTAGCCTATTTTGATTAAGCTACCACAGAGATCACTTGAGAAGTCAGTGTGAGGTCTTGTTATAGTGATGCCCCGCTAGACTTGAGCGCCCACAATACGTGTGTATTATCTTTAGCGTTTTGACAGACATTTGGTAGCATGCAATCATAATGTGTCACTTATTTTGGTCATATATTAGTGACGTATGCTGGAGACTGTTTTACTGAGCAGCTGAATCTGCCAAAATTAGACAGACCGAATCATAGAATGAACAAGATGCATTTGTGGTGTCTCAGCTACTTTCCCCTGCACCTTTTGACTTACAGTTTTGACGTTATCTCTCCCTCGAAAGTTGTTGCTTTGTTTATTTTTCATTTCTGTTCAGCTAGTGCTACGATGTCAACAAGTCTATGTCAATAGAAGTGAGAAAGAGAGTTCATTGGTTTTCTATAGGGCCAATTTTGACCTATGGAGGGGAATCATAGACAGTAAACAAACAAATGAAAAGACAATAAGAGGCCACAGAGATGGGATATCTCAGAAGAATGTTGAAAGTTCCCTGGACAACTAAAAAGACCAATGAGGAAGTTCTCAAAGAGGTCAACACAAAAAGGGAGCTCTTAAAAAACATCAGAAAGAAGCAATCAACATTTTCCCAACACATCATGAGGAGAGGAAAGTTGAAATATTTGGTTACAACTGGCAAGATATAGGGAAAGAGAGATCGCGGACGACAAAGTGAGAAGATACTAGATAGCTTTGTTCCATGGCATGGAAAACAGTCAAGTGCAGAATTGATTATTGCTTTCGCCAACCGGTGTGAAACATGATGATGATGAGTGCTACAATCGACACCGGACTTTACGTTTATTTCTTTGATAAAGAATTTTTTTAAAGGAAACCTTTCAAAAATCCTTTTATCTTAGCACAGCTTGTCATTTGCTCTTTTTCCATCCCTACTTTCTCCATACGATTATTTTGCTTTGGAATACGATTGAGCTTTTCCATATTAATAAGATAAGGATAATACAAACAAGAACATTTATTTGTAAACCAGTCTATTTTGTTAAATGTCGCTTTTTGGTTATTGTGTAAAGGCCGCGATAGCTCAGTGGTTAGTGAACTGGACTACAAAGGACAAGAGGTAGGGTTCGATCCCAACCGACGGCTTCCAGTTCACTCAGCCTTTAATGACTACCGGATTTTGTTATGGGAAAGAAAACGGCACGGACAGTAATACCGACCACATTACCCCAAAAATCATGTGCCGAGGGTCTGCAAAATGTATGGTCACCAACACCATATTCCCTATACGCCACTTGGCGTGACGGGGGTACTTTACTTTTACTTTTTGCTATTGTGTAAAGCATGTGACTAATGTCCTAGTATTTCTTTCCTAAATTTAAAAATAAGGACTCCTTCACATCGCGTGAGAAACACGGCGTTAGTTCCAATTACATTTTTTCCTATGCCCAATGTAACATTTTATGGGTATACCAAGATAGACTTTCTCATTATGAAAAAAATCAATGTTACCCAATTTCAGATGCTGGATGAATCCTCGAAGTCATGTCGTGTGTAGGAAAGAAATGGGCTCATTGGGAATTAAACCGGACCCATCTTGGTGAGAATGTACTAAGGAGAAATGAACCAAAATTATCGAGAAAAACAATAGCTAAAACGGTATTGTTCAAGCTTTAGGTAATGAGTGGACGACACAAATTAGAACAACGTTTCGGCTCAACAGGCCTTCAGCAGGAATAAATACATATACAGATATGTATCAAAATAAAAATAATAAATAATAATTTTAAAACAATAATTTCGAACTAGAATGACAGTTTACAGGGAAGATATTTTATTCTTATTTTTATTTCTCATTCTAATTCTCATTATTTTTTTTATTTAAACACATATCTATGCGGGTACTGTATGTTTGTTCCTGCTGAAGGCCTATTGAGCCGAAACGTTGTTTTAATTTGTGTCGTCCACTTATTACCCACAGCTTGAACCATACAGTTTTTATATTTCTTTTTGCGATATATTTTTCTCATTTCTATTTATAATTAGCTTTACAGCAACTTCGCATGATTATGGTTTTCTTTCCTTTGATCCTGAGAATGCACCAGCTACTTACCACCACCGCTTCTCTGGTATTTCTTCCTGTCACTTTTGACGCTATGCTCTTACGTGTTCTTCTGCGTTATATATTTCTTCATCATTGGTAAAGTAAAGGAATTAGCGAACTGAATTGTGATGTGAATAGACTTACCTCTTTCAGTACGGAAGATTTGTATCAATTTAGCGGTAGAGAATTCAGAAACAAAATTGTTCATGTTTTTAAATATCAATCTACATGTTTATATCTAACACATAACATATTATATATGAATTTCTAGACGATTAAACAAGGAATTATATTTAACCAATACAGAGATGATACAAGACATATAAGAGGAATATTGTTTGATGACGATTTACACTAATCAAACTGAGAGTGACGCATGACGCATGGTGCGTCGAAACGTACGAAAAGAGGTAACTTTATAGTTCGCAGGCCTTAATCGTCAATAAAGAAATAAGAACATTCAACATTCTGTTTTGCTTCTGTGGTTAGTGAAACCGCAATGACGAAGTGATGAGCTTGTTGCATATTGTCCAGAGGATCTACTCTCATATGTAGGTGGTGCCGATAGTGTAGTAAGGAAAAGCTCTCGCCCGCCGAATATACGACCAGGGTTTGAATGTTGCCGCTGAATGGAAGTCTGAAGACAGATACTCATGTGGTTAACATAGTCACCTGGTAAAATGAGGTGTAGCTTTCACGCCCTGGAAAGGTCGATAAATGTCGCCATCGCTTCGGAGATTTTCCTAGAGACTACGCCAGTCAAAAGATTATGGTCGTCGACCGTTTGAACGGCTGTTATATCGTTATCGATATCATTACACCAATTCACATGAAGACCTTTAGTTAATCAGCTACAGACTGCACGGCTGGGCACTTCATGGTCCCTTTTACCGACGCCATTACACCGATTCACATGAAAGCCTTTAGTTAGTCAGCTACAGACTGCACGGCTGGGCACTTCATGGTCCCTTTTACTGACGCCATTACACCGATTCACATGAACGCCTTCTACGTCAGTAGTCTACCGACTGTATAGCTGAGCGCTTCAGAGTCCCTGTTACTGATGCCATAATACCGAATCCAAATTTTAGATATCAGCTCTTTTTTTGGCTTTGGCCTCTTTCAGAACGTTTTCATTACTCCTCTTAGCTGTCCTTGGTAGGATACAAATTTATTACGAAGAGTATAAAACGAAGGTAATCCAATATTAGGAAGAAATAATCATCATAATTTTTTGACCATGTAATGAGAAGAGAACATGGCTGGAATATTTTGTAACAACTGGGAAAATTGAGGGCCGAAGAAACAGAGGAAAGCAAAGATAATAAATACCAGACAGCTTAAGAGAAAGGCATGGCAGAAGGTCAACCACAGAAATGATAAATAACTGTCGAGATCAAAAGCTGTGGAGAGACACGATCACCTACGCCAGCAAACACGGTACTTGATGATGATGATGATGATGATGATGATGATGAATGACGAACCACATTGCGAGCCTTTACCTTGTCTGCATTGTGTTTTCTCTCTGTCAACACGGCTACAAGTTTGACCCAGTAATTCCATGTTGGCACGAGACAGCTTAACTGCGACAGTCGAGCAGTCTACCGTGGTAACGATCACATCACCTAGTATGGTCAACAACAAAAGTGTGGCCACTAGCATCATGTTTTTTTCATACGTAAATAGTACGGCCAATGTATTTTCTTGCTTTGCTATTGATTCTTAAGTCTCTAAGTATTCTGTCCCGTTTAACCAACCTGGTGTGTTATGTTGATGCGGCGTCTTTTTCATTCATCTACCACATTTTACGAGATCACGCTTATTTAAGATATTGACACTCACACTTTGTGCACAGAATTAAACAAAGCCAATTCTCTTACTTTTGTCTGTTGTGTTTTGATCAATTGAAGAGAACATCACTGCTATCTATAAAACTAATCTAGGACAAGCAAGCGACATTTGAAACGACCGATTGTTTCGTAACAGTGACAAGTCTCGAAGGAGACGGCATGTATCTGATAAACAAGTGAAGCGTATTTGTGCTTTTTATCATTTACTGTGATTAATGTTCGGAGCTTCCCTACAAATCTGTGCATCGTGAGTATCGTTGTCTGATGTAGCTTTGTTTTAACAAAACGCAGAATGCTGTAACTTGTCTCCTGTGTATTATCCATATGCTGCATGTTTATTGTAAAAATAAACAGTTAGACCTTAGAGATGTGAAAGGTTTGTTTATTCATGTCTGATGTTTTTATTTGCACATTGCACAGAACCTCTAGATGATTAAGTTTTAAAACAAAAAACATTCAGCTTGCTTAAGTTCGGACATTTTTAACCGGACCTGCTTTAAATAGTTTCTTCGTTGTTCTTGTGTGTGTGTGAGTCTGTAAGTATAGAGATTATATGTACCACGGCAGGAAATATACAGGGCGTTGTTGTGTGTGTGTGTGTGTGTGTGTGTGTATAAGTATAGGGATTATATATACCACGGCAGGAACTATACAGGGCGTTGTTGTGTGTGAGTCTGTAAGTATAGAGATTATATATACCACGGCAGGAACTATACAAGGCGTTGTTGTTGTGTGTGTGTGTCTGTAAGTATAGAGATTATATATACCACGGCAGGAAATATACAGGGCGTTGTGTTTGTATGTCTGTTTGTAAGTATAGAGATTATATATACCACAGCAGGAACTATACAGGGCGTTATGTTTGTGTGTGTGTGTGTGTATGTAAGCATACAGATTATATATACCACAGCAGGAACTATACAGAGCGTTATGTTTGTATGTGTGTATGTAAGCATACAGATTATATATACCACAGCAGGAACTATACAAGGGCGTCGTTGTGTTCAAACATCTTTTCTTTCCAACACGAAATGCTATACGACACAAAGCAATAAATGTACAAAAGTCGTCTACAAACACAATCAGCTTTTGTTATTCAAACCAACTTGTCAGTGCAATTCGAAAAGTGGAGGAATATGATTGTACGCCTGGCGATATCGAGGGGGCCTCGGTAGACTGGTTGGGAAAAACCATTCGGCTAGGCTACCGACGTTCGGACAACCCGTGTTCGATTCCCGCTGGGAGCAGTGTGAATTGTACTCGTGTTTGGAACAAAAATTACCCCGCGGTCGACCCAGCCGCTAGGAGAAATGGGTACCAGTGTAGTAGTACTCTTGGAAGGTGAGGAATGCCGCTGTGCATCGTGAGTTTCGATTCTTGAAGTGTTCGGAGACTTCTGGCTAGGCGGTCGAGCACGTATAGGTGAAAACTCGTATGATAAAACGCCGATTCAAGTCTCGTACTTTACCTTTAATGAGGTTAAGTGTGTTTACATGATTCGGAGCTTATTCCTAAAGCTATTTGTGTATTAGGTTCTTGATGCATTGTGAAGGCTGCTATGAGTTCATCTCTTTGTACAATTCTCTCATCCTCGCTCATCTGTCTTCAAATTTATCCGCAAAATGACATTCAACATTGTTCCATTTCTCTTTGTTTACCGAAAATACTTCGCTTGCCTCATCTATCGTCTGTGTATGTATAAGTGTATGTCTATATGTGTTTGTGTATTTATATGTGGTTTAGATATGCTGATGTGTCAAACTGATTCTCCGCTGATTTGTTCTGTAGCGTACGAATATTGTTATATATTACAAAATGTATCAGTGGAAGATCTTCTGCGACAATGATTTTTTGTTGTGAATACTTGACGCTGATGAAAACACTTTTCCAGCTGTACGTATATATACAAAAATCATCAATATATAAATAACTCTCATTTTGTTGGTTACAATAATTTTTTTTCTTTGCTATTTCGAGCCGTGTGAGTAGCACATGATATTACGCTACAGGATTTCGACGATACTGTCTATTCATTTGACTGCTGGTCTTCCTCGTACCCTGAAGCCAGAATAATCGACGTCTAGTTTGGTAGCTGGGAGCCGCGATAGCTCAGTGGTTAGTGAATTGGACTACAAAGGACAAGGGGTAGGGTTCGATCCCAACCGACGGCTTCCGGGTTCACCCAGCTTTAAATGGATACCGGATTTTTTTTATGGGAAAGTAAAGCAGCACGTGCGTAATCCCGACCTTACCCCAAAAATCATGTGCTGAAGGTCTGTAAAATATAGGGTCACTAACACCTTGTTTCCCTATACGCCACTTGGCGTGACGGGGTTACTTTACTTTTTTTTTCTTTACTGACATATACTTAAGCGAGGAATTTGATATTATTCACTTTCATTGAGGTAAATGAGAAAACACGTTAAGTGCGCAACTAGATTTACACACTTAGACAAAATCAACATTCGATCTATAGTCCTTTATTGGAAACAAGACAAGTGCGTTCGTAAAAATCTGATATTTTATTATTTGTTAATTTGTTTTTTTTTAAATGTATTCAATAATTGTTTCCTCACATTTGCTGCTATTTTGAAACGTGTCCCTGTTACAGCACCACACAAAAATAATGAGTTGAAACACGATTTTATTTTTCTCAATTCTAAATCACATTTTATAATATTATAAATCAAACCAAATATAATTAAGGAGAAGATGTTGCTCAAAATATCTTCTATATACCTCGACCTTGATACATTATAACACTTGATGTTTGGTCTGGAATTAATGTGTTAAACAGGAATTGATTTTCTAACACAGAACCTAAAATCAGATTTAGATCAAATAATATCAACGTTCTTCCGTTTCTAATCAAGAAGTAGTCAAGGCCAGGATATCTACCATCATTAAGGAGCAATTATATTGTCGGCTGATATAGCGTGATTGAGCCAAGCAGGCTGCTGAAAACTTTGCTGTCAAGTTATGAATTAGTGTAAAGAGTGTTGACACTTGCTTTCATGTTGACGTGCTGTAATAGTCGCGGTAAAATAAGGATTCCTAATTGATAGGGCTTATTGTCAATTTGTGAGATGGCGAAATGGTTAGACGGATGATATTAAGAATATTATTATTATAGAATGTTATATAGGTCAGAGACCTAATAGTAAAAGAAAGCAACATAGAAGATCTGTCTGAATATTAAGAAAACTGAAGTAATGGTCATATCGAAGAAATAATCATCACCATCATGCAGCATAAAAATAAAGAGGACAAATATGAAACAAGTGCAACTTTTGAAATACTTGGTCACAATAATAACATCAGATGGAAGATGCACCACAAATAAAAAGCAGAATAGTTCAGGCCAAAATAGCATTTCAGAAAATGAAAAATATCTTATGCAACAAATCATTGTCAATACAAATGAGAAAGAGAGTTCATCGGTGCTATTTCGAACCAATTATGACCTATGGAAGCGAATCATGGACAGTAGACAAACAAATGAAAAGACGATTAGAGGCCACAGAGATGGGATTTCTCAGAAGAATGTTGAAAGTTCCCTGGACAGCTAAAAAGACCAATGAGGAAATTCTCAAAGAGGCCCCACACTAGAAGGTAACTCATAAAAAAACATCATAAAGAAACTATAACACATTTTTTGGTCTCATCATGAGAAGAGGAAAGTTGGAATACTTGGTTACAACTGACAAAATAAAAGGAAAAATAGATCGCGGACGACAAAGAGAGAAAATACTGGATAGCTTTGTTTCATGGCATGGAAAACAGTCAACAAGAGAACTAATACGATGCACTTTAGATAGAAAATTGTGGAAGGACATGATCGCCTACGCCAACCGGTATAGCACATGATGATGATGATATAGGTCAAATTAAAAAAAAACAGAGCCGTATATTTGATTGTATCTAAGTTAAAATTGTATGGTGATGTGTAAGTATCTATTTAATCTATTTAAAAAAAAACTATATTTACGTCACATAGTACCATTGCTGGTGTATGACGGGGGGCAACGATAGAACCAGAGGGATAAAGGCCGCTTGGTCAAGCAGTCGCCACGACGTGTGAGACTCAGGATTTTTATTTCAGCCCCGATAGAAAAAATCCTTTCTGTCTACCGCGGGTTTCGAACACCGAACGTCGGCTTTTCAGCTAGCGGAACAGTGGTCACATACATATTTACAAGTACACACACATAAACATAAGAAATTTATATGCATGTGCGCACAGTAAAAAAAACAGTGAAAAGAGTCCTCTCACACCAAGTGGCGTATAGGGAATATGGTGTTAGTAATCATAATTTTTACAGATCTCCAGCACATACTTTTTGAGGTAATGTGGTCGGTATTTCGCCCGTGCCGCTTGACTTTCCTAGAACAAAATCCGGTACCCATTTAAGGCTGGGGGAAACCCTGAAGCCGTCGATCAGGATTGAACTCGACCTTTATCCTTTGTAGTCCAGTTCACTAATCATTGAGCTATCGCTGCACTTATGCTTGTGTACTTTCATTGACTTGTTACTTTTTATTTTTTATGTGTCTGTTATATATATGTATGAGACTCCGGCCTCGAGACAGAGAGGTTTTGGGTCATATACCGGCTGCACCAGTTGGGATTTTTATTTATGATTTCTCTCTGCGGCAGACACACCTGGTCTCAGCAGCGAGGCCCGGCTTAAAACGTCAATTACTCATCGACGAACAAAATATGAGTACCTCCGATGACGGAGTTATCTGCCTGTGCGGCTAGGGACCCCTGTGCGCATGGCTGCCAGGGAAAATCGGATTAAGACGCAAAATTCAGTTCCTAGTCTCTAGGGACTTCGTCAGAGGTAAAAGTTGGAGAACGCAAATATATATATAAGTATTGTCTTTTAACTTTACAAGCCAAAAAGATTCTGGGAGCAAAAAACATCTAAGAGGAAAGGTGTTTTGTTACAGTCAATAGTTGAAGTAAAAAAAATGAAACCAATCGTGAAGTATGAAAGTGGTACATGTGTGGTGGATCTAAACAAGAGGGAAAGTGAACCTGATTCGTCAATCTATAAAGGGGGGGGGGGGGGGTTGTAACGGAGACACATATTACAGGCTGCTGTAAAACTGAAGATATATATCTACATACAGTTCTTCTTTTCATCCTGAACCAGTACTGCTGAGAGAGAGAGAGAGAGAGAGAGAGAGAGAGAGAGAGAGAGAGGCAAGACAGAATGAGATAGAGGTCACCATACATACAGTTATTGCATGTTTTTATATATAGAAACTTCTTTACCAAAAACTCACTTCTTTCTTCCTCTGCACACGGAACGTCAATTCCTCACTAAGTTAAAGTAAAGACAATGTTCACCTTATTATATAACATTAGTCACGTTTCCACTTCTTTACCTCCAGGTATATATTCATTATGAGGTACACATTCCCACCTCTTATTGAGGATACCTGTGTAAACTTCAATTACTTAATTAAAAAAAAACCCGTATCTCTAACAATTAAAATCCTGAACGTTGCAACTGCTAAAACAGGGACCAGGTGGTGGAGCGTAACGTACACTCCTACAAAAGGTATGGTGATAGCTTTACCAAGAAGCTCTACCTGGGACATACTATAACCAATGATGGAAAATGCAAAACTGAAATAAACAAAAGAATAGGTATGGCAAAAAGTAATTTTAATGCCATGAAAAATATACTAACAACAAAACAAATATCAGCAGGGCTGAAACTAAGAATGGCAAAATGTTACGTCTTCTCAATATTCCTGTATGGTGCAGAAACATGGACATTAGACAAGAAAACAGAACAGAAAATTGAAGCCTTTGAAATGTGGATTTATAGAAGAATAGGTAGAATTGGATGGAAACAAAAGATAACAAACGATGAAGTTTTAAAACAACTGTAAAAAAAAAAGAGAACTACTAAATACAATTAAGACAAGACAAATTAAATTTTTGGGGCATGTTAAAAGACACAACAGCCTACTAAAAGTAATATTGGAAGGAAAAATACAAGGCAAAAGAGGCAGAGGCCGACCAAGACTAACATGGACGAGTAACATCAAAAGATGGACAAGTCAATCTATGTCAGCCTGCACCATCAAAGCAAGAAACAGAGTAGAATGGCGATCAATGGTAGCCAATCTTCGTTGCGGAGAGGGCACACGATGATGATGATGATTACCAAGAAGAAACACACAAAAATACTGACGTTTATGCCTACAAGCAGCGTTCTTCAGAAAACTAGACCAACACAAACGGACCTAACTAAATAAATCATAGAGACAATGTATAACGTTAGACAACATAAAGTATCATCGGTATAATACAAGTACGAACAGGCAAATAATTGCAGTGCTGCGGTAAAACTGATAACAAGAGACATATATTTTGCTCCTTCCTTCCAGCTTTACCACATCACTGCATCTATTTTTCTGTTACCATCTGCTGTAGCCCTTGTTATATATTCTCTGAATGCTGGCTTTGCTATAGGGCAACAACAGAAAGTGATATTCCTATTTTTTTCTATATTTACATATTAACTGTTAATAAAGTAGACTTGTTAATGTAACTATGTTTCTTCTTAATCGAGCACTAACAGATTGGCTCTATAATGGTTAAATGGAACATATCTACTGTATCATTGTCCCATAAGTTATATTTTAGTGACGTCTTTAATGAATTTTTTTTCTGTCGCATTCAAGTGATCTGCATTTACCAGTTCATAATTCAATTATAATTTTGTTATAAACGTTATTCCGGCATATGATCAAACCGTACTACATAAAAAAAAAGTAAAGTACCCCTGTCACGCCAAGTGGCGTATAAAGAAAATGGTGTTAATGACATTAACTTTTACAGACCTTCAGCACATGATTTTGGGGGTAATGTGGTCGGTATTACGCCTGTGCCACTTTACTTTCCCAGAAAAAAAATCCTGTACCCATTAAAGGCAGGGTGAACCGGAGCCGTCGATTGGGATCGAACCCTACCTCCTGTCCTTTGCAGTCGAGTCCACTAAGCACTGAGCAAACCGTACTATGTGCTCGACAAATATTCTTGTCTGGATGAAATGTGCCGTCACTTGTAGATCTGGCACTATATCCTGCTTCTTAAGCTTGGAGATTCCCCCGAACAATACTCGTTGACGTCAATCAATAGTGGGGGGTAACGGACACACATTAAATAAACATTAAAGGAGTGTAAACTGTTCATATATCACAGGTTTATTTATAAACGGACAGACAGAAAGATTGCAACAGAAACCTTCAATTTCGTTTTAAGCTTCATCTCAGCCAGTTGTTTTCTCAGACGTTAAGTGCTGTACTTGTCATATTATTTTAACATTTGTTTCCCTTCAACATGGACTACATGATATGTTATTTTTTTTTTGCTCATGTGAAACAGGTTTTCATTGTGATTTTGTCCTGGACAATAGTTTACATCCTGTGTTTTCTTATAATAGTTTTAATATACATTAGATATGAATATCAAAAAGACAAATGTGATCATCTGTGATCATAAACAAAGATAATACTCAAAACCTACAAGTGGAAACCAAAGGTGAATGAAACAACCTGGAGACATTTCAGAACTACAACTCCCTTGGACATATTATAACCAGTGAAGGAAAATGTAAAGCTGAAATAAACAAAAAAAAAGGAATGGCAAAAAGCAATTTTAATGCCATAAAAAATATAACATCAAAACAAATAACACAGGGCTAATACTGAGATTAGCAAAATGTTATATCTTCTCAACGTTCCTGTATGGGGCAGAAAAATAAACATTAGACAAGAAAACAGAACAGAGAATTGAAACCTTGGACATGTGGATTTATAGAGCAATAGAAAAAATGGGAGAAAGAAAAGAAAACAAATTGTGAAGTCTTAAAACAACTAAAAATAAAAGTAGAACTACCTACCACAATTCAAACGAGACAAATTAGATTTGTGGAGCATGTTAAAAGGCATAGCAGTCTGCAAAAAAGTAATCTCGGACGGGAAAATACAAGGTAAACGAGGCAGACTAACATGGACGAGTAACATCAAAAGATGGACAAGTCAGCTTTGACAACCTGTAGTAACAAAGCAAGAGACAACAGAGCGCAATCGCGCTCCTTGGTAGACAACTTTCGATGTGGAGACGGCACACACTGATGATGATGAATAGTTTTCATGCTGCGTTTGTACCGAGAACTGTTGCTAAAATGTGGTTTTGTTTGGGAACAATTTTTTTTTAATTTGTGTTTCTTTTTTTTCTGTTTCAAGAAGGGCAGTGTGTTCTGGTTAAATCATGAGACTATAGTTCTCCTCTAACAAGAATGTAATCATAAGTATGACGTCTTTTCGACGAAATGTCACGCGCGTCTTGTGTGTACATTAGAATCAGGTTGTCACTAACTTCCCAGTTATGGCAATGACGCTGACGCGGGAGTACGGACCTGTCTCGTGTCTACACTCACAAGTCGACAGACTGTGCACTTACTTAATTTGTCTGCATTGTCTACCTCACTTCGTAAAGAGCTCTCAGTCAATCTCCCAGGCTGCTAATGGCTTTATTTTTATACTAGAGGGACTCCAACCATCTCCAGAAATACACTTCTGCTTGTAGGATCTTTCAAAGTTCTATTTCCTTATTGCTTCTACCAGATGTTTCTGTATTATTGATCACACATTTGTTAAATGTATTTAAATATTTATCTTTAATTCAGTCCATCTACATAATCGATATCATTATTATCTGTGCTTGCGTGTCCTACTCGAGTACATTTCTCCGATTATCTACTGAATCAACTGTACTTTTGTTTTGTTAGGTATTACTTCCTTCTTCTATATTTTAAATTGTATTGCTTGAAAGTACGTTGTGTAATATGAATTAGCTATACATTAAGACTGGGTCTAAATAATAACTTATGAGAGCTAATTTAATGTGGTATAAATAGGAGAAAGGTTACAAATAAAAGAAACAAGGGTGTAGTGTATGTTGTAGCCCGAAAAAAAAACATAATAAAGGAAAACATTGTCACATATCTGATATGACGTAACTGTGTGTTATTATCTGTTTTCTTTTTTCATCAGCGCTTTTTTTTTAACCTGATCAGCACTACGAAAGGCCAGCTTTCTTTCACAAAAAAAAATCCCAGTACTCATTTAAGTTTGGATGAACATAGAGGTTCGGTCGATAGAATTA
Organism: Megaustenia siamemsis; assembly: GCA_032433765.1. NCBI lineage: Eukaryota > Metazoa > Mollusca > Gastropoda > Stylommatophora > Ariophantidae > Megaustenia > Megaustenia siamemsis. The sequence continues at coordinate 59,729,911 of JAVIAB010000050.1, read as the reverse complement.
GGTTGTCTTCTTTTCCTAAGTAGACAATCATTAAACACTGTTGAACTTTGGTTTCCATTCTTATACTTGTATTTATTAGTCCTAATTATTCTGTACAGTTTGGTATCATTGCTATTGATATTATTGACTACAATCTAGATAAGATAAACATCACTGAAATTTGACAGGCGTACTATGGAGCTAGCTTGAGAGAAAGAATAAACAAGTCATAAACTCTAACAGGATAAAAGAACGGCTGAATAGGTGAGCCAAAGGAAAAGCAGGGTGATAATTTTTCAAATGCCTGACAAGGCCAAAACCTCCCGACAACATTAACGAACTTAATTGAAGCGAAAAAAACCACCATCTTCAGACTGATAATTGGTTATATAATAATGAATAACTTAATAAGTTATAGTTAGATATTCGAAGACCCTGGTATCACTGCAAACGAATTAAAATCTATAATTGCTCAACCGCCGTGCCAGTGCAATCATAAGAATTAATATTTCATAAAATATCCAAACAAAAAAAGAAGTTGCAGTCCCCATCGTAGCAAACATAGCACACGTCAAAAGGCATAAGGCGTAACAGCGCTGATAGTGAACGCAACTGAACTGTCCGTCATAAATATCATCATTCATCATAAGCAATCTGAATATATAAACACCATCCGAATGAAACACACAGCTCACTGTGTGCACAGAGCACGCACTAATATCAATAGTTCCTTCAGCAAGCCGGACTTGGAATATGAGCAAACTGCAACACTGAAGCTTTTTTTTCAGACAGTTCCTCAATTGTTAATTGCCCTATGGTAACATAGTAACAATGGTTTTGTAAAAAAACGTGAGTTACAAATACGTATCGTAATCTAAAATTAAATTAGAAAGTTTGAAGTGATTCACAGTTCTAAGATAATCCCATTGAAGGCACCAGAAAAATAACTCTGGAGTTTAAAATAGTTGTAAACTCTCTGATAGAATCATCATGCGAAGAGTGCTAAACAAAATCAGTTCAGAAATTAGTGATGAACAGTGTGGTTTTGTTAGAGTAAAGGAACGAGCAATGCCATATACATCATAAGATCTTTAGTAGAAAGAGCTATAGAGTTAAAAACAGATCTATACCTATGTTTCATAGATTACATTAAAAGCGTTTGATAAAGTAAAGCACTCAAGAAATAATCAAAATTTTAGAAAGCATAAACATAGACTGGGAGCCGCGATAGCTCAGTGGTTAGTGAACTGGATTAGAAAGGACAAGAGGAAAGGTTCGATCCCAACCGACGGCTTCCGGGTTCACCCAGCCATAATTGGGTACCGGATTTTTTTATGGGGAAAGTAAAGCAGCACGGGCGTAATACCGACCACCATTACCTCAAAAATCATGTGCTGAAGGTCTGTAAAATATAGGGTCACTAACACCATATTTCCCTATACGCCACTTGGTGTGACGGGGGTACTTTACTTTTTTTTTTATAAACATAGACTGCAGAGATCTAAGAATAATAAAGAACAAGTACTGGCAACAAACAGCAGCATATGAACTGGAAACCAATTAGGAATATTTCAACAAATAAAATAGTGTTAGGCCATGTTGCGTGTCACCAGAATTGTTTAATATGTATAGTGAGATTATTTTAACATCCATAAGGGGGATCCTGGAATATCAATTGAAGGTCATAATATAAATAATCTAAGGTATGTTGATGATACAGTCTTATCGCTAAGAGTGAAAATGAGTTACAAGAAATGCTAGACATTATAGTGAAAGAAAGCAAAAATAAATGACTCAGCCTTAATAGCAAAAAGACAGAGGTAATGGTAACCCAAAAAAAGACATCACCTCAGTGCAAAATAAAGACAAGTGGAACAATATTAAAACATGTAAATGAATTTAAATATTTGTGATCAATGTTAACCTCAGACGAAAGATGTACAACAGAGCTAAGATGCAGAATGGCTCAGGCAAAAGCAGCTTTCCAAAAAATGAGGAAGATACTAGGCAATCCATTTTTGACAATATAAACAAGACAAAGAGTTCTTAAATATTATGTAGAGTCAGTCTTAATATATGGATGTGAATCGTGGACAATAGGACAGCAAACAAGAAAATCACTGGAGTCTGTAGTAATGTGGTTTTACAGAAGAATGTTGAGAACACCATGGAGAGCTAAGAAGAGTAATGAAAACGTTCTGAAAGAGGCCAAAGCAAAATGAGAGTTAATCTTCAATATTAGGAAGAAACAATTATTATTTTTTGGCCATATAATGAGAAGAGAACGACTGGAATATATTGTAACACCTGGGAAAATTGAGGGACGAAGAGATAGAGGAAAGCAAAAAGAAAAAATACCAGACGGCTTAAGAGAATTGCTTGGCAGAAGGTCAACAACAGAAGTGATAAATAACTGTCGAGATCGAAAATTGTGGAGAGACATGATCACCTACTCCAGCATCCCCGGTACTTGATGATGATGATGATGATGATGAAACTCTCTGAGATGACGGTGGAAATTCTTTCTGATGCTACATAGTTAGTAAATAACAAAATAACTATATTACAACAAATACATACTCTCGAATCTCCGCTCTGTAAACACCCATACAAAGCAGCAGAACGTCAAATGTTTGACAGTCCAAAGCTTACTTCTTCCTCTTCTTCTGCGATCATGGCTCATTCAGAGTAGGATTCCGGACTTATGAAGGCAGCTGTCTGTTTATGTGATTCGGTTATTTTCTTGGATATGTCTCCTGTAGCAAATGCTAGGTCGGGAGTTGATGTTGTTTTCCATCTTCTTGAGTAGAAGGTTGGGTGGTCCTCTCTACAGTTTATGAGGAATAGGTTGTTGTCTACTTCCCATTCTTCCACTTCTTCACCTCGAGCATCGGTTTCCTTATATCCCCATCATTCAGAGCGGCTGTTAAAGTCTCCTACTACATGACACTTTGATTGTGTTATTTCCATTGACTCCAGCTTCAGAAATTTGTCATTAGGACAGTAAATGTTAAATATCCTTGCACGGTATGGGTCTGTGACAATGATCTCTGCCTCTCCGTTTGTGACTACTTCTATCTGTTTAGATGGAAGTACAAGGATTCCACCCTAGAGGCCTTCCCTGTCTTGTCTATATGTTTGGTAGCCCCTAATCATAAATCTATGCTGAGGATTAAGGTGCAAAGCTTACTGACATCAGAGCAATTTCTCAACTTCCTCAAAGACTTGAAAAATGAAATACCTGGTGCGGAACTACAAATAAACCATAAACATCTGCAAATATCATTACGTGGCATTGTGTCGAAGGGCGTCAGCTCATATGCCGCTGGATCCATAACGATAGCAATAACAGAGAAAATAAGATGTAAAGAACTAAAAAGAGAATTATCGATTACCCCTACAGTAGAATATATTTTAAAAACAAACAGCAAAATAAATTATCTGAGCAATTAACAAGACAGAAGCAGCTATTACAACCCACCAGCTGTTAACGCTATATAAACAATTGAACACAATCTATCCAGCTACCAACAAAAGCTACACAAACAACTAATCTCAATTCACCCAGCCATAAAAACAAACACTACACAAACTCAATCTACCCAGCTATCAAGAAACGCTAACAAAACAACTGACCTAGGGGACGGTTTCAAAATAAATAATGGATGAGCAGAACACAAGATAGGAGACAAATAATAATAAATAAATATTATTATGTAGGGAAACTTCCGAGGCGATAATAGGGAATCATAGAAGGAAGAGATATGTGTTAGCACTCGGAAAAAAATGACAAATAAACAACAACAGAAAAAAACAAAGAACAATATATGGTCCGAAGCAGGATTGAGCTCGTACTCCATGGCACTGCGCCTTGCCACGAGAAGCCGAACGCTTGGTACACTGCCACTCAGCTAATTAAAAAATTAGCTATTGTGAGCAGTGTCTTACACGAAGGCGTTCTCATGACTATATCATAGGGTTACGATCACAGATAGGAAATAAATTGTATTTCTGTACTATCTTTGCTATTAAGACTGTGTTATCGGCATATTGCAACTTATTTATGTTGTGACCGTTGACTTCAATTCCTTTTTTTGTCTACTATTGATCTAATAATATGTTCACTGTAAAGTGAAAATAAATCCGGCGACAGAACACAGCCTTGTCTGACTCATTGAGGTATGTTTACAGCACTCGAAAAAAAAAAATCACCGATAATCAACAACAGAAAAAAACTATATTATTTCTGTTTGATGTTTTTTTTTCTGTTATTGATCATCTGTGATTTTTTCCCCGAGTGTTGTAAACATAAGCTCTTTCCCTGAAATGATTCGCTTTTATATCTTTACTTGCGCTCAATCTTCCTCGCGAACATTATTTAAACAGCTACAGAGTTTTGTAAACTAATAGAGATTCCATAAATTTAATGAAACAATATGTGGTAGTCGATAGCAGTAAAGAAAACATAAAATAATTTAAAATATGAAAGGACAGTTGCTGAACTGTTAGGGTGTTCACCATAAAGCTGCCAGTTGTGGCGATTTGTTTTTTCCGGACATACGGTGTGTCTACTCACCATCTGAAAAAGATATAAGATATTTTGTTCATAAAAGTAGGGCGGTCTGGCGTGATACCGAACACAATACCCCATATAACCTGTCGTTGGGCATAGAAACAAGAATAATGACACTGACACCATATTTCCCATAAACCATAAGGTGAACTTTTACTTTACTAAGAAAAGAAATAGAAACTTGTTCGAAGTGTTGACCTTTTACAAATAAATTATCTTATTAAATAAAAAGCTAACGTACAAACTGTGAATCATTTATGGCTGTGTGATGTCATCTCTCATAGTTTATTTAAAAATAAATAATGACAACAATAATAATTAATATAATCAATAAGCACCAATGCTGGCATTTCAATGAGTCGTTAATTGTAATGTTATTTTATGAGCATGTTTGACAGAATGGTATATTTATTGTTATAAAAATATGATTTCATTTGAAAAGTAAAATATGTAAATCGATAATCATTCTTCTTTTCTTCTCGTATTTTGTTTACCGACTATTATCCCTCTTTTTCTTTACCTATATCTTCCTAAAAGTGCCTTAAGCAGTTTGTAATAATCTACAATAAATGCTTCGTTTTTTCGGCTCGACACATCCGACTTCAGCATTATGGTCCCTGCTTTGTTTCCTTTCACCAAGTCCCCTCCTTTGACCAGAATGTCCGTTTCTTCATTTCAATCCCACATCGGGGAGGTGGAAAAGGTGTGGTTCGCTGATCCTACCACCAACATTCCGCTGTCCACGATAGTTGTCAGCTCTTGAGCTGCCCTGTTCCTTGAACTCACTGTTCACACACATTATTGATACATCTCCTACTTACAATATTCTACTTTATGAAACGATTTCTTTTTAAATTGCTGGCAATAAATTACCTCCATTCACTGATCGGTTTGGTCTGTGCAGTACATTTTCTACCCTAGATTCGTTCAATATCATAAGACGTTAACAGTTTTCTTTCTTTCTTTCTTTCTTTTCTTCGTTCACTTTTTCATTCGTTCTTTCTTTTTTTCTTCTTCTTTCCTGCCTTATTTGCGTTTCAGCGTCGAGGGGAGATATAATTTGCTGCCTTATGCTCTTCTTTTCGCCTCTGTTGCTGTTATGTTTCCTAGTGCTTCTTATATTTCGCCAATCCATCTTTTTCATGGTTGACCCTTGAGCCTGGTGCTCTCGCAACGTTTATTGAGGGCTCGTTGTTTTGTGTTTTGATCACACCGCCTTGTCACGTGGCCAAACAATTTTATCTGTTGTTTCTTTATATATTCTATGGCGGGAGTTATTGCTAGCGTTTTTCTTAGTTCTTCATTTCTGATCTTGTCAGTCAAGATCTGTCGTTCGTCTATAACACATATCTCAGTAGAGTTTATTTTTCTTGCTGTTCTTGCATCTAGGGCCAAGGATTGACATTTGTAGCACAACTTTCTTATTAAAGCTAAAAAATCTAATTATCTTTCTTCTCACTTCTCGTGGTCCAACGGAAAGATCTAGCAGACTGCCAGAATTTCATAGATACTATGTCAAAACATTTACTGCAAGCTTTCATGAAACAGTCTTCGATTGTCTCCCTAGTCTGTGAGATAATTTAAGTTAATTCCCCTGTCCTTAAACTCATCAGTTCAGGTGTTTTTGAATTTCTCCTCATCGATAACAACATGAACAATAGATAAAATATAAGCCAATTGAAATGTGTCAAACTGCCAGCTACTGGAGCTACTGAGTTTAATGCTCTGTGCATATCATGAGCTGTGTTTTTCATCCGGATCGCGTTTTGATATTTGGATTGCTTGCTATGAATGATAATATCGTATGACGAAGGACAGTTCGGTTTCGTTCACTTTCGATGCGGCTACGCCTTATGTCTTTTGGCGTGTGCTGTCGCTCCTATGATTGTGACTGCAACTGCCTTTCTCTGTTTGGATCCATCAATGAGAGGAAATGTTAATTCGGATGATTCCACTGTCACGGGCGGTTGTGTAATTTGGATTTTAATTTGTTTGCAGGGCCTTCGACTAACTATAACTACAAAATGTATCGATATGTGCACGATCAATAAAAGTAGGTCTGAACTATAGGACTGCCTTTTTCATTCACGGAGCAAGTTTTCAGCTTGGCCAAACCTCTCACCGTATGAAAACCAGTGTGCAAAGAAATAAGTCTTCAGCTTGGCCAAACCTCTCACCGTATGAAAACCAGTGTGCAAAGAAATAAGTCTTCAGCTTAGCCAAACCCCTCACCGTATGAAAACCAGTGTGCAAAGAAATAAGTCTTAAGCTTAGCTAAACCCTCACCGTATGAAAACCAGTGTGCAAAGAAATAAGTCTTCAGCTTAGCCAAACCTATCATCGTATGAAAACCAGTGTGCAAAGAAATAAGTCTTCAGCTTAGCCAAACCTATCATCGTATGAAAACCAGTGTGCAAAGAAATAAGTCTTCAGCTTAGCCAAACCTATCATCGTATGAAAACCAGTGTGCAAAGAAATAAGTCTTCAGCTTAGCCAAACCCCTCACCGTATGAAAACCAGTGTGCAAAGAAATAAGTCTTCAGCTTGGCCAAACCTCTCACCGTATGAAAACCAGTGTGCAAAGAAATAAGTCTTCAGCTTAGCCAAACCCCTCACCGTATGAAAACCAGTGTGCAAAGAAATAAGTCTTAAGCTTAGCTAAACCCCTCACCGTATGAAAACCAGTGTGCAAAGAAATAAGTCTTCAGCTTAGCCAAACCTATCATCGTATGAAAACCAGTGTGCAAAGAAATAAGTCTTCAGCTTAGCCAAACCTATCATCGTATGAAAACCAGTGTGCAAAGAAATAAGTCTTCAGCTTAGCCAAACCTATCATCGTATGAAAATCAGTGTGCAAAGAAATAAGTCTTCAGCTTAGCCAAACCCCTCACCGTATGAAAACCAGTGTGCAAAGAAATAAGTCTTCAGCCTTCACTTTCCTGTGTTCAGCATTTGACACAGTCTCATTTACGAACTTTGTCGTTAGCAGGGGATTATCATTCAGTAGCTATTACTTTGTTTGTAAATTGATTATCTTGGTGCTAGAATTCATGTTATTAGATTACAGTAAAGCATACAATGTTTGATGTATATGTTCAGGAATCTGTAGACCGGTTTGACATAATCACTGTTGGAATTTAGAAATAATTCTTGTACAGAGAGTTAACTTTATGAATTCATGTCATGTTATTATTTTGTTATTGCGTTTAAATGAAATGAACCAAAATAATCAGATAAATTGTGGTGTGTAAATGATATATCTAAGAATGAACATAAATTCTTGAAGAGAAATTTATTTAATTAAAAAGTAAAACCTCAGACAGAACATAAACATTTTAAAAGAAACTGTGGTGATAATGAAGTAAGAAAAACTTCAACAGAACTTCAACATTTTAAAAGAAACTGTGGTGATAATGAAGTAAGAAAAACTTCAACAGAACTTCAACATTTTAAAAGAAACTTTGGTGATAATGAAGTAAGAAAAACTTCAACAGAACTTCAACATTTTAAAGAAAAACTGGTTTGATAAAACAACTAATTCTCATATAATGGAACATCGTTTGGAATTAAATTGATTGTTCTATAGAAGTCTCATATAAAACACAAACTTTGAACAATGACTATGATCATTTGGGAGGAAATCCTGAAAATAATATGCAAAGTTCGCTGAGAAATTAATTTGCAGCTCTATTAACAGCATTTGATTGTGACGAAGTGAGAAGTTTACCCATTTTGATTTCATTGAGCGAGAATTACGCTACGTCAGTCCTGCTATATTTTACTTGATTCATGTGTCAAATTGGCATGAAAATTGTTTAACATCCTTTCACGCGGTGCATGCAGAGCGGACAAGTGCCAGTTATGTGTAAAGTCCTGAACTTTACAGTCCTGCTTTTCTAGATGTTCTTATAATTTTGAATCCAAATTCACATGTAAATTATCATCGACATTTCTAATGTGAAGGAAAAACATAGATTCATATCTCACGAACTTACGAGAAAGGTCAACTATCCTACATTATTATTTATTTTGTAAATGTTTTATTTTAAATACATATCTGTGTGAGTGTTGTATGTTTGTCCCTGCTGAAGATCTATTGAGTCGAAACGTCGTTCTATTGTGTGTAGTCCAATTATTGCGTGAAGCTTGAACCATACAATTTTTAATTTTCTTTTCATTTCTCTTTACAATTAGCTTTACTGCAGCTTCGCATTGTTATGCATTTCCTTGCCTTGACCCAGTTATCCTGCACCTGTTTATTTCAGAAGTTTGAGCAGTATCGCGGGATGTGCACGTGTTGCAGCGAGAAATGAAACAAAAAAATATATAGGAAAAAAAGGAATGGTTAAAGCTTCATGTGACAAGTGGACAACATAAACCAGAACGACTTTTCGGCGCAATAGGCCTTCAACTGGAACAAACATACAACACCGGTAAAAAAAATATGTATTTAAAATTTAAAAAATAAATAATAATTAATTAATAATAAATAATAACTACTTTCTGCAGCTACTTGGGGCCTTAAGATGATAGTGTTTTATCAGTTGGAAAACAAATAAATGTAATAGCCCCAGAAATAGTAATGCTCACTTCTTGGGGGTAATATCTTCCCGGAGCAACCCAAGACCCCCACAAACACAAGCTACTCTGTAACAGATCTATAGTTAATTCAGAAATTCGTGCCCACAGAGTTGATTAATTATCTCGGCAATTGTTTGATGAATCTCTCTAATTCTTTTTCGTGAAATCTTATTTTTTTTCCACGGCCTTCAATCTGATTTTTTTTGCCCACTGTCATGCAATTAGGAAAAATTTTTGCTTATTTGAGGTACATAAAAATATTATTTTCTTGCTTGTACTAAATTTTAATATTTTACAATACCCACATTTGTTGTAATCAACTCGCCATTTAAAAAGGCAAATTTCACGTGCACACCACACAATCTTAGCACCGTTTCGCACTCTTAACTTATAAGACGTGCGCCACTCCGAGGTTTTGTTTTGGTAATTTCATTTCCGGTTTCTTGTTAAATTGGTCCAGAGGCGTATTTTGACAAAATATTTACTATTAATGAATATTCCCGTGTGTGTGATAATTTGTAAGCTGTTGTGAAGTGACTACTTGATATTTAAAACCATGAAGAGTTTAAAGTGTAAATTCATCACTATGCAAAAGGTAACTGTGTTATTGTACAAGCACTTTTACAAGGAATCTAAAATGGGTCGGTTATATTACTATTCAATGTAATACGGATACGCCTTTTGCTTGCATTGTTAGAAAATTAACATAATTTACAGTAAAATCTAATGTTTAGAGCACGCGGTTTGATATTTTCCTACAATTATATAACAAAAATCGAGTTATGCAAAATTCAGACTACCTTTGTACTTAAATGTTATAAAATCTGAAGTTCGGTGAAAAAAAAATAAGAATGAAAAGAATTACAGAACTTCATCAAACAGTTTCCAAGATAATTGATCAACTCTGTGGGCACGAATGTGTGAACGAACTATAGCAACTCATTCTAATGTGCACATATTAGTGCATTTAATATTTTCCAATCTTTGTTTTTTTTTCCAGCGTCAACCAGTTGACCACCTATCATTACAAAAAGGTTCCCTCCAGCCCGGGCTATTTTTCTATGACTGCGGCATGTTTTTGGTTGACGTGGTCGGTATCACGTCAGGTCGTTGTTACTTCTCAGAAAAATCTCTGGAACCCATATTGGTTTGTACGAAAAAAATAAATAACTTCTCTGGGAATTGGACTCCGACCCGTCTGATCAGGAAGCAAATGTTTTAACGACTCAACCACAGAGGTTCCACTTTTCTTTATATACTACCTTAAAAGTACTTTATAAGTTTGACACTCGCATTGTGTTCTGGTTGACCGAAGCTATATCTGCCTTCTCCGGCCTCAACATATTCGATTTCAGGATGACCATTTGGGGTATTAGCTTGTTTTCCCTCTTCGATCACAAATATAATTAGTCTGGTTCCAAACCATTCGCTGAAAGTGGAATGGAATTTCAATCAGTTCTGATTCACTGATCCTGAGCGCAATCAGTCAGCTCAATACATTCGAATTTGACTGACGTTCTAGAGTGCACCGATGCTTTCCCTCTTCGATACCTATTCCTTGGACTGAGATTTTATTTTGTTTCACATCATATTGGACAGAAAATTTTGTCTGTATTGCGTCCTCTTGGATATAGTATGTAATATACTGCAAGTACAGAATGTTTTCATATATGTATACATGCAAGTATAGTTTGTTTTCACGTCCTCCTCGACAAAAAGTTTAGTACTGTTTTCACATATATTGGATTAAAAAAAGACGTTTAGTCTATTTTCACCACCTTCTTGGACAGAAAGTTTAGTTTTTGTTTTATCTCCTCTTGGACAGAGAGTTTAGCTCTGTTTTCACCTCCTTTAGGACAGAAAGTTTAGTTCTGTTTACACTTCCTCTTGGACAGAAAGTTTAGTTCTGTTTACACTTCCCTTGGACAGACAGTTGAGTTCTATTTACACTTCCTCGTGGACAGAAAGTTTAGTTCTGTTTACACTTCCCCTTGGACAGACAGTTGAGTTCTATTTGCACTTCCTCGTGGACAGAAAGTTTAGTTCTGTTTACACTTCCCCTTGGACAGACAGTTGAGTTCTATTTGCACTTCCTCTTGGACAGAAAGTTTAGTTCTGTTTACATTTCCACTTGGACTGAAAGTTTAGTTCTGTTTACATTTCCACTTGGACTGAAAGTTTAGTTCTGTTTGCACTTCCTCTTGGACAGAAAGTTTAGTTCTGTTTGCACTTCCTCTTGGACAAAATGATTTTACAGTTTTCACCTCCTCTTCGATGTGGTAGGTTAAACTAATTTGCTCAGTTTGTTTCACTTATTTTGAAGAGAAAAGCTTCTGATGCAGTGAATTTCAAGTTCTTGGCAGGAACGAACTAAACTTACTGTTGAGGAATAATAGAACAAAGAAGTATGTGTTAGCACTCGGAGAAATTGACAGACGCCTCGGAAGTTCCCCATATAATAATATTTATGTATTATTATTTGTACCCAGTAAACTTACTGTTCATCTTTCTTGTTAGAGACTTTAAATTCTCGTAACATCAGTCACACTATTGTAACAGATCCAAAGAAAGTTGTCAAAACCAATTTAATTATATATAAAAACAAGGTCTATATCAAACAAGGTAAGCTTTTTAATGTTAGAAAAGAGCAGAAAAGATGACCGACAGCTAAAGGAAGCAGAATATGAAATAATATATGTGTTTTAAGAAATAGATCTTTCGGTTGGTTAGTTAGTTATTGAGTTATTTGCTGGTCATCATCATTGCACTCCGAACATGTCCATAGGTGCTCAGATCCCCTCCTCAGCAATGCCCACAGTGTCCAGCGACTGACGACTCCAGTTCTATGTTGGTTGATAAGTCTTCTTACACGGCCACTAAGTTTCTCATTTCTGGCTGTGCCCATCTTAACTCCCATTTCCATCATCCGAAGAAGTGACATGGATCTGTGTTGTCGAAGTCATGTGCTCTTCCCACATCTCGGAGGGCATTGATGATGTCCGCCCGATCCATTGGTTTCCCGTCCTCAACGACAGCGCAGCTAGCCAACCTGTCCGCTCGTTTATTTCCCCGCACTCCCGCATGTCCAGGGACATAGACAAAGGTGATCTTACGTATTTTGGATTTCTGCAACGACTCTATCCATTGCATGCCTATAGAGCCTGCCTCCACTTTTTTATCATGCTCGTCGAATCACTCAGTATACATGCGTGGGTGTTGTCGTGTGACTCTAACTATTTGAATGCCTTGGTCACTGCCATCGCCTCCATTGTCATGATATTCGTGGTCATGATGTATGCACCACTGTCTTACTTGATTATTCTGCCTGCCGAGCGTGCTCTAAATGCCCATACACTTCTTTGGTGTCGTCTTACAGATCCGTCTGTATAGATGACTGCATCTTTCTCATCGGTGTTATCGCAGATGAGACCGTTGACCTCAGCATTAACCACGACCGGGTTATGTTCCCTACTTTTCCTATCGAGTGTAACAATACACGAGAAAGTCCCCTTGAATGACGTGGGCACCGGTATCCACTCCTCACCAACGCTGAAACTGGTAAGCGAAAAGACGTGTTTGATGACATCTTCTGCTCGGCCCACCCATGATTTGCCTCTTTTTAGCCTGGCACCTTTCACTGTGTTGAGCACGTGGTGGAATGGATGCTCTGTATCTGTACTAATCTTCAGGTATGCTCGTGCTCTCCAGATCTTGATTCTGTCATCCATGGTTGGAAAGTCAAGAAGATACATCATTGCTACACAGGGAGTGTCCCTCGTACATCCCAGGATAACGCGCGTGGCTTCATTTTGTATTTCGGTTGGTACGGCAGACTAAGATAGCCGCCTAGTAAAATTGAGTTCAGAACTATTCGCAATTTTGCTGCAGTGTATTTTTAAATGATTCTTTCTGGTTTCAATGTTTATTTTGTGGAGACAGGGGTGAACCGACCGCAATCACCTAACCACAAAGTTAATATAGTTGTGGCGCCTGTGCGCGGAGATACGTGCTGCGAGTGACTCACTGAAGTAGGATTGTACCAGGCCTCAAACATTGAAAAATGTGTGTTCGACAACAAATTTGCCACAAACTGTAGTGTGGTCGCATCGAGTGTTTTACCGAAGTAGAAGACTGACATTTGTTGGGATAGTAATTCTTGGAGCATGCTCAACAATCATGAAGTGTACACGGATCTGGCTCTAGCGCATCAAGGTGGTGCTAACCACTTCATGAGCTGCGCACCTTTTTTTAAAAAAAGACGCAACACATTCACTAAAACAGTATGAACGATCAGAATGTTGATCGCTGGAACGAGGGCTAAGCTCATATGGCAATATCTCGCCTTTAAGGACACCATTCTGTTCTCAAGTTCTAAGAAAAGTTTTAAAAAGGAACGATTTAGACAGTCACTTTAGACAGGCCAAAACAAAAATGGAGCTGCTGAAAACAAACATCAAAAAGAAACAATCGACATTTTTGGGGGACATCATGAGAAGAGGAAAATTAGAATACTTAGTTACAACTGGAATATACAGGGGAAAAAATCGCAGACGATAAAGAGGGAAGATACTAGATAGCTTAGTGTCATGCCATGGGAAACAGTCAACAACAGAATTGATATGATGCACGGCGGATAGAAGAGTGTAGAAGGACGTGATCGCCAACCGGTATGGCATGGTGATGATTAACACAAGATAATGTTCATGGAATGAGAGAATATATAACTTATATACAAGCTATCAACATGGACTGCTGCAGAAAAATCATGAGAATCTTCTACCGTAACAATGTTATCAATGAAGAAGCTAAAAGCAGAATTACGAGCACAACATTGTTTACAAAGATGTTCTCACCCAACAAAACCCTTCCAAAGGTGAATGAGCCAAGGAAACGATAAACAGAGAATAAGACAAGAGAAAATAGACTTTGTCAACTCACAACAAGGAAACGATAAACAGAGAATAAGACAAGAGAAAATAGACTTTGTCAACTCACAACAAGGAAGCGATAAACAGAGAATAAGACAAGAGAAAATAGACTTTGTCAACTCACAACAAGGAAGCGATAAACAGAGAATAAGACAAGAGAAAATAGACTTTGTCAACTCACAACAAGGAAGCGATAAACAGAGAATAAGACGAGAGAGAGACTTTGTCAACTCACAAACAAGGAAGCGATAAACAGAGAATAAGAGAGAAAAAAGACTTTGTCAACTCACAACAAGGAAGCGATAAACAGAGAATAAGACAAGAGAAAATAGACTTTGTCAACTCACAACAAGGAAACGATAAACAGAGAATAAGACAAGAGAAAATAGACTTTGTCAACTCACAACAAGGAAGCGATAAACAGAGAATAAGACAAGAGAAAATAGACTTTGTCAACTCACAACAAGGAAGCGATAAACAGAGAATAAGACAAGAGAAAATAGACTTTGTCAACTCACAACAAGGAAGCGATAAACAGAGAATAAGACGAGAGAAAATAGACTTTGTCAACTCACAACAAGGAAGCGATAAACAGAGAATAAGACGAGAGAAAATAGACTTTGTCAACTCACAACAAGGAAGCGATAAACAGAGAATAAGACAAGAGAAAATAGACTTTGTCAACTCACAACAAGGAAGCGATAAACAGAGAATAAGACAAGAGAAAATAGACTTTGTCAACTCACAACAAGGAAGCGATAAACAGAGAATAAGACGAGAGAAAATAGACTTTGTCAACTCACAACAAGGAAGCGATAAACAGAGAATAAGACAAGAGAAAATAGACTTTGTCAACTCACAACAAAGAAACGATAAACAGAGAATAAGACAAGAGAAAATAGACTTTGTCAACTCACAACAAGGAAGCGATAAACAGAGAATAAGACGAGAGAAAATAGACTTTGTCAACTCACAACAAGGAAGCGATAAACAGAGAATAAGACAAGAGAAAATAGACTTTGTCAACTCACAACAAGGAAGCGATAAACAGAGAATAAGACAAGAGAAAATAGACTTTGTCAACTCACAACAAGGAAGCGATAAACAGAGAATAAAACGAGAGAAAATAGACTTTGTCAACTCACAACAAGGAAGCGATAAACAGAGAATAAGACAAGAGAAAATAGACTTTGTCAACTCACAACAAGGAAACGATAAACAGAGAATAAGACAAGAGAAAATAGACTTTGTCAACTCACAACAAGGAAGCGATAAACAGAGAATAAGACAAGAGAAAATAGACTTTGTCAACTCACAACAAGGAAGCACAAACGGCAAGGATGTGAAGAGCAGCCACGAAATAATCTGGGGTTCATCATCATAGAAATTATTATATTCTTTGTATTATTTTTAATTTTTTATTTTAAATAGATTTGTGTACTTGTGTTACGTGTTTGTTCCTGTTTAAGGCCTTGTTGCGCCGAAATGTCGTTCTGGGTGGTGTTCTACATTTGTTATGTGAAGTTATTTTAACCATACTGTTTTTTTTTCTATATTTTTTTCATTTCTCTTCATCATCATCATCATCAGGTTGCATATCCTTTACATAACGTTGAATTCACCAGACCTCGTCTGCAAGAACCTCTGTTCTCTGTCGGTAAGAGCTCTGTCACCTACACCTGTTGTTTTGTTTTTGATGTTCTCAAACCATCTCCTTTTTGGTCTGCTTCTGTCTCGTCTTATAGGAATCATGCGTTACAGTAATCTTCTTTTCTGCCCTTTGAGTCGTTCGACGTGGCCATAGTATTTTAATTTCCTTTGTAGAATGGTGTTTATGAGCAAGTTCTTTCTAATGTTCTTTCTGGTGATATTGAATAGGCAATAAAGGAAGGAAAGATAGCTATAACGCTGAGAAGATAATGATTTTCGAAAAAAAAAAGAATTTTCAAGACATTATTTATGATAATAGTACCGTGTGAGATTATCGCGAGACATATGGTTTATGTATAAGCTCTTAAACTCCACGAGATACATCTCTGAATAATCACTTTCATTACAAGTTTGGTCAAACCAATATATTCCCTCTTTGTTCATCAAAAGGATTAATGTCAACAACTTGTTTGTTGTTATCTTTCTGCTATTTTCCATGACCTTTCTGATTACGATTTTATTTTTCTCCAGCAAGTATGTTGCCGAGTAATTGCTTCCACGCCTGCGCCTCGAACAAAACACTTGTTGAAACATACATGACATTTTTTTTATTACTGTTTTCAGACTGATTTATGTTTATTTTGTTTCTGTCTGTTTATGTTCGGAGTTAAGCGGATACAAAGGAGACGACTGCGTGTCTCGGAGATGTAGTTCTACAGACATTTTATAATAAGCGCAGACAGGAAACTCTAATGAGGATGTGATGCCGAAAGCTGAAACACAAAGAGAGCTTGCTGAACCGATCATATAGAAGTCATAATTTTCTAGAGTGGGAAATATGTGGGGCTAGCTGAGAGGCTAAAATAATCATGTTTAACCAGCGAACCGAATAAATCATTAGCATGGATTAGTTATCATCTGAATGGAATTGATAACCTGTTGTACTGCTTAAGGCGGAATGTTTTATAACTCTCAATTTGGTTAGTGTAAATTGTAATCAAACCGTATTCTATTTACATGTCCTGTATCATCTTGGTGTTCGTGAAATCTAATTCCTTGTTTAATTATCTAAAAATGCATATATAATATATGTAATGTTAGATAAATATAACGTGTAGATTGATATTTAAAGCAATGACAAATTTTGTCTCTGAAATCTCTACCGTTAGACTAATTAAAATATTCCATACTGAAAGAGTTAAGCTGCGATAGATGCGTCTTTTGTTGCTTATAACAATCTACAATATTTGCTCTTTTTGGTTCATTACAACCGTCTTCATTATGACATTTTTATGCATTACTTTCTCCCTTAATGCCTACCTGCATAGTCAGACTAGTTAGTCTGTACTAGAGCCACCGCGAAGAGGTGCAGTAGGATCTGGATACTTCCAAATTCATAGACCCCGGGACAAACAAGGTATTCAGATGTGACAGCTATCTCATATGTAAGGAGAAATGAAAACAAAATAATGCATAAATATATAAAACGGTATGGTGCAAGACTCACGTAATAAGTGGACGGCACAAATTAGAACAACGTTTCGGCTCAACAAGCCTTCAGCAGGAACAAACATACAACACACACACAGATATGTATTTAAAACAAAAAATTAAATAATAATTAATTTTACGGTTGTTCCTGATGAAGGTCTAGTGAGCCGAAACGTTGTTCTAATTTGCATCGTCCACTTATCACGTAAAGATTTAACCACATTGTTTCTTTCTCTTTTTCTTCCCTCTCTATTTTATTTTTATTTCTCCGTACAATTAGCATTACTGCAGGTTCGCATTTGAATGGATTTCTTATCTTTGACCCTATCTGCTATGTCAGTCATTCTTACAGTTTGAGCTTATTGTGGCAACAAGACTAATGTTCAATTACCGAACATCCTCATCGTGGTCACCTTTTAGTCGGCGCAGGTGTGTTGTATCGCTAGTTTATGGCAAATCCGCGTTATCCGTGCCTTTACATCCGTGCCTTTACATCCGTGCCTTTACATCCGTGCCTTTACATCCGTGCCTTACATCCGTGCCTTACATCCGTTTTCTCCATGAGTAGATTAGTTCAACAATTTGTTACCACGGCAGCGGCCGTTTTTAGCCTATAATTTATTACTTTTAACTGCCGAGAGTTCTTTAACGTGTAGGTCCTCTTGTCTTTTTCGCCTTATTCGAAAGTTCTAGACATCGGATGGTAACGCCCGAGGATGCTACCGATTAGAAATGAAAAATGTTCACCGTCAATGGATTCGAACCCAGACCATGCCTCTACAGCGGACAACGTTTTACCTATAGACCATCAGTCACCTGGACTAGACTGAAGTTCTTTTCTAGAATATACTCGTAATTGTAAGTTCATACAACAATCCTTATTAATGTATTAGTAGAACCAACTTTATATCATTGATAGCAGACTGAGAGATATTTAGTTCCTTTCCTTAAATGAAGAAGATAATTCTCGTGTTTCAATAGCGCGGGGGTTCAATGCATCAACTCCATTCCTTAGTTACCCTTTCCCATTTATCCACAACTGGTTTTAGATTTCAGCAATTTCCGGATTTTGTTTTCATTAAATATCGTTTCTGCCTGCTTCTGGTGATAACCTAATTATCTCAGATTATCTGCCGTTACCGTTATTAATGCGTTCATTCTATGTACCCCTTTGAAGCTGATATAGCAACAATAATTAGTCCAGTCGATTGTCGACAAGGGTGTCAACTTTCAGTTCTCAAAGCTAGACATTCCATACTTTCCACGACTTACAGAGCGTCGGGCTTTACCGAACTTTTGAACATTGATCTTCTTCTACCTTTTAGCTCCCAGTGGAGCATAGGTCTTCAACAAACACTTTCCAAGTCGTTCTGTTTTTTGCAATTCTTTTAAGATCATTCCATGTCTTCCCCATCATCTTCATCTCTGCTTCAATCTGTCTTCTCCAAGAATTTCTTGGTCTTCCTCTTTGTCTTTTCCCTGGGGATTCCAAAAAAGGGCCTGTTGTGTAATACTCTCAGTTGGCTTCCGTAGTGTGTGTCCTATCCATCGCCATCGTCTTCGCTGTATTTCTTTATCCACTGGTATTTGACCGGTACATTTCCATAATTCCACGTTAGTGACTTTGTCCTGCCATTTCCATCCCTTTATTCTGCGCAAGCATCCATTAATGAAAGTCTGTACCTTCGTGATTGTCAATTTTGTTATTCTCCATGTTTCACAGCCATATAATAGAACCGACTTAACATTGGAGTTGAAAATTTTATTTTTGTATTAACCTAATTTCTTTGGATTTCCATATGTTTCCCAGTGCAATGAAAGCTCCTCTTGCTTTTGATATCCTTATTTTGGTATCATTTTCTGTTCCTCCCTCTTTATCTATATTACTGCCCAGATATATATAAGATTGTACGTCTAGTAGAGGTATTTCTCCTAGTTTTATTTGGTTATTACCAACTGCATTAATTCTCAATGTTGGTCTTATCTCTATTAATCTTTAGTCCTAGCTGTTTGAACATTGATACTCCATAGTTATGTTTTGAAAGTAAAGCGGCCTGGTGTGATGTTGGCCATGTCTTCCATAAATATCTTCGTGGTCCTTGAAAAGCTTGAACCATAATCATCACACACCACAGACCGGGACGGGTATACATGTTGTCTACTTTATACTTGCCATAGACACTAACAATCTGAGCAGAACATGAAAGTAGAGAGACGGAGCAGAAAAAAAGATAATAACAGAACTAAAGAAGTGACATACCTAGCGGAGCTAATATCAAGATAAGAGTAGATATAAACGGCAAAACAAGCGAACTAATGTTTCAGATACAGGAGAAAGAAAGAGAGAGAGAGAGAGAGAGAGAAAGAGAGATAGAGGAAGAGAGAATATGAAGAAAAGAGATATGTAGGGATGAAGAAAATTAGACCCGATGAAAGAATGAATAAGATGAATACGAGAGAGAATAAAACATCCGAACTGAAAGTCCATGTACGTTACATACTGAGAGTACATGTACGCTACATACTGAGAGTTTATGTACATTACATACTGGGAGTTTATGTACATTACATACTGAGAGTCCATGTACACTACATACTGAGAGTACATGCACGTTACATACTGAGAGTACATGTACGTTACATACTGAGAGTACATGTACACTACATACTGAGAGTACATGTAAATTACATACTGAGAGTTCATGTAAATTACATACTGAGAGTACATGCAAATTACATACTGAGAGTTCATGTAAATTACATACTGAGAGTCCATGTACATTACGTACTGAGAGTTCATGTACATTACATACTGAGAGTCCATGTACATTACATACTGAGTACATGTACGTTACATACTGAGAGTTCATGTATATTACATATTGAGAGTACATGTACGTTACATACTGAGAGTTCATGTACATTACAAATTATGAGTACATGTACGTTACATACTGAGAGTACATGTACATTACATACTGAGAGTACATGTACATTACATACTGAGAGTTCATGTACATTACATACTGAGAGTCCATGTACATTACATACTGAGATTCCATGTACGTTACATACTGAAAGTTCATGTACTTTACATACTGAAAATCCATGTACATTACATACTGAGAGTCCATGTACATTACATACTGAGAGTTCATGTACATTACATACTGAGAGTCCATGTACATTACATACTGAGAGTCCATATACGTTACGTTCTGAGAGTTCATGTACATTACATACTGAGAGTTAATGTACATTATATACTGAGAGTTCATGTACGTTACATACTGAGAGTACATGCACATTACATACTGAGAGTACATGTACATTACATACTGAGAGTTCATGTACATTACATACTGAGAGTCCATGTACGTTACATACTGAGAGTACATGTACATTACATACTGAGAGTACATGTACATTACATACTGAGAGTTCATGTACATTACATACTGAGAGTCCATGTACATTACATACTGAGATTCCATGTACGTTACATACTGAGAGTTCATGTACTTTACATACTGAAAATCCATGTACATTACATACTGAGAGTCCATGTACATTACATACTGAGAGTCCATGTACTTTACATACTGAGAGTCCATGTACGTTACGTTCTAGAGTTCATGTACATTACATACTGAGAGTTAATGTACATTATATACTGAGAGTTCATGTACGTTACATACTGAGAGTACATGTACGTTACATACTGAGAGTACATGCACATTACATACTGAGAGTACATGTACGTTACATACTGAGAGTACATGCACATTACATACTGAGAGTACATGCACGTTACAAACTGAGAGTTCATGTACGTTACATACTGAGTGTACATGTACGTTGCATACTGAGAGTACTTGTACATTACATACTGAGAGTACATGTCCGTTACATACTGAGAATACATGTACATTACATACTGAGAGTACATGCACGTTACAAACTGAGAGTTCATGTACGTTACATACTGAGTGTACATGTACGTTGCATACTGAGAGTACATGTACATTACATACTGAGAGTTCATATACATTACATATTGAGAGTACATGTACGTTACATACTGAGAGTACATGTACGTTACAAACTGAGAGTACATGTAAATTACATACAGAGAGTTCATGTACATTCCATACTGAGAGTTCACACACATTACATACTGAGAGTTCACACACATTACATACTGAGAGTACATGTAAATTGCATACTGTGAGTACATGTGCGTTACATACTGAGAGTACATGTACGTTACATACTGAGAGTACATATACATTACATGCTGAGAGTACATGTTCGTTACACACTGTGAGTCTATGTACGTTACACACTGAGAGTACATGTACATTACATACTGAGAGTACTGTTCGATGCACACTGTGAGTCTATGTACGTTACACATGAGAGTCGATGTACGTTGCACACTGATAATCAACGTTTGTTACACACTGTGAGTCTATGTTCGTTACACACTGAGAGTCGATGTACGTTGCACACTGATAATCAACGTTTGTTACACACTGTGAGTCTATGTACGTTACACACTGAGAGTCGATGTACGTTGCACACTGATAATCAACGTTTGTTACACACTGTGAGTCTATGTTCGTTACACACTGAGAGTCTATGTTCGTACACACTTATAATCAACGTACGTTATACACTGAGTGTCAATTTTCGTTACACACTGAGAGTCCACTTATGCTACACATTGATAGTCCACATACGTTACACACTGAGAGTGCACGTATGCTACACACTGAGAGTCTACGTATGTTACACACTGAGAGTCCACGTATGTTACACACTGAGAGTCCACTTATGTTAAACACTGAGTGTCCTCATGCGTTGCACACTGATAGTCCACATTCGTTACACACAAAGTGTCCAGATGCGTTACACTCTGATAGTCCACATGCGTTACACACTAAGTGTCCACATGCGCTACACACTGAGAGTCCACTTCTACAAACAACAAATCTCATACCGGAATTCGTGGTCCTTGAAAAGCTTGAACCATAATCATCACACACCACAGACCGGGACGGGTATACATGTTGTCTACTTTATACTACCATAGACACTAGCAATCTGAGCAGAACTGAAAGTAGAGAGACGGAGCAGAAAAAATAGATAATAACAGAACTAAAGGAAGTGACATACCTAGCGGAGCTAATATCAAGATAAGAGTAGATAAAACGGCAAACAAGCGAACTAATGTTCAGATACAGGAGAAAGAGAGAGAGAGAGAGAGAGAGAGAGAAAGAGAGATAGAGGAAGAGAGAATATGAAGAAAAGAGATATGTAGGATGAAGAAAATTAGACCGATGAAAGAAGAATAAGATGAATACGAGAGAGAATAAAACATCCGAACTGAAAGTCCATGTACGTTACATACTGAGAGTACATGTACGCTACATACTGAGAGTTATGTACATTACATACTGGGAGTTTATGTACATTACATACTGAGAGTCCATGTACACTACATACTGAGAGTACATGCACGTTCATACTGAGAGTACATGTACGTTACATACTGAGAGTACATGTAACTACATACTGAGAGTACATGTAAATTACATACTGAGAGTTCATGTAAATTACATACTGAGAGTACATGCAAATTACATACTGAGAGTTCATGTAAATTACATACTGAGAGTCCATGTACATTACGTACTGAGAGTTCATGTACATTACATACTGAGAGTCCATGACATTACATACTGAGTACATGTACGTTACATACTGAGAGTTCATGTATATTACATATTGAGAGACATGTACGTTACATACTGAGAGTTCATGTACATTACATATTATGAGTACATGTACGTTACATACTGAGAGTACATGTACATTACATACTGAGAGTACATGTACATACATACTGAGAGTTCATGTACATTACATACTGAGAGTCCATGTACGTTAATACTGAGAGTACATGTACATTACATACTGAGAGTACATGTACATTACATACTGAGAGTTCATGTACATACATACTGAGAGTCCATGTACATTACATACTGAGATTCCATGTACGTTACATACTGAGAGTTCATTGTACTTTACATACTGAAAATCCATGTACATTACATACTGAGAGTCCATGTACATTACATACTGAGAGCCATGTACTTTACATACTGAGAGTCCATGTACGTTACGTTCTAGAGTTCATGTAATTACATACTGAGAGTTAATGTACATTATATACTGAGAGTTCATGTACGTTACATACTGAGAGTACATGTACGTTAATACTGAGAGTAATGCACATTACATACTGAGAGTACATGTACGTACATACTGAGAGTACATGCACATTACATACTGAGAGGGTAATGCACGTTACAAACTGAGAGTTCATGTACGTTACATACTGAGTGTACATGTACGTTGCATACTGAGAGTACTTGTACATTACATACTGAGAGTACATGTCCGTAACATACTGAGAATACATGTACATTACATACTGAGAGTACATGCACGTTACAAACTGAGAGTTCATGTACGTTACATTACTGAGTGTACATGTACGTTGCATACTGAGAGTACATGTACATTACATACTGAGAGTTCATATACATACATATTGAGAGTACATGTACGTTACATACTGAGAGTACATGTACGTTACAAACTGAGAGTACATGGTAAATTACATACAGAGAGTTCATGTACATTCCATACTGAGAGTTCACACAATTACATACTGAGAGTTCACACACATACATATGAGAGTAATGTAAATTGCATACTGTGAGTACATGTGCGTTACATACTGAGAGTACATGTACGTTACATACGAGAGTACATATACATTACATGCTGAGAGTACATGTTCGTTACACACTGGAGTCTATGTACGTTACACACTGAGAGTACATGTACATACATACTGAGAGTACATGTTCGATGCACACTGTGAGTCTATGTACGTTACACACTGAGAGTCGATGTACGTTGCACATGATAATCAACGTTTGTTACACATGTGAGTCTATGTTCGTTACACACTGAGAGTCGATGTACGTGCACACTGATAATCAACGTTTTTGTTACACACTGTGAGTCTATGTACGTTACACACGAGAGTCGATGTACGTTGCACACTGATAATCAACGTTTGTTACACACTGTGAGTCTATGTTCGTTACACACTGAGAGTCTATGTTCGTACACAATGATAATCAACGTACGTTATACACTGAGTGTCAATTTTCGTTACACACTGAGAGTCCACTTATGCTACACCATTGATAGTCCACATACGTTACACACTGAGAGTGCACGTATGCTACACACTGAGAGTCTACGTATGTTACACACTGAGAGTCCACGTATGTTACACACTGAGAGTCCACTTATGTTAAACACTGAGTGTCCTCATGCGTTGCACACTGATAGTCACATTCGTTACACACAAAGTGTCCAGATGCGTTACACTCTGATAGTCCACATGCGTTACACACTAAGTGTCCACACGCCTACACACTGAGAGTCCACTTCTACAAACAACAAATCTCATACCGGAATCCCCACAGTGAGATGTCAATCCCTCCATCAAAACTTTAGAATATCCTGTAAACATGTGAGAGCTGCACGGATACCTAGTCTGACTGCAAGGAAAATAAGCTACGGATACATTACGGAGAAACATAATAACCTTCTTCTGCTGACTAAATCCAATGTGGGTTATCTCACCTTCCTATATCAGCTTTTGAAAATAGGAAACTGAAGACAAAATATATTGACAAGCGAAGTTTGATGTTTTTCTTTGTAGAATGAATGACAAAATGGAGGAAAACAGAACGTTTGAAATGGTTTAGTTCATTTAGTTCACAGCTTCCGTCTCACACACTTGCGCTAACATTTAATGCACATTCGATTGATTGTAGGACTTGATGTTCACTCATAGCTTATTGCAATGTTATATATACCATAATTATCACACTGGACTATGTTCGACTGTCCACATTTGGTTACTCTGACGGTTATATGTACTCCACGCTGGGTGGCGCTTCTTAACGTGTCTCTGGATAGCCACGTATGAGCACGCACCTAGCCCATTTGCAGGTTAGATATTGGACAATTCACAGAATTTAAAAAGACACATCTCGTATATATTTGTTACAATCTACAAATCGTTGTGCTTGATCTTCACCCCTTTCATTTGAGCAGTTTCATGTTGTTATAATACAACCACATTTGGTAATACAGGCAATAATATTAATTTGTTAATACAAACAATATTGTTAAAATTTGGTGGCTCAGTAGTCTAGTTGGGAAAACCACCCACCTAGGCTACCGACGTTTGGACAACTCGTGTTCGACTCCCGCTAGAAGCAGTGTGAAAAAAATTACTCGTGGTTGAAAAAAAAATACCTCCGCGGGCGACCTAGCCCCTGGCAGAAATGGGTACCAAGGGAAGGTGAGGAATGCCGCCTCATCGTGAGTTTCGATGCTTGAAGCGACACTATCCAGAAGTCCCGAACACTTCTGGATCGGCGGCGAGCATATATGGGTGAAAACTCACTGCTACGACGCCGATTCAAGTCTCGTACTTTACTTCTATCTTGTTAAATTATTAAAACAAACACTATTGCTAAAGTGTATAAAAAAAAAAAAAGCAAAAAACTGTCAATTTTATATTACAAGAAAAACCATTAACATGTTAATACCAGCATCAATGCTAATACTTCGTTCTTACTGCTGTTCAACGCTTTGTTAATCATTAACATTACAAATAGATTTATGTCACTTATGTTCCGATCAACCTCCTCTTAATTTGACGCATAATATTAAAACATCGCGCTTCAATCGTGTCCAATCTCTAACATATAAGTTTGTATTTTTAAATCTAATTTATAATAAATCTAAACTAGACATTTACTAGTTGTATGTGACAGTTTTAATTGCGAAGCATCGATTCTCCTCAAATTATAATAAATACGAAACTAAGTGAGTGACGTTAATGAAGCAGGAAGTTTGTGACATGTTTGTACGTCGCACTCTAGAGCATGGGAGGTGCATAACAAGCCATTGACGGAGACAAGGTTAGCTGGTTAGGGTAATCAGAAAGAATTTGTACCATTTTCTGCAATTACCCCCTGAAATAAAATGCATTTCCCTTATTACTAACACGTCTTTATAAATGTTTTTAAGCATTTATTTATGCAAAGATTTAATCCAACAATCTGCAAAAAGATCATTAAAACAATCACCATAGCGAAGAAACTTAATATAGATGTAAATTACCTAAATGCTGAATAATACATCCAAGGAGCAAGTGGTGGATATAGCATACACTCCTTCAAAGTATAGTGACAACTTTACAAAAAAAAAAGGACAACACAAAAATATTTTTTATGTTTCGGCCCACATGTCGCCTTTTTGAGAAAACAAGGATAACACAAGTGGACAATAAAATAAAAATATACTCTACCAATCCATGTCATGTTGTAACTAAAACTAATAAATCAAAGAAAGAAAACAATTAAGAGATAGGAAAATAGGTAAGGGAAATATACTGCATTACACGTACAACAGAGAGAGAATGAGAGAAAGAGCGAGAGAGAGAGAGAGAGAGAGAGAGAGAGAGAGAAAGAGAGGGAGAGAGGGAGAGAGAGAATGAAATAAAATTAAATTAAATGAAACACTTTGGGTTAAACATGACAGGATAGCCGACCTGTGTGTCTTTTTACGCAAACAAACTGTACAACAATCAAGCAGACACGATATCTCTATACAACTGCCTCTGGAAAGTTCTGGTCGTCGTGGGGTTGCGTAAGATTAGAGATGATGATATGTAGCAAAATATAGAATAAGGAGAAATCAAGCAGAAGATTATGAATGGATAATTGAGATACGTTGATTTGCATTAAGACAAACTGAAGTCAGTAAGAATAGCAAAATGTTACATCTTCTCAATATTCCTGTATTGTGCAGAAACATGAACATTAGACAAGAAAACAGAATAGAAACTGAAGCCTTTGAAATATGGATTTATAGAAGAATAGGTAGAATTGATAGAAAGAAAAGAAAACAAACAATGAAGTTTTAAAACAACTAAAAATGAAAAAGAGAACTACTAAAACACAATCAGAACAAGACAAATGAAAATTTGGGGCATGTTAAAAGACGCAAAAGGCTAATAAAAGTAATATTGGAAGGGAAAATACGAGGTAAAAAGAGGCAGAGGCATACCAAGACTAACATGGACGAGTAACCTCAAAGATGGAAAAGTCAACCTATGACAATCTGCACCATCAAAGCAAGAGACAGAGTCGAATGGCGATCCATGGTAGTCAACCTTCGATGCGGAGATGGCACTCAATGATGATGATGATGATGATGATGATGGTGATGATGATGATGATGATGATGATGGGATGATGATGATGAGAGATGATGATGATGGTGATGATGATGATGATGATGATGATGAAGGCATCATAGCAAGACATGCACTGTCATGAGCCCACAATATATTATGCTGCTATTGCAAAACAATTAGTAGCACCTGACGAGAACTGTATAAACAGTATGACAAAGAAGAACGGAGCTTATTGTGCTAATGACGGTAATGTTTCATCTTGTATTTAACTCCATCCATGGAACCATTTTAAATGCAAATCAGGGATTCCAATATCAGCTCCACAACTTGTCCCAGAATTTCCAAAATGAATTGGTAAATTCC